>CM052814.1:42267376-42389218 GCA_028533885.1 Nasua narica
CCACGTTGGCAATAAACAGAGATCTTCGGAAAGGCTGAGAAAGGAACAGGGAATACTGCTGCCACTCCCTTCATCCCCACCGCACAAGAAGGAAACACAGGCAGGACTAGAATCGTGTTCATTTTAACGGTGACAAAACTAAGAAACAGAGAAGTTATAGAGAATTTAAGTAAATTGCACAATCCTGGTAGCACTGGGGGAATCTTAAAAAATTGCTTTGTTTTTGAGTCTTGTGGACACATAATGTTACATTATTTTCAGGGGCACAACTTAGTGGTTTGGGGAGTGTATGCACCATGCCGTGCTCACCGCAAGTACGGCTGCCATCCATTCCAGGATCGTTGCTTGTGTTCTTCACGCGGTACCTTTTACTCCTATGACTTATTCATTCCCCAACTGACAGCCTGGCCATCCCACTCCTCTTCACCCATTTGGTCGTTCCCTCACCTCGAAAAACACTATCAGATTCCACATATACTTCAAAATTAGCATTGTGTGAGAATCTGATTTATAAGTAAATTTTGAAATGATGAGAAGAGGAAAGGATTTCTCTACGTCTGAGGAGACACCCCTCTAAATGCGAAAGAGAAACAGAGAGTAAGGGTACAGGGGGGACAAGGAGTACCATTTGTGGAATGGCGGCATGGATTGAGAACCGCGTATACATTATTTCCTTTAATTTCCAAAGTAATGCTGAGAAACAGATATTATCCTCACTCTACAGATGAGAAAACTGAGTGTCAGATAGGAGAAGTAACTTTTTTTAAAGCCACATAATTTGTCAATGGTTTCATGGTTGGGTTAGTCTGCCAAGATGTCACACTAGGCTCCAATGAGCTTGTCATCAACTGGACCCACCTGACATGACTCAACCAAATTATTCCGCATTCTTGCTCTCATATATTTGCAAGTATCGTTTTATTGCTTCTCTTATCCCCGTTTCATAGCAGATTCTTGGGTTGATTTCCTCCAGCCGGCCTTCGTTGAGTGACTCATTTTCTTGCAGATATTGATGAGTGTGCTTTAGGGGGACACATCTGCCACGCTGGTCAGGACTGTGACAATACCATTGGATCCTATCGCTGTGTGGTCCGTTGTGGAATTGGCTTTCGAAGGACCTCTGATGGGCTGAGTTGCCAAGGTATAAAAATGGAATTCCTTGCTTTATCTTCATTATACTGAGAATGAAAACCCTCTGCCTTTTGAATCATGTAATGTAAACTCCATTTTATAGATTGAGCTTCTTGACAAGGTTTTCAGATGCAATATTCCATGGCTATTTTAAATATTTCTAGCACAGTGGTTTAGAATAATATTTGCCTATTATATTTGAGAGAAGAGATCATATAGCACTATCTTAATAGATTCTATTGCATTAAATTTCATTACATAAGACTATCGGATATTTATTGCATGATTTTTAAAAAAATGTTTTATTTATTTGAGAGAGAGAGAGAGAAAGAGCATGAGTGGTGGGGAGAGGCAGAGGGAGAGGAGAAACAGACTCCCTGCTGAGCTGGGAGCCTGATATGGGGCTCGATCCCAGGACCCAGAGATCAGGACCTGAGCCGCCCAGGTGCCCTATTGCAAGATTTTTAATAGACTTTGTTTTTTAGAGAAGTTTTATGTTCACAGCAAAATGGAATAGAAAGTAAAGAAATTTCTCATATACTCTCTGCCCCAACTCATGCATAGCATCTCCTACTATCAACACGCTGCCCCAGAGTGGCAAAATTCTTTCTTACCAAGGATGAACCCATCTTGACACATCATTATCACCCACAGGTCACCATTTATATTAGGATGCATTCTTGGTGTTGCACGCTTTATGATTTTTCACAAATAATAACATGTATCCTATATTATAGTATCATAAGAATAGTTTCCCCACCCTAAAAAATCCTCTGTGCTTTACCTATTTATCCCTCACTTCTCCCAACCTCTGGCAACCATTGAGCTTTTTATTGTTTCCATAGTTTTACTTTTTCCAGAATGTCATATAACTTGGAGCCTTTTCACATTCTTTTTTCACTCAATAATATGCATTTAGGTTTCCTCCATGTCTTTTCATGGGTTGACCACTCTTTTCAGTGTTGAATAATATTCCATTGTATTAATGTAGTGTAGTTTATTAATCCATTCAGCTACTGAAGGATATCCTGGTGCTTCCAAGTTTTAACAATTATGAATAAGACTTCTATCAGGTTTTTTCCTGGAGGCAGAAATAGTGGATACAAAACCGAATGCCTATCAATATAGAAAGTGAATGAATTATGGTACATGCACACCATAAACCATTGTGCAGTCATTATGAAGAATGGAATGCAGCTTGTTGAGTTGTTGAGTGAGAACACCAAGCTGTAGAAAAGTATACATAACTTGTGTAGAAAAGATTATGCAGCCAGAAAACAAACAATAACCAAAGATAAAGGAAATGGATTTATATACTTACATAGAGATATATATGTAGAGATATGTTAATATTTATACTAGGTTGTCAGTGCAGATTGGCTTTGGTGGGAAAGAAGGTAAAAGGCGATAAATGAAGCCAAGAAAAAAGAAAGAAGAAAAAGCTACACTAAAGAAATATTTTTGAAGTATGTGATCACATGTATGCATTTGTAGTAACGTGCAGATTTTGAAAGATTAAAAGAGTTCATACACCTGAAACTAATATTACAGTTTTTTAACCAACTTGAATTTAAATAAAAACCTTAAACATTTTTTCAAAATAAAAAAATAAATAAAAGAGCTCAAATAGAAAACAAGTACAAAATAAGACACAGGAGGTCTTGAGTTTGGGGATGTAAGAGGGGGACATAAAGAGCCTAAGTATGGTAATTGCTGCTCGAGGGATTTGAACAGAATGATTAGAACAGTAGAGAAGCAGAAGGAACTTGAGTACAGACCTGAGAGAGGGATTATGTTAGGGTAGGAAAGATTTGATTGTGTCCATAGGGCTGTGGCAAAGATGACTATAAGGAAGAAGGACTTTAAAAATGCACACAAGGAGAGAATTATCAATGGACCACAGTCCTCATTTTGGTAAGGAAGAAGGACATGGGCTTCAGAGCTCAAACCCTCAAATAGAGGGACTTTTCTTACATGGGATAAAAGTTCTCTCTTCCTCTGGGACTAGAAGGAAAGAGAGTTTTGGAAAAGGTATATAAAACAGGCAAATGCATATGAATTCGGGAAATTCATCCCTGCATTTTTTTTAATTATACTGTGCCCCACATGGTGTTGGGAAGATTAATTTGGCAATAACTGTGGACAAGGAAAAAATGCTAAAGTTGCTGCTGTCGGGCACAAAGTGGTCAAGATCTGCATCAGGCTTAACAGCAACAAAAATGGGGAAGAAAGGCAATTGCAAAAGATACCAAAGAAGACCTTGGCTTTTTTTTTTTTTTTTCTCCCTATCTTCAATATTCTGGTCTGTCAGCAACATTCCAGGGCTGAGACTTCCTAGAACCAGACATGGGACGCATCGGATAGGATAAAGTAGAGGAGTCTTTCATCCACAGAGTTCCAAGTCACGAGGACATGTCTACCTTTGAAGAGAGATACGGTCTCCAGTAGTTAATCCAATCAAATTATCTGACAGATCACATGAGAACAATTGTATTGGACTCCTTTTTGGAAAGATCTTAAACATGATAATGATAAAAGATCACTAAAATGTTAGACATCTGAAATAAATTAACCCAAGTTTCCTAACAGTATATAATGAAAGTTTTGTTTTATTTAACAGATATTAATGAATGTCAAGAATCCAGCCCTTGTCACCATCGCTGTTTCAATGCCATAGGAAGTTTTCATTGTGGATGTGAACCTGGGTATCAGCTCAAAGGCAGAAAATGCATAGGTAAGAAAAGGGCTTTAAGTTCAAAGCAATGACATCTTTGTAATTTCTAGGTATTTGATCTAATTCATATGCTGTGTCCTGGGCTGGATTCATACCTAGGATACCTCCATCCATCATGTTTATAATCCATGTAGAAACAGAATCGAAGCAAATGCTATCCTTTACAGGTTTCATTTTCCAACTGCATGACCGTTTTTAGCATTTCCCTATTGTATTTACTAATTTTTTTCACAGCAGCATTATATATATGGTTACATAGATACATAATTTATTTATTTTTCTAAGACATGGTGGTTGGTATGGCTACCAGGTATGTGGACCCATTTGTTTTTTTAATTTTTATCTGTTTTAAAATAATCTGTTACCTCGATGGATTTAAACACTCTACCCTTACACAGTGATTATATAAGTAACAACTCTATCCTTAAAATCCCAAGATATGATTTGTGTGGAAAAGCAGAAGAAATCATTTTCTCAATCCTCATTACGTTTGTTCTTTTACCAAGACGTGAATGAATGTAGGCAGAATGTGTGCAGACCAGATCAACACTGCAAGAACACCCGCGGGGGGTATAAGTGCATTGATCTTTGTCCCAACGGAATGACCAAGGCCGAAAATGGAACCTGCATTGGTGAGTGTCTGGCTTACGGGCTGAGATCCACTTGCCATTGACATGCCAAGGAAGGGGTCCATTTTAAAAACTAATGATTGAAGTAAATTTAATCTCACAAGGAGATTTTTCTTTTCCTCACAGGTTTTTTACTCTCACCTTCTAGTATGTTTGAGCTGTGGGATCCCAGGTTCTATACCAAGAAATGGAAGCTCACCATGGAAGTTTATTACCATTTTGAGCTTCCATCATTTACATGTTCGATTTACACAGTGTAATACCCACATAAATTAATATTATCTCACATTGTATCTATGAAATTCAGTGTCTATATGTTTAGAATTTCACAGATGGTTAAGAAAAGCTCATACAGATTTAAAGTTCAAGATATTTTGTTTTAGAACTAAGTATTCTATCAATGTCAAATCAGTGACCAGACAAATAAATTATATTCTCCCTGAGTTTATTCTTTCTGTGCCAGTCTGCCTTAATTAGCAGAACTATAAGACGAAAATGAAACAGATAGCATTCCTCCTTTCATGTCCCTACAATCTCCTGGAACAGATTGGCTAATTCTACTTTCCTCGCCAAAAGAAAAAAAAAATACTATATAGTAGGAGGGAGAATGAAATGCCATAAAAGAGGCACAAATAAAATTGTACGAGAGTACTTGAAAGAGTGATCATCTATAATAGATGTCATGGCAGTGATCACATTGAAATATTGCCTGGAATGGAGTGGTAATCACAGGTAGACATGCTGAAAAAGAAAGGAGAGTCTCCTAGAAGGGAAAAGGGGCTGGGCTTGGAGAAAACAGGTTAAAATTCATCCTTCCTGGGTGCTGGGTGGCTCAGTGGGTTAAGTGTCTACCTTCATCTCAGGTCATAATCCCAGTGTCCTGGGAATGAGCCCCGCATCCAGCTCCCTGCTCAGCAGGGAGTCTGCTTCTCCCAGCCCCTGTACCTCTCCCCCTGCTCGTTCTTTCTCTCTCTTTCTCTCTTTTTATTTCTGCACTCTCTTTCTCAAATAAATAAATAAAATTAAAAAAGAAAAAAGACCCTGAGGACATGTGGGGTTTGAAATACTGGTAAAAGACAGAGGTGGAGAGGACCAGCCAGCAGCTAAAAATGTGGGGTTGTAGATAAGACACAATGCAGGGCTATTGCTGTAAATCTACCTCAACAAGCTTACTAGAGTCACTAGTATAAATAAGACAGCCAAAGGTGGAGGGAGTAGAGAGAAGAGGGCTACAAAGCCGAGAACCAAACCCTTTCCACAGTAGACAGCAAGAGAAGGAAAAGGAGCCAGTTAATAAGTGGCAGAGTAGAGTTTGAACCCAGGTCTCAGTCACATGGTGAGAAATGCAACCATTGACAATTCTAAAGACTGTTCATTTTAAATATAATGACTTTAGGTTTCGAAAGAGGAAGCGTTATTACTTCTTATTGCCTCTGTATCTGTAGATATTGATGAGTGTAAAGATGGGACCCATCAGTGCAGATATAACCAGATATGTGAGAATACAAGAGGCAGCTATCGCTGTGTATGTCCCAGAGGTTTCCGGTCTCAAGGAGTTGGAAGACCCTGTATGGGTAAGTTACCAGGAACTCTTACTGACTAATAAAGCTCCTAACATAATTACTTAGCCTTACCAACTTGATTAGGACCACTCTCTAATCTCATGTTTTCTTGGGACAATTAGAAAATGTGTAAGTTGGTTTAAGTAATTTATAACATAATTTGAATTACTTCTTAAAGATTTCATATGGAGTTCAATTTGCACTGCCATTTAAAGTGATAATAATCACCATTTACAGAGTGCTTACTATACACTACACATATCAGAGTGAGGTTCCAATATAGTTACCATGACAATTATGCAGTTTATCTCATCAATGAGCTCTCTGTGCACATGGCATAAATGTTTGCACAGATACATTCTAGTTGAATGTGAAGCATAACTGAATGTAATACAAAGGTTTAGGCATGAGGGATTAAAATGTGAATGCACAATTTAAGTAAATTGATAATTATTACTTTATCATATATTTAGTACTTACTATGTGCCATTTCCTGTGCTAAGAATTTCACTCAGTTCTCCCAAATGCTGATTTATTTCTATCTTAGTTATAACTGAATATAAATAAGGCAGGTAACAGACAATAGAAGAGATCTGTAAGAAGGTAACCATTTGCTTCTTTTTAATTAATGCATTTAATAATCAAAACCTGAAAACCGACCTCTGAAATTATATTCCTCCTGGAATATTGAAGTACAGCAAAAAAAAATGGTGTGGGCTTTATATACTGGCTTCCAGTTTGCATACTCTGCTTTTAAAATTGGTTGCCTTGGTTGTCTACTTAACAACAATTTATAGCAAATTCTCTCAGAAAGACTTAGTTCTGTCTTTATGCAGTCCCTAGCCTAGTACTTTGCACAGAGCAAATGTCGAAAGTAATACAATTACAAGAAACACTTTTAAAATAAACACTCTCTAATAGCAGAAGTACATAACATAGTATTTTAGTCTTTTGTTTAGATATTGTAATTTATATATAACTTAACATCTTGATTAGTCCTAGCAGTGGCCTAGCAGAATGAAATATGTTTATTTGTTCACTATTTTGAACTGAAGTTGAATATCAGACCTTGGACTGGGAAATAAATCAATGAAGAAGGTAGAGCCATTGCCTTAAAGAGATTTAAAACGTTAATTTTAACATTTGTCTACTAAAGTAATTTTTAAAACAAAATTTACTACTTCTATTCTGCTTATTCATGTTGCTGTCTTTCGTGTCACTATGGTAATGAATTAAAGAATTTGGTTTTGTTCTCTGGTTTTCATTTGCTTTTCCAATTTACAGGAAAAGTTGGGAGTGTATCCTATATATTGACCTAGGAATAGGAAGAAAAAGAACTTTTTTTTAAGTTTTATGGACCTTAGAATTTATATCTTAGAAATAATTCTGTCTTAATTTCCTTCTTTTTAAATTTTTGTAAAAAAAAGGTGCTTGGCTTGATTATTAAATAATAATTATTGATTCACAAGAAATAAAAGGAAAATGTTAGTAGTTGTACCAATACTATCACATCTGTAGCTTGTAATTGTATGAAAGATTGGAGGTACTAGTGAGAATGTTATAATAAAACGCAAACTAGAAATGTGATTGAGTCCTTTCCTCTAACGGAATTAAGATCTGCATTAGCTTTGAACTCTAGTTTTTTTGGATTCAAGACCACATTTCCTATATGACCCTTGATGTTTCTACTGTACACATGAAGCAATCTTTAGGAGAAGCCCTAGAACCTTTCTATATATTCACAAATGAAAGATTAAAGCGTTCTCTAAGTTCACGACAATTGAGAGATCACGGTATTCATAGCTTTGGGGAGGGTAACATAATGTCTTCAGTTTGTTCCAGAGACTGATTCTTGATTCCTGTGTTTTGTGTGTGTATGTATGTGTTTTTTTTTTTTTCTCTCTTTTTTATGTATCATGGCACACGAGCAGACATTAATGAATGTGAACAAGTGCCTAAGCCTTGTGCATATCAGTGCTCCAACACCCCCGGCAGCTTCAAGTGTATCTGTCCACCAGGACAACATTTATTAGGGGACGGGAAATCTTGCGCTGGATTGGAGAGGCTGCCTAATTCTGGCAGTCAGTACAGTAGCTATAACCTTGCACGGTTCTCCCCCGTGAGAAACAACTACCGACCTCAACAGCATTACAGACAGTACTCCCATCTCTACAGCTCCTACTCAGAGTATAGAAACAGCAGAACATCTCTCTCCAGGACTAGAAGGACTATTAGGAAAACTTGCCCTGAAGGCTCGGAGGCGAGCCGTGACACATGTGTAGGTAAATGTCAGCCATATTACATTTCCTTCCGGTGGGCTCACTTACGGGCCAGAGTCTAAACGTAGGCACCGCACCTGTGGTCGTCTGGGTGCCGTGACCTACATCTGATCTCAGCTCTGGGTTGACTCAAAGTTCCGAGACATTTGCTCTGCCACCTAAAACTATTGCAAAATTTATTCAAGTAGATGATGTATTTACATGTGTACATTCTGATAATAAATTGTTTTGTATTGACAGTTTCTTTTGATCACTCCTGAAAGTGTTATTAAATTTAATGCTACATGGAAATAAATTTCAGTGGCATTCAGAATATGTTTTTTTTAAAAAAAAAGAAAATATGAGTATTGCCACATAATATAATACCATCAGATTATGGCTATACCTGGTCGATGCCAAAGCAGTGGGTTAAAAGTGAAACTTTCAGCGACTCTGTCAACTGCTTGTTCTATGGGACAGTTAAAACGGTGTTAACTGTTGGCCCACACTCCCCGTGGAATTTCTCAGTTTGATTATTTTGTATATATGTAAATCACTGAAAGATAATGTGAACCAGGACAAAATTAAGTTGCTTTCATTACTCTAAAATATGTGCTTTCAATATCTTTATCTAAACTCATCTACAATTTAATTTGTTTGCAAAAGCAAAGTGTAATTTCCAACTCAATAATTGAGACTTTGTTTTCAGTTAGGTTGCAAACATTACCATCTGTCATTCATTTAATTCAATTTTCTGTGAGTGTCCACAGTTTGCATGCCATTGAGCTATGTGCCAAGAGAAATTAGCAAACATGAATTAGCCCCACTTTTGGTTAGATGACAGAAGAAAGCAAAGAAGAGAGGGAGGAAGGCAGGAAAAAAGAAATTTTGTTTAAAGATCTCTATGCCAACTTCATTTTCTTGCATTTTTCTGAAGTATTCTGCACTTCACTTATTCTTGCCTAAATATACTTTCTGTTGCACATTTCTTATAAACATTTAAAAAAATGTCTTTTTCGGACTTCAATTTTCATCATTTTTTTCCTACCCTTCACCGCAAGCCTTATTCCTGCATCATTATCTTCTCAGACGTGCTTCCTTAATCACTCTAATGTGGACCCAGACTCCCATGTCACCTTTATCAGCTGGACCCCCCAACCCACTGGATTCTTAAACTTTAAACTTTTCTCCTAAAGTCCATATTTTCCCAGAACTTTTCTCTCTAGATGTCTTAATGTACTTGAAGGTTAATATGATGCCCATGAAACTTTCTCCCTGCGATCAGTCTTAAAACTGTCGACAAGTCTAGTTCCTTTTACTCTTTGAACTTCAAACATTAATGCATTCATCACCAGTTGTCTATCTTTAGTGCATACGGTCAAACACTACTTAATTCCTAACCCTGTGGACTCCACAATCCTTGCGAGGATGTCAAACACCACTCCCAACCTGCTCGAAACCATTCTGAGTGTTGGTAATTTTTCATGCCCAGGATTTTGACCTCTTTGTTAGTTAAAGCTTTTCACCATTTTTTAATTGATAGAATTAAAATTTGACATGTTGTTTTTCAAAGTTTCTTCCAAACAGCCATTCCCACTAAGGGGTTTCATCTCTAGTTATTGTCCCACTCTCTGACTTCATCTTAGACAAGCTCTTCTCTTCTACCTGTACCCTCCTGCCCCAAACCCTTGTTTATGTGGTGACACATGAATTAAAACATAGCCCCCCACACTGTACACCATCTAGCTGATTTCTTTTAATCACCTGAATGCCCCAATCATTTTAAGAAAGCATTCCTGATTAATAACCCTATTCTCTATTTCTTCATCACTATCACTATCTAAACTCTGCAGTTTCATAGGAGAGTCTCATAAACGTATTCTGTGTCTTTGTGTTTCTATTAAACTAGTATTATGTTTATAAGAACTATCTTCCCCAAACCATTGGCTGAGGCAGCTACTATTTCAGAGGACCAATCTTGGAGAATCTGAAGTAAACTTTCTTATCTACTTGATTACTGGATGTTTGAGTTTTATTTGGGGACAGTTAATAGACTTTTAGAAATATTTCTTAAAATATGGTGAGTATTTTATAATATTCATACTAATAAAGAAATTTACACTAAGATTGCAGACAGCTTTGGAATTATGTTATGAGCAACTTGCAATAAACACCAAATGCCTTTAATTAGCCATCTGGGATAGACAACTCACAAAAGATTCAAATCAACACTATGCAGTCTTGTTAGACTTGGGCAAAATTGGGCTTTTTAAGGAAATGATTCCAAAGCTTACCAGGAGAAATGAACACTGCATTGCCTCTGAATGCCAAAATCACACTTGGGGCCACTTTGAAATTCCTACTCTGGGAAGAGTGAACTGACTTATTGGAGTTCCGCATCATCGACTTTTCTGGGATGATTTTGGGTGGAAGCAGATTGCAAAAGGAAAAAGTAAAAATAACACACAAGTTGCGGGATAAATGCTTTGGTTCACAGTGGGGCAAAAACAGTAACGATATTTGATGAGTGTCCATCATGAACAAATTCTGAATCTTTGCAATTATATTCTGAGCATATGCAAAACATATACAATGACCACATCCCTTTGCTCTAAGTCATCCACAAGTTTTCACCATGTCTTCCCTTTACTTCTGCCCTACAGCACACCTGCTCCCACTTCACCTCATGTTCTCTCTTCATTCGCCCACTGGTTGGTGGGACTCTGAACAAATTCTAACATTAGTCTGAACAAAACACAACTAGGGTAAGAAATCTGAGGTGGCCCAAATCACATCCCTTATCCTGAAAGCAAATAGCAATTTTTAATTATCACCCATTCTTCTCTCCTTTTTATTGCTACTTTCTTGGCTTTGTTCAATAGTAGCAGATAGCTAGCTCTTTATTATAAAGTGTTTTCCCATATATTATGATATATGAACCTTCCAACAAATCTGTGCAGTGGTGAGATCATATCAGTGAGTCCTTTTGACAAAGAATTGGCCAAGATCTTGAGAAATAAAGTGACCTGCCCAAGGTGTCACATCAATCATAGATACGTTGTTGCCATTAGTACTTTACAATTGTATGAAGTTTGATAAATATCCTTATCAAAATTAAAAACACCTCCACTTGATATCTCTGTATGGGAAAGTAATGCATGGATGTTGGGAGCAGGTGCAGGGAAAGACAGATGTGGCTAAAGTTTAAATAAAATAAAAACTAACATTCCTTGTTCCGATTAAACTCAGTAGAAACTTCGCCTTTTTGATAAATTCTACTATTCTGTCAAGAGTTTAGTACTTTGGTGGTTTAGGATCTTGTACAAATCTGTTTTGTCTGCCATCCCAGGCTTGCTTAACTAATATAGAAATTGGCCAGTTTGGGGCTTCAGCTCATATACACTTAATACGGAGAAGAGATGTTCATCTTTTATGAAATAATACAGTTGACACTGGACTCTATTAAAAACAGATCCTGATATAAAACAGCTCTGAGCATGTTTAAACACACGAGTGTAAAATCACCAAGAAGTTTTTCTATCGTATATCAACAACTTGAGTGTAATTGGTTTTGTCATACTTTCTGCCTTTTTTTGCATGGTGATACATTCTGCTTTCTTTCTGCACAGATATTGATGAATGTGAAAACAGAGACATTTGCCAGCACGAGTGTAAAAATACCTTTGGGAGCTATCATTGCATCTGTCCGCCTGGCTATCAACTCATGCTCAATGGAAAGACTTGTCAAGGTGAGAAAATGTTGGATGTGTATTGCTACTATTTGACTTAAAACCAATGCAAGAGAGTGTGAGAAATTAAATGTCTTCTTTTTTTTTTAATAATTATTCTCCTAGTGGGACGCCTGGGTGGCTCAGTTGGTTAAGCAACTGCCTTTGGCTCAGGTCATGATCCCAGCGTCTTGGGATCGAGTCCCGCATCGGGCTCCTTGCTCCGCAGGGAGCCTGCTCCTCTCTCTGCCTCTGCCTGCCTCTCTGCCTGCTTGTGTTCTCTCTCTGTTAAATGAATAAATAAAATCTTTAAAAAAAAATAAAATAAAATAAAAATAATTATTCTCCTAGTTGCTTTCTCTTGCTTCTCATTCCCATTGGTCATATTTATCATTGCTTTTGTAAGTAGGAGAACTGGAGAAAAAGCCATTAAGCAGAGGAAGAAAGTTGAGAATCATTTTTAATGTAGTGTTATAGAAGGAACAAGAATGTCTAAATCAGTTCATGTTCTATATTTTTAAAACTAAGTGGGAATAGACCTCTTCAAACATCTTTTCAAAATTCAGCCAAGATGGGAGATGAAATAGCAGCAGAGCTCAGTACATTTACTCCAGTATTAGACATTATTTTTTTGTTGTTTTGACTGACCGTGGGTAATTGATTAAATGACCTATTCTTTGAGTCTGCAAATGATGTGAAACAGTCATAAGCTAGCATTGAAGAATCCAGAACCTTTAAACAAATAAATAATATAGTCCCTTCCCTTTGATAGCTTAGTACAATGGAAACAGGCATGTAAATAAAAGCATAATATACAGGGTTGTAGATACTATAACAGAGTTTGGGACAATGTGTAGTGACGGTAGAAAGAAAAAAAACTATCAATCTCAATATTACCCTCTTTACACAAAAATGTGAAAGGGACATTTTGCTTTAATAAGGTATATTATGTTGCAATGCATACTTAGATCAAAAAGAAATAAGAACTTATATAAATCTTGGGGCGCCTGGGTGGCTCAGTGGGTTAAAGCCTCTGCCTTCGGCTCAGGTCATGATCTCGGGGTCCTGGGATCGAGCCCCGCATCGGGCTCTCAGCTCAGTGGGGAGCCTGCTTCCCCCTCTCTGTCTGCCTGCCTCTCTGCCTACTTGTGATTTCTCTCTCTTTGTCAAATAAATAAATAAAATCTTTAAAAAAAAAAAAAAAAGAACTTACCCTATGCAGAACTTTCTACTGAGATTTGAAGTATGAGAATAACACACTGACGTTATAGTCATGTTTTTCCAAAGCAGTTATTAGCTCATTGTAATCAGCGGTATAGATATATATCAAGGGCAATAATTTGTACCCATTCTACAGATGATAAGGCTGATTCTTGGAGTGATGACTTGAACCTGAATGTTCTAGAACAATCAAGAACAAGGGTAGGACTTGATCACAGATCTCATAATGTCTAGATGGTCCTTTGTCTCTCCTGTCGCGCTTTGAACACCAGGGTCATTGTACTGTGGCAGCAGGGTGAGATGAGAATGTTTACACTGTCCAAGCTTTATAACTTTCCCCAGGGTGTCACCCCAAGAAATCCTCTGAAGAGGTGGCAGTGCCCAGCATTAAAACTACACTTCCTGTGAGTGCACCAGGCACCAAGGAAGGAAACATTTGGAACAACCAACCAAACTACAAAACCCCTTAGCCAGATTTTTAAGTGCTATATTATGTTATCTCCTCATTAGAGGATTTTTCTTTTTTTCTAAATTATGCCATTTTGTTCCTTGATTCCCTTTGCCGTTCATTTGGTTCAAACATTTTTCAGCTTTCAGTTGGGCTTCAGAGAGTGGAAAATAATGTGAACAAATCAGAAACAGGTGTGATTTGAAATGTTTGCGATTTAAATGGGTTACATATTTTTGTGGTTTTTAAAAAAGACTTGAGAGAAAACAATTACAGCTTTTAAAGCAGTCTTTAATCTAAAGAATAACTTTCTTTTTATAGCTTTAGGAAGTGTTTCGGGCATTTATAAGAGGAAAAAATGTTGATTTTCATTTACATATGCATTTTTGAAGCTTTATACATTAGTGATAAAAATGTCAGTGACAAAAAGGAAATTAAAGTGAATTTGACGTGGAATAAGGATAGAGACTCTAGTCAAAAGTGGAAGTCAGCAGACTACAAGATGAGAAACAAAAAACATGACTGATCATGATTTGCCCAAGAAACAGAGAGGATAAACTAAAAGATCTTTCTGCTAATTTTAATCCCCACTAATCTAATTCTGAACATTTACAAACACTTTATTGGCATTGCATTTGAAATGAGCGTTCTAATCTATCCAAGTTTTTAAAAAGTAATCCATAATATTATCAAGAATCTAAATTATTCTCTCTATAAGACAAGTGTTTCAAGTACGTTTATTCTAAATTACTGTGTAATGTATCCAGAAGCACTTGGTTAAATGCATTCATATGTTCTAAAGCTATTAATATAAAAGTTTTTCAGCTCATCTTGGTAATCTTTTCTTGTAGAATATTTAGATTATAAAATGCCTATCCTTTCATTTCTACTGTAGTAAGTTTCTTATATTTAATAAAAACCAGACATCCTCACATTGTCAGCTAACAGAAGGCAGCATGATTTCTCCATCTTTTCTGGCTTCTTTTTTTAAGAGCAGGCAGTAGACTAAAGGAGTAGAGTGAATGCCTATAGGGTGTTTAAGCCTGAGGAGATAGTTGTAGACACAAGACAAAAGTGGGGCACCTTCCAGAAGCTCAGATACTTAAGAAAGCTTTTCAGTGGGAAGTGTTCATTATTACGGAACTAAAGGCAAACATTTTGAGTATTAAATTTTGATATATTTTTGTAGATTGATATTCAGCCATTGGAAATCGGTGAAAGATAGCTACTTTTTTTTAAAAAAGATTTAATTTATTTATTTGACACAGAAAGAGAGAGAGAGAGCACAAGAAGGGGGAGCAGCAGGCAGAGGGAAAGGGAAAAGCAGGCTCCCCGCCAAGCAAGGAGCCCGATGTGGGGCTTGATCCCAGGACCCTGGAATCATGACCTGAGCCGAAGGCAGATTTTAACCGACTGAGCCACCCAGGTGCCCCAAGATAGCTACTCTTATTATGCATCTAGTCATGTGTCCAGATTCTGGTCTCCATGCCACCATTTCCATGGGTCCCTGCAACCCACTGACCTCCATGTGCCTGTAGAAATTCATCATAAAAATAAGAGCTAAAGTGAAATTTTGTAGATAAGTGTGAAGGGAATGTGACTTTTTTTTCCAAATACTTTTATTTTATTTTTTCCGTGTTACAAGATTCATTGTTCATGCACCACACCCAGTGCTCCATGCAATACGTGCCCTCCTCAATACCCACCACCAGGCTCGCCCAACCTCCCACCCTCTCTCCTCCAAAACCCTCAGTTTCTTGCTCAGAGTCCACAGTCTCTCAAGGTTCATCTCCCCCTCCAATTTCCCCCCATTCACCAGAAGGGAATGTTTTTTATGAGAAAAAAAAGAAGATAAAGCTAATTAAATTTCTTTCACATTTTTCTAACAGGCTTTTTACTTTATTCTGAGACAATCTCATTTTGCCAAGGAGATAATGCCCTTCTGACAGATAAAATCATAATTAGAATTTGGTTCACAGAGACAATAGGCAAGATTTAACTGAAATATAAATTGGTTTCATACTGTGTTCTAGTCCTGTAGGAAAATTAGTCCTCATATAGAACTAGTCATAGAAAGCCCGTTATGTTGTTATCAGCATATCTAAGTAACTAAAAAGTCAAGTAAGTGATTTACTCCATATCACTGTAGCTCAATGTCGTTTTACTTTGTGCAAACCATTAGCAAGTTTAAAGTAAATAATCACACGTCATTTCCTCAGAAAACAGAATATATTTGGAACCAAATCTAAAATGCTCATTTTGAGATGGAAATAGTAAATAATTCAGAAATAAAATTTAGCATTTATTGTTCATCATTAATATTCTGTTTCTTGGAATGACTTCTCTCCTTTCTGTTTTGTCGATAGCAACTTTTCAAGTTATTTAAGAATTCACAAAAGAGGGACTCCTGGGTGGCTCAGTGGGTTAAGCAGCTGCCTTTGGCTCGGTCATGATCCCAGCGTCCTGGGATCGAGTCCCACATTGGGCTCCTTGCTCCGCAGGGAGCCTGCTCCTCTCTCTGCCTCTGCCTGCCTCTCTGCCTGCTTGTGTTCTCTCTCTCTGTTAAATAAATAAATAAATAAAAGAATTCACAAAAGAACTTTAACCCAAGTCCAACATACATACCAGGTCACCTATAACTATGAAAATGATACAATAGTTTCACATGGAAGTGCGTTTGACCTTTAGGTCCTACCTCTGCAGGGGACCGATTTAGATTAATTGTAATCGGTCCTTCCTCTACATCAGGATCTACGTTTATTCAAATACTAAAGAAGGAGGAGGAGTATAAGTGCCTATGTGCAGGAATTGACTTAAGACTTTAAAATAAGTAGTCTTCAATTTTTGCTTGCCTACTCCAAAAAAAATTTGAAACCTTACACTTCATTTATTGGTTTTAACACTGACTTCTAGGGTTCCTGGGTGGCTCAGATGGTTAAACGTCTGCCTTTGGCTCAGGTCATGATCCCAGGGTCCTGGGATCAAGTCCCACATCAGGCTCCCTACTCAGGGAGCCTGCTTCTCCCTCTCCTTCTGCTGTTCCCCCTGCTTGTGCTTTCTCACTCTCTCTGTCAAATAAATAAATAAATCTTTTTAAATAAATAAATAAATAAAACTCACTTCTAAAGTTTCTTATCATTTAAATTGTTGTAAAGGGTGTGAATTGTGGCTTCGATGTACATGTGCTTCAAATATATTCTCATCAATACTTTGGAGCTGTACAGAACCTAGTTAATGGGGAATGACCACTATTAAATAGTGATCATTTAAATTTAAAAGTCTGTGTATAACTTAAATAATTTAAAACATATTTTAAATTATAAATATATATAACTTAAAAGTCTGTAGTCTCTGTTAAACCAACCAGATTGACTGTCAAAAAAGTCTAGGGTCATTTTTCTGTCCAAGTAAAAGTGTTAGTAGGTGTTCCCATGACAACGAGCTCACTTCTGAAATCTAATTTAAAATAGAGCAGAGCTCAGACCATTGGTTTGTAGCCATGATGAAATAACGCCTACCACTATCAATACGAATAACCAGTTTTCTCACCCTTCACATGTGCCTTGAAGCATCTTCCACCTGGGTATCATAAAGAGACTAGGGATAGCGGAAGCCTTTCTTTTGTAAAGCAGAAGGATATAAAATGGAAATGGAGACAAGAGAACTCCGGGCCACAGGAAGTTCTCAGGAAGAGCACTTTTAGGAAGGAGACCTAATGGGAAATACGTTTCTGGATATAAATGATTCCATGAAATATTTGCCTGCTCTCATACTGCTGGAAGGCTTCCATGCACCTCCAGGGGAATGCAGGTACCACAGTTGGAAATGATTGCTCTAAAATATGGTTCGTAACGTTAGGATCTCAAAATCTCTTAAAAATGTTGTAGAACCCTATGGACCCTTTTCTCAGAAAATCCGTCAATCTCAATGTTGTGCTCTCTGTCTCTCCATCTGTCCCTGTCTCTTTCTCTCTCTCTCTCTCTCTTTTTCACACACACACACACACACACACACACACACACACACACACACACAGATTTTCATCATAAATCCCCTGGGACTCGAATATGGACCCTAAGTTAAAAATCATGGCTCAAAAACATTCATTCTCAGAATGCCCAAAAAAGTTTCCTTTAGCTCCATCTTGATGTTTCTTAATTATAGTGATTTAACTGTTTTTGTTTAACAACTTTGCAAACAACAAAATAAACAGCATTTCATTTGCATGTTTTCCCACTACCCAAGGGGGAGCTAGTACCCCAGAGAGCACATCCCAACCCCATAACTCCTGAGGATGGATTCCCCACAGTTCAGATTTGATTAAACTTGGATTATGGTTCTTGGGTCTTTCATTTGATCCTGTGTTTTTTTTTTTTTTTTCTAGAATCTCTCTCTCCACAAGAAATGACTGACTTGGGTCTATAACTTGACTCCTTTCCTTTCCACTACCCTACCTACCACTCAACATTTTGAACTTCTAAAACAAAATACCAGGAGGGATCACTCACATTATAAAGAGATTCTTCCCTTTACAGAAAGGCTCACAAGTGTCCTTAAAATTTTTAGCTTGTTTCTCATGAATTTAAAGGATTGTTTGCTTTATAAAACTCAAATGCACTCTATTTTCCAAATATAAAAAACACCAGAGTTCTTAATAGCTTCCCTTCTACTTTTATAGCTTTTAATTTTCGATATCCACTCATAAGTGTTAAAAATTATCCTCAAAGTGCTACGGGAAGTAGCACACCAGGTATCAGGATCCCCATTTTGTGGTTGAAGGAGCTCAGGTGTGACTACCAGATTCATTCATGGGGACTTGCCATTACGGTCAAGCATGCACAATGCCTGCTCTCATGAGAGCCTGCTCTGACCCGAGTTGCTGACGCTGCATGTTCCTCGTGCTGTTGCTAGATGTTGATGAATGTCTGGAGCGGAGTGTGCTCTGTGGGCCAAATCGCATGTGCTTCAACATGAGAGGAAGCTACCAGTGCATCGATACCCCCTGTCCACCCAACTACCAACGGGATCCTGTTTCAGGGTATGTCTTGCCTTCTCTTCTCAGAGATACTTTTTGAAAAGCTTTCTCTCCTCAGCCAACAAACCCTGTCTGTTAAGGCGTGTAGCTTACAGGAAGTCAATAATACCAAGGAGTATGTGGAGTTCCAGTATGTTCCTTCTTCAATGAATGGATATGAAATGAGCTCATCCTGCAGCAGCCACTGTAGTCTAAACTATCGCTGTTGGCTGCCAAGGTTTTCCCGGAGCATCTCCCCAGTGGTAATCCGCCATGCCACATCTAGAATTCTGCCTCAGCGGTGAGCATTTTATGAGGTGATAGAAGCTCAGGTCCTTCAAAATTTCCTAGTTTCCGTTTGTGTCGCCTCAGGGTTTTAGGGCTCTCAGTACTTAGAGCATTCCAAGAAGTACCTTGGCTGTAATCGTGGTGATTCACCATGACTCCATGAGAGAATGGAGATGAGCAAGAATGAGTCAACAGTCTGCCTGCTCAGAGATGGCCTTGCTTACATTCCCTGCTGTCTGAAACACTATCTCATCCGGGTTCTGAATAAACTACTCTTCTATTTTCTCCCTCCTCTTACAGAAATGTCATACTCTGTTCAGGTACCAAGTCAACAGGGTGCTTGAAAACAGAGATAATGGTCATCATGAATAGGACTTCCTAACAAGAAGGTGGTTCTGAAACCAGATGCCGGTTGGAGCTCACACTGTGTTTTTCCTCTCAGCAGTGACTACCAAGTTACTGTAACATGATCAAGTGTGGACTGCCCTAGATCCAGCAAAAAAACCTATTCATAATTGCTTCAGGGAGAATGGGAAGGGAATAGGAAGCGGAGGGAAAAAATTAAAAATATTGACTTAAGAAAATTCCAAAAATACTATGACTGAAGAATCCATATCTGCAGAAAATGGTCCTTTGTGCATTTTTTAAAAATTTTATTCTCCATTACCAGTGATTTCTGACCGGCAATTTAAAAGTCATGCCTTAAAAACAGCCAGTGTGGGCTCTGAAAAAAGAAAATGTAGTATTTTTAATCTAAAATAATGTGGAAAACAAATACAAAAGGAAGAGCTTTTTCCCCTCGGGAATCTTAGTTGACTTTTTATTATTTTTAGGAAAATGAACCAAATATCAATAAATTCTACTTCAGCTTTCAGTCTTAGGACAATTTTTTTTTTCAGATGTTACAATTTAAAAATAGCTTGTATTCTTCTCTTTAAAAACTACTTGTTTCCAGGATATGTACAGATCCTTCTATTTCCAAAACTAACTTTTCATTTTAGAAATACCCCTGTGGTACTCATACTTACTTCAGTGGTTCAAACACTTCTGATTTTACTGAAACTGAGAGAGAGAGAGATTTGACTCTAGACCAGCACACTCTCATAGGCATCTGGCACCTGGTTTGAGTTAGTGACATAGCACATGGGGTGGGCCTTTCGCTCTCGCCGTCAGACTGTCTACTGCCTTTAATGCCTAAAAGTTCTCATGGATCATGGTCACCTGCCGATGCCTGCTCCTGCTTCCAAGCCAGATAACAAGATGCACTGCATGCATTTTTTCTGTCCTTAGGTTCTGCCTCAAGAACTGTCCACCCAATGATTTGGAATGTGCCTTGAGCCCATATGCCTTGGAATACAAACTCGTCTCCCTCCCATTTGGAATAGCTGCCAATCAAGATTTAATCCGGCTGGTAGCATACACGCAGGATGGAGTGATGCATCCCAGGACAACTTTCCTCATGGTAGATGAGGAACAGACTGTTCCTTTTGCCTTAAGGGATGAAAACCTGAAAGGAGTGGTGTACACAACACGATCGTTGCGAGAACCAGAGACCTACCGCATGAGGGTTCGAGCCTCATCGTACAGTGCCAATGGGACCATTGAGTATCAGACCACATTCATAGTTTATATAGCGGTGTCTGCCTATCCATACTAAGAAGCTCTCCAGAGCCTAATCCACATATTTAAACTGCATTAATCATGGGCATCCAGTCCCCTTCCAGATTACCATCTCCTGAACAGTTGCAATCTTGCCAACTTGAAAATGGTGCTATGCTCTGTTTTGTGTGCCTTCCTTGGTACTGCTGAGGTATTTTCATGATCCCACCATGGTCGTATCTCTTGGTAAGGTCTAGAAAAGTCCCTTATTATTTTTCTTTATTTATTACACTGGAGCAGTTACTTTCCAAAGATTATTCTGAACGTCCCACAGGAGGACCTATCAGTGATGTTTTAGAGTAGCATAGTAGCTAAGATCATTTTCCTTAAAAAAAAAGAAAAGAAAAGAAAAATAACTCAGTCGAAGCCAAGTGAATTTTTGAGCATTTGGCCATTTTTAGAATAATAAAACTGGTTGCTATGTGTTTTGATCAAAACTTTTTAAGTAACTTATAAAGATGCTTTTTTTTTTTTTTTAAGTATTGATACTTTATAATGGGACTTCTACACCTATTTTCACCTTAAGGGAAAAAAGAAACACCACTTACTTTAGAAATATAATATGGCTTCTAGAATGTTTCTTTGATACCAAATAGTGTTCACATGGACTGAACATCCAAAATAAGGATACTATTTTCAGTGATTTTGTGAAATGAACTGAACCACTTATGATAATAGAAAAAAAATATTGCTTCGTCCTCAGATGATTGTTCATGGAATGGATCTTTGATATAACCTTCCTTCCAGTTGGCTCCATAACTTTTACATTCCAGCATTTTATTTTCCTGTCAAATGGAAACAACTTTTACAAATACCAATGGGACAATTTTTTCTGTTTTTCTTAAAAATCTTATATGTTCAAATTAGCATAAATGTTGAACGTCAATACACTGTACATGGTGGTAACAGACTCTGGAAGCAATTGCCAAGATGTATTCTATTTTTATGAAATGTATATATATTATCTTGGTGTATTTTCTATATAATATCTTGATGGACTCTTTTATAAAATTATTTTATAAAACAAAAAGCAATGTTACAGTCAAACCAGCCTGAATAAAATTTTCACATCCCTTTTCTTAACCTTTTTGAAAACTTAAAATTTGTTTCCTTATAGCTATCCTAGGTGTTAAGGTTTATAGTCACACATACACATACCTATCTGTGTTTACCATACGTAGCCTGACTGAAACAGTCTTTAAATGGATTCTCTGATGTGGATCTGAGTTACCTTTAATTGGTTCTGTGATATAGTCACATTTTATGGAATTAGTAACCTGTCTCAAGTGCTAAAGTGAACTCTGATTGTTCATGGGATACAGCGCCAAAATAGTGCTTAAATTCTCACTGGTAGGCATTTCTAATCAAGAAATGGCTGCTTGCTTGTATGTACACTGGAGAACATGGAGAAAGAAAATAATGAGCTGAGGGCTTTAAATGCTCAACTGAAGTTCTGCAAAAAGGATATAAAGTTAAATGATGATCTGAGGAAAACCCTTATTTCCTAGAACTGCTGCACCAAGTTTTCTGAAAACCAAGCCAACAGTCTAATTCTGACAGTGACTGGATTAAAATACAAATTTAGTTCCTAATCTCACAGGTTCTCTTGGGTTAAAGTTCGAGCACGGATTGAAAAGGAAGTATGATGGGGTGCCGGGGTGGTTCAGTCAATTAAGTGGCTGCCTTCAGCTCAGGTCATGAGCCCAGGGTCCTGGGATCGAGTCCTGCATCAGACTCCCTGCTCAGTGGGAGTCTGCTTCTCCCCCTGCCCCTCCCCCTGTTCGCGATCTCTCTCTCTCTCTCTCTCTCTCTCTCTCTCTCTTTCTTTCTCTCTCTCAAATAAATAAAATGTTAAAAGAAAAAAAATAAAAGGAAGTATGACCCCACAACTTGGGATAGAGACATAGGAGCAGATTTTGATGAAGCTAGAAACCTTCAACTCCAAATCTGATATGTCTTCTCTGCCAACAGAAACAGCCCTTCCTCTCTGAGTCAGTTAGTATTGTCTAAACAACCTGTAATGGCCTCTTCTGAAGCCCTTGCAAAAGACTCTGAGCCTTCTCAGGACCAACCCTTCTCACCTTTCATTTCTTCTAGACCTATAACCAGGTTTATGTCTTTAGATTTAAATAACCAAACAAAACAAAAAAAAATGAAGATTGTATTCTGGGGGTTTTTTTATAATTCATATTGACTATATTTTTTAAAGTAATCATCTATAACAGATTTCTTTTAATCTGGTCCTTTACCACAGTAGTTTGAGAAGCACTGCAGGATACTAAGAACACAAATTATAACCTACTGTTTCACAGAGAAGAATGCTGAAGTTCAAAGAAATTAAATTACTTGCTGCAGAGTCAATCACTGGTGGAGAATGGAGAGCTAGGGTTTGGATCCAGGTCCACTAACTGCAAAGCCATACCACTTGTCCATATTTTCAATAAGGAAACTCCTCTCAGCTTCTTCAGAAACATTTGCTTACATCCAAGCATTGTATTTGCAGCATGAACAAAAACCGCAACTCCCCGGGTTGCTGCTTTGACAAAATATCTTCACATCTAGCACTAAAATGGGACCTCATCTCTGGACATGTAGCTGCAGTGATTGCTCATCCTTGAAAATCATCAATGGGAATTTAACTATTAGCATTCCAGGGTTCTGACTTCACATTTAAGTAATACCAGTTGACCTCGCCCCATGAACCAGACAGACTGAGATTTGATGCCACTTTAAAAATTAAGCACTCTACCTTTCCTGCCCTGGAGACTGAAGTTTTAAAATCATGATTAGGTCAACCAAACCAGTTTTAACTGGTTGGTTATCTAAAAGTTCTCAAGAACTGAAATATTTTTGTTTTCACAATATACAAGGATGACTGATGGATTGGCTAAATTTATATAAAAGAGACCCAAGGTTTATAATTAAATTCAAAGCTGGCCATAGAAATCATTCATACTTATTTATTCATTCAAAAAAGTATATGTTGCTGGGGCACGTGGGTGGCTTAGTCGGTTAAGCGTCTGCCTTCGGCTCAGGTCATGATCCCAGGGTCCTGGGACGGAGCCCCATATCAGGCTCCCTGCTCAGCGGAAGTCTGCTTCTCCCTCTCCCACTCCCCTTGCTTGTGTTCCCTCTCTCGCTGTCTCTCTCTGTCAAATAAATAAATAAAATCTTTAAAAAAAAGAAGTATATGTCAAATGCTTATTATGTACCGGGCTTACCAATAAACATGAAGAATACAAAAAATTCAAAGATACTTATAGCCCAGTGAGAATTTATATGTAACAATGAACTATAATTCAATATGATAATTATAATAAAAGTCTGTTGAAAGTGCAATTGGCCCTAGACAACCAGTCATTTATTTTCTGTCTCTATATATTTACCTTTCCTAGATCATTCATATAAATGGAATTATATAATATGTGGTCCTTTACATTTGTCTCTTTCCACTTAGCATAATCTTTTTGAGGTTCATCCATATTACCGGCATTTCATTCTTCTTCATTGCTGAATAGTATTCCATTGTGTGAATGCACTACTTTTCATTCCTCAGTTTCCAGTTTGGGACAATTATTAGTCATGCTGTGAGAATTTACATGTACACCTTTGTGTAGACATAGGTCTGCATTTCCCTTGCATAGATACCTTGGATTCCCAAGAACCTATTAATTTTACACATAGGGGCCTATTCAAGAGATATCCACATAAGACTTAGTTGTACATTTATGTTTAAATTTGAAAGAAACTGTCAGACTATTTTTCAAAGTGATTGTACCATTTACATTCTCGTTAGTAATATATGAGGATTCTAGACTTCATCTCCTCACCAACACACATTATCTATTCTAGTGAGCATTGTAATTTGCATTTCCCTATTCACTAATGAAGTCGACCTTTTTTTTTTCATAAGCTCATTGGCCATTTGGATATCTTTTTTGGCAAGATAGCTATTCAAATATGTTAGCCAGTTTGAATTGGGTTATTTGCCTTCTAATTATGTGGTAAGAGTTTTTTATATGTTCTAGATATAAGTTCTTTGCCAGATGTCTGATTTGCAAATATTTTTCCCATTCTGTGGCTTATCTTTTCATTTTCTTAATAATTTCTTTTGAAATACAAAAATTTTGATTTTCATTAAGTCCAATTTATTGATTTATTAGTGGATTATGCATTTGGTGTTGTAGCTAAGAAGTCTTTGTCTACCTTAAGGTCACAAAGATTTTCTCCTATATTCTTCTAAAAGCTTCAGAGTCTTCTATTTAGATATATCATACATTGGTTTAATCTTTGTGTGTGAAAGGAGATAAATGTCTAAATTCATTGTGTTGCCTATGGATATCAAGTTGTCCTAGCAGGATTTTTGAAAGGGGTAACCTTCTCATTGAATTGTCTTGGCATCATTGTCAAGAATCAATTGACTAAAAAATGATTACTGCAGCTTTATAGTAAGTTTTGTAAACTAGGAATGGAAGTCGTCTATTTTTTTTTCCTTTTCAAAATTATTTTGACTATGTTGAGTTTCTTACATTTCCACATAAATTTCAGGATCCACTTGTGATTATCTGCAAAAAAACCTTGAGATTTTGATAGAGACTATACTAGAATCGAGATCAAGTTGGAGGGATAAAAACTATTTCTGAATCATAGAAAAGTGGTTTCAGATACAGATTCTGTAGTCAGGTGAACAACCAGTTTCATTTCCTATGTCATAATCTTGGGCAAATTAATCTCCAAACCTCAGTTTTCCTATCTTTAAAATGGGGGTATTAACTATACCTGCTTCTACTTCTTCAGAATGAAAAGATATATTTTCATTGAAGCCCTTAACACAGTACTTCTTGTTAGCTATTGTTACCATACTGTCATTTCTTATTCTGCCAGGAACTCTGTAGGCACTAGAGATAAAGAGTTACAAGTTGAGGGGCGCCTGGGTGATTCAGTGGGTTAAAGCCTCTGCCTTCGACTCAGGTCATGATCTCAGGGTCCTGGGATCGAGCCCCGCATTGGGCTCTCTGCTCAGCAGGGAGCCTGCTTCCCCCTCTCTCTGTGCCTGTCTCTCTGCCTGCTTGTGATCTCTCTCTTTCTCTCTGTCAAATAAATAAGTAAAATCTTAAAAAAAAAAAAAAAAAGTTACAAGTTGAAGAAGTCTCTGAAAGAGTGGATTTGCCCTGAGTTCTGTGTTTTTGTTGCTTTGGGTGGATGGGGGATAAGAAGATAGCATTGGTGTTGATGGAGGACAGGGAAGATAAATCTTACTAGGAAGACATGTGAAAGGGAAAAAATATTAGCTCTACTGGAAGTCTTTAAAAAAAAAAAAATGGTTTTACAACCCCATGGTTTTACATTCACTCAACCAACACTTTATAGCTCACTATGCACCATGAAAAATTGGTAAAGAAAGCCTTATTCTTTTATCTTACTCTCCTGTTTGAGACCAGGTTTTCTCCTCCAAGCTTATGTCCATTTTTAGTTGATTTCATAGACTACTGTGCCCATAGGGGTGTGTGTGTGTGTGTGTGTGTGTGTGTGTGTGTGTGTTTATGTATGTCTTAGGGGGACAAGTATCATTTGACTCAAGCCCAAAGAGAAGCCGTGTGTTCTTGCTACCCTAAGAATGCTCCCAAAGACAATAATGCACTTTGACCCAATGGGACAAACAGAAAGTCTTTAGTTGTTACATGATTTTTCTGGCACTAATAGGCTATCCTTGTGCCCTGAGCCACATTGTTGTCCTGCTGGTTTTCAGGTTCCCAGCACGTCTGATCCTCAGGCTTGTACTCCACATCGTCCTGATGTTTCCAGTTTCCTCCACCTCTGAGCCAGACAGCGGGCTAGAGACAGGCTCATCGAGCTCTGGCCCGGGCTCCCAAATAAAGTAGTTCCATGTGTGGAGGCCGCGCCTGACATATCCCCGTTGGCCACAGGTTGTTCCAACTCCATAGGGAGACTGAAAGAATGTATCAACAGACTTGCCCAGGTATCTAAAACACATTTTCAAAATGTCAAGCGACCCTTGATGACCGGTCTGCTGATTAACTGCAGTGTCCCAGGGGTCCGCGGAGGGGGACAAGCCGAGGCCAAGCTCTCGGTATGTAATCACTTCTCTTTGCACTGAGGCAAGTTCACCGCCAAGCTGGAGCAGCGGTAGAACATGCGACTGGTCAGAAAGTGTAGTTTCCCAATCCTTGTCCTCTGCCAAGATTCTGTTTCAAGTTCCCTATTCTCAGAGGAACCGCCTGGGAATTTGGAAGTTCTTCACAGTCGTTTCTGGACGAGCTCCTCCCTCCCCATTTGCACCACGTCAACCCTCACGCCGGCATTGACGCACCTCGGCCGCGTCGTCTCCCATCGTTGTCCATTCTCCCTCATTTCATGCCAGCCTGTGCTCCGTAGCAGTATCATGTTCTATCAGGATTTGTCTGTCTTGGCAGCTACAGTAATACTCGCAGGTGATTAGAGATGATATTAAGCCAGCAACCCAGACCCTCGACCAACCGTCTGCACCCAGTCACAACTGGTTTGCAAAGATAGATAAGCAAAGTTAAGATGATGCCGGCTGGTCTGGAGCTGGGACACCTTCGCCTGGCGCTATGAGTAGGGCCAAGGACCTCACCAAAATCAGAGGAAAGCACATTTTTGTCTTCTTTTCCCTGGGACTTCCACAGCTGCATGAGAGATGGATTACAGAATTCAGGAGAGACTGTGGAACTCAAGGGAGGAAGCTCAAAGAAAGAGAACACACCAAATAGAATCCCCAGCTTTTAACCCTTCTGTTCATTCCACTAAAGGCTTCGCTTCTTAGCACCAGGAGAGGTTCAGAACAATCTCTGACAGTAAGACTGCTGCTTGCCATCAGACAAAAGAATTGTCTTTACAGTGGACACTGGGGAGGGTCTGTGCTATGGTGAGTGCTGTGAATTGTGTAAGACTGGTGAATCGCAGACCTGTACCCCTAAGCAAATAATACATTATATGTTAATAATAATAAAAAAAGAATCGTCTTTACAATAAAGAACTCTCACAATGACAAATGAGAAATTGTACATGAAACAACTTTAATAAACATTCTGTTAAAAAAATGAAATATTGAAAATTTAGATGGACACTTGTATCTCTTAATGTATCTTGGTCAGCTTCTCCCAGAAACTCACCGAATTGCTTATGCACTTTATACTTATTAAAGCATACCTTTTTTAATGTTAAAAAATTAACATCTTAACTTCTTCACATGGTCGTCCTGGGCACGCATGGCCCTGGTGTCTCTGTGTATGTCCAAAATTCCTCTTCTTACAAGAATACGAATCAGATTGCAATAAGGCCTGTCCTAATCACCTCATTTCAACTTCAACACCTTTTTTAAGGCCATCTCTCCAAACAGTCATATTCTGAGGTATTAGGGTCTAGCGCTTCAATAGATGAGCTATGGGAGGGGACACAGTTCATCCATAATAATAGGATGTGGTAATTATATGTTTACATAATTCTTCCTCTAAGTGCATACCAATGCACTTGTTAATAAGCTATCCCCTGCACTTAGTACAGCCTCGGGACATACAATGGAATGGAATGAATGTTTATGGATGAATATACATATGCCTAACACAGTTGCGGTTAGTTGGGAGAATGGGGAGAGTTTTAGGGATCTGCCTACCTTTAAGGGGAAGGAAATAGCCTTCTGTGTTAAGTATGAACTTCAAGGCCTTTGTAAGTTTCTCAGAAGCTCTTCTTGACGCCATCTTTGTCTCCAAAATAAAGACCCCTGAAGTTACGGCTAATGAGATTTAAAACTGCCTATTTCTGCCGTGCTGTATTATCTTCAGACGAGGCTCAGGCTCACCTGCCCATTGACGGCGGCATCAGAACCGTTCAAAGAGTTAACGACAGTTCAGCGGAACACAGGCAAAAGCTTGGCAGTGCGGGAGAAGACCAAATGAAAAATGTAGTGAGAGTCCAAGGAGAGTGGTTACTACACGGATCAGCTGTTTTGATGTCAAGGAGACTAAAGGAGATTAAAGAAAGTGGGGGCAATACATAGAAACATCTGGACGGCAAATGTAAAACGCAATCCATTTTCCCAGATGTTTGGTCCACACATTCCCCAGTATCTGAAAGCCTTCA
The DNA here is from genome assembly GCA_028533885.1 of Nasua narica. Classification (NCBI taxonomy): domain Eukaryota; kingdom Metazoa; phylum Chordata; class Mammalia; order Carnivora; family Procyonidae; genus Nasua; species Nasua narica. Next base: position 42,296,170 of record CM052814.1, read on the forward strand.
GAAGAGAGGCCCAGTGCTCCTTCTTCCTCCTGGGTTTCTCCTGTGTGTTCAGGCAGTCCAGCTTCTCATACTCTTGACTCCTAATATATTCAGGACCTAAAACATAGCGATTTACTAACACCAAATGGTCATAGCTGGGCAAGAGTTTGTGTGTATCCTCTGGCATTCCATAATGTGGACAGTAGTACTGGAAGCAGTAGTAAAAGATGAGTGGTGACACATACAGGCGTCTCTGGGCCCCGCGTACCTCTGAACACTTCCCACCACGTGTGAGGCCGAACTGGAAGACAGAGGTAGCGCTCTGCCGTAATGCACTCCACAAGGCATCCTCCTTTGGGGATAGACAAACATGGTAGAAAGAATGTGTAATGTGCCCAAGGAAGGAAACAGCTTTCCAGACTCACTGTCCTGAATTAGCATATGAAAAGAAGTTCTGTGGGCCCAGTAGGGAAAGAGGGGATGGTTCACAGACATGGTTTTCATCTTGTCCTCCTTTGAAAACTAAACTTTTTCATGTGGTATCTTGGAGGGTTATTGGCTTGGGAATTTAAGGGGCATTCTTTAAGTGACTTGAATACAGGAGAGAGTGAAGAGAGACAAAGTCTAATCACTCTTGGGTGACAGTATTAAATCCCTATAAACAGGACTGCGGTGGCTCATCTCAGTGTAGATTCCTTTTCCGAGTTACAGCACTGCATGATAAGTGATGCGATAAGGACAAGTACAAGGTACAATTAGGGCACAGGTAGGGTCCCTAAGCCAGGAGAAAGGGGTCCCCAAGGAATATCAGAGCTAAAGTAAAAATCTGAATCACAAAAATATTAGTTAACCCTTACTGAGCCAGACAAAGCTCTACATACTTTAGATGTTATTACCTAATTCGTTAATGAACACATCAACAATCTCCTGCGGGAGACACCGCAATTTACCGCTAGCTTACTGTGAAGAAATAGAGGCATAAAAAGTGAGGTAACCTGCCCAAATCTAATGAAGTTAATAAGTAGAAGAGCCAGGATATAAAACCAGGTTATCTTTGGCTTCTCTGTGCTTCACTGTGCAAGGAATGACCAAGAGTCCCCCAGGTAGCAAGGAAGGAGAAGGACAGAGACAAATAATGGGTAGATTAAGGCCATTCTTTAAAGAGGTCACAGGGTTTTGTAGACGCCCGAGGTGAGTCAGTGGTTCAGTACAGCTGAGAGGTTGGAGAAGCAAGCAGTTGCCAAAGTACGAAGGGTCCCATAAATCCTTTTAAGGAGTTTCGGCTTTATGTCCAGAGTAATGTGAAACAGAATTTGTTTTGAGAGACCCAAAAGGGCTAGGCTTCATGAGAGCAACCCTGGGAAGTTGGTCCTCATCCCAAACTGAGGAATGTTATAGGAAATTTAGGAATGGATTGTTTTGTAGTTTGCTAATGTTCATTTATCTTTTATAAAGCAAAATGACTGAAGGCTCTTATTCTAGGTGGTGAAGTCAAATGAGTTTTAGTCTCATCTGTCTCAAATAAGAATGTACCAGACACTTGGCAAAGAGACCAGGAATTTAGAGGTAGACTTCCTGGCACCAGAAAACCAGGACTATCTGTCTCAGAAATGTGACTACCTCAAAAATTTGCAATTGCCAAACATTGCTTCTCCTGCAAAGCCTGAGTTGCCATTAAAAGGCAAAGAGCGCCCTTACTGTAGCTGATATATGGGGTGTTTCTTCTTCGTGTTAATTTTCATTCCTGGGCTGAGGACGAAGTAGCCAAAAATCACAGAAGAATTGTAGAAAGAAATAGAGCATCTAGAAGCATTTGGAAAACCATTACAATAGATGGCAAAATTCCTAACTACTTGTTACCGAGCTAGAGTAAATAAATGCAAGGAAGAAATTTACTAAATTGATGTCATCTAGCCATCCTTTTTGCAATTTTGTATTTCCCTTTGAAAGAAACCTCACAATCCAAATTATCTGATTGCACTCTAGGAAAATGTTCCTTAAGAAGAGAAATACATATTTATATGTTATATATAAAGGAAATATATACATCTATAGAGACACACACAAAGAGAAAGAGAACACATGTGCTTTTCCCCAGGTAGCACCAAAAACTACCTTTCATTCAAAGCAGATGAGAATAAACAAGAAGTAACGTCCCTACCCATCCTCTCAGCTTCCTGTCTTCAGAGTATTATCCCACAGACTAAAGGTTAAAAAAATCAGAAATGGAGACACTTTAATCTCTCTCACACCTCAGGAGCTTCGTTCCCATAAACTGATTTTTGAGTACCAGTGGCTACATCTGGATTCTGAACAAATGAAACTGAGATCTCTTCCCCTCCAGTTAGAAGACACACGCATCTGTCCTCAGTTGACACACACCCAGCTGAAATGTTGCAGCATTGGCTGGCCTTTTGTCATTGCTCTCTTGAGAGTACAATAACTATCATCTGGTTCAGTTGGATCAAAGAAGGACTCACATTTGATGTAGGGCTGTTCCTTTACAGTGGAACACTTTGTCATGATTACCTCTTTGGCAACATGGTATGGAGATGAAAAATAGGCATCCTTTGATATGCAACAGAAACAAGGACCAGACCTACAGATTGAACTTGACTGTCGGCCTGGTAGGCTCTTTCAAACTGCAGCTTCCAGAGTTCCTCCATTCTTTAGAGGTTGCTTCAGATGTCGGGTTGGAGGAAGCCTTGAAGTGTGAGCCAAACTCAGAGAGAGAGATTGTTGATATGTCTGTTCCAATAGAGAATTGAGGACGCACCACAGTTTATCTGGAGACCCCTGTGTGCCAAACAGTAGGGTTGTTTTAGGCTGTCTTAATCTCTGCCCCTAATCAAAGACCTCTGTTTCAGAAATGTTGGCTGCCCTTGTTTATTCACACATACTATTACACATACTAGCTGAGAAGCTGAAGGTCATTTTACCCATAAGGAAGCTGAGGTCCAGAAAGGACGAATGGTATGGGTAAAGTCAAATCAAGTGTTTAGGTGCTACCTTGGGCTGGATGCCACTCAATAGAGCATCTCACAGTCTTTCCGTTTTGTTTTTTTTTCTAAAGATTTTATTTATTCATTTAACAGATAGAGAACACAAGCAGGCAGAGAGGCAGGCAGAGGCAGAGAGAGGAGCAGGCTCCCTGCCGAGCAAGGAGCCCGATGCGGAACTCGATCCCAGGACGCCGGGATCATGACCTGAGCCGAAGGCAGCTGCACAACCAACTGAGCCACCCAGGCGTCCCGAGTCTTTCCGTTTTTCGTCACACTTGTAAATTTCAAATTTTACCTTGGTCACCTGAGTATGGATAATGGAAATAATCCTAATGAAAATAAATAAAAGAGTTTGGAGGTGGTGAGAGTGGTGGTGTAGACGTACAGTATAAAGTGGAATAAGGAATAGACTGTAGAATAGGGAACAGAATAAGATAATGAATGGATGAAGAAAAAGAAGAGAGTATTAGTTATAGCTTGACTTTTGTCCCCCAAAAGATGTGTTGAAGTCCTAACGCCTAGTAGCTGTGAAAACGACCTTAGTTGGAAATAGGGTCTTTGCAATGCAATCAAGTTAAGATGAGGTCATTAGAGTGGGTCGGTTTTTTACCTAAGATCAATCTCTCTGCCTACATGGTGGGTATTGTGCACTGTGTGCAGGACTGCTGGTCCTCACAGGACCTGATCTAGACGTCCCCCAACACAAAAGTCAAGGTAAAGAGAACTCACCTTTTACCATCTTCCTGCCTGGGACTTTGCAGGTGGCCCCAGTGACACAAAACCACCCAAAGAGGAAGGGATGCTTGGAGGAGAGGCAACTTGGTGCTTATACATTGCCAACCGCTATATGCCGGCCCCACTGTTCTGCGAAGGTGTGATTATTTCTTTCTTCTTACCTTTCTTCAATATAAATAGTCATTTCTTGTATGTACTTCTAAAGTACATCTTTGTTACTTGAGAATGATTTCTAGGGGTGCCTGGGTGACTCAGTCGGCTAAGGGGCCAACTTTTGATTTCCCCTCAGGACATGATTTCAGGGTCCCGGGATGGAGTCGGTGTGGGGCTCCCCACTCAGTGGGGAGTCTGCTTGAAGATCCTCTCCCTTTGTCTCTGCCCCTTCTCCCACTTGCACTCGCCAGTGCACCTTCTCTCAAATAAACAAGTTAAAAAAAAATGATTTCTGGAAACAGAATTCCTGGGTCAAAAATTCTAACTCCTGACATTTCTGAGACAGATGTCCAAATTGCTCTGAGAACAGTATCAATTTGTACTCCCAAGTAGAAAACGCTTGATTTTGTCAAGTTCGTACTACACCGTACTCTTATAAAAGACAAAATACGGGCATTTTATAGTAAACTTACCTATTTGCAAATCTACCTATAAACTATAAACCCGTTAAGGATCGTTTTGAAGGTGACATGTTTCTTTAATCTTTATTAGAGTTCTCTTTTAAAAACTTATGTTGTTGTTTTTTTTTAAGATTTTTATTTCTTTATTTGAGAGAGAGAGGATGGCAGGGGTGGGTTTCGGGGTGGGGTTAAGGAGTGCAGAGGGAAAGGGAGAAGCAGGCTCCAGACTCAGCAGGGAGCCCAGCATGGGGCTCAGTGTGGGGCTCGAACCCAGAACCCCGCGATCATGACCTGAGCTGAAGGCAGACACTTGGACGACTGAGCCACCCAGGTGCCCCTAAGAACTTATGTTTTTTTATTTGCCGGTGCACCTCAGCACCTGTGTAACAGACAACAGGTAATGCAGAATCAAAATGTAGATAAATGAATATGAATTAATGTCTGAATGAGAGACCCATTTTTTTTTTGAATGAGAGACCTATTTGAATGGAAATCAATAACATTGCAGAGAACACTGTCAGTGTTTTGCTTTTTTTTCAAAATAGAAATTTCTTTAGTCAGTAATAGGACAAACAATTCCAACAAGAAAGAGTGTGCTATCAAGATTTTTGCCAAATCTTATTTTATTACTCTTTCATCTTTATTAACAAAGGACAAGCACAATCACAAGCATCCAATACAAAAGTGAAAAGTAAATCTCTTTCCCATTTCTGTGCCTGAATTGCCTGTTTTCCTTCCAAAAGGCAGCTACCATTACAGCCAAACAGAATTTTTAAATGATATCAATGCACTAAGAAGCATTCCCCAGATTCCATCAATCAATGAACACCATTCCTATAGATAAAAGCATGCTTCGCAGAACATTCCACAATTCCTCTTTCTACCCTTGGATGAAGATTCAGCGTGGAGGGCTCCATGATGATGGGTGACATCTGGAGGCCAACATCACTTCCCACACTCTGGAGAAAGAAACGGACATCTGTGGAGTGTCTGCCTTGCCTTTCCAGGGGGCCCGAGAGCACGTTTGTGTGTTCCAAGGGTGACACCCACTGGTGTACAGTCAGAACTGCATGTGGGTCAGGCCTTCTAAGATCTGCCTGGGTGGCTCAGACCCTTAAGCATCTGCTTTCGGTGCAGGTCATGATCCCAGGGTCCTGGGATTGAGTCCCACATTGGTCTCCCTGCTCAGTGGGAAGCCTGCTTCTCCCTCTCCCACTCCCCTTGCTTGTGTTCCCTCTCTCGCTGTCTCTATGTCAAATAAATAAAATCTTAAAAAAAAAAAAAAAAAAGATCTGCAAACAAGAAATCCTTAACTTAGACGTTATACCCGGCACCGTGATTATCAGACGTTCATCCATGCAATACTCCTGAATTTCTAAGCAGAGTGACCAGTCTTGCCTACTTTGAATCTTAGGAAAAAAGATCTAATAAACACCAAGTCTAGATATGCGGCTTCTGGACATGCATTCATTTGCAGCACAAATAAGATCGAGCGTGACTCTGTGCCGCTTCCCAAGTACCTCACACAGTACTAGGAATCACGATGAAAAAGACAGTCATGCCTCAAGGCTATTTTCAAATAAAGAAAAAGAGACGAGTGAAGCACCTGGGAGACTCAGTGGGTTAAGTGTCCACATTTTTTTTTTAAAGATTTTATTTATTTATTTGAGAGACAGAGAAAGTGAGAGAGAGCATGAGAGGAGAGAAGGTTAGAGGAAGAAGCAGACTCCCTGTGGAACTGGGACCCCAATGTGGGACTCGATCCCGGAGCTTAAGGATCATGACCTGAACCAAAGGCAGTTGCTCAACCAACTGAGCCACCCAGGAGCCCAAGTATCCACATTTTGATTTCAGCTCAGGTTCTGAGCTCAGGGTTGTGAGATCAGCCCCACATCAGGCTCCGGGCTCATGCTTAAATAAATAAATCTTTTAAAAAAGAGAGAGATGAGACATGTGCACCAATAATAGGACATGCCTGGTGGTGGGTACTGAGGAGGGCACACGTTGCATGGAGCACTGGGTGTGGTACATGAACAATGAATCTTGGGACACTGAAAAAAATAAAATTTAATTTAAAAAAATAGGACATGGCAAATCTTGCTTTCATCTGTGGGCTTGCTTGGTCTTGATACATTATTTCCTTTACTTCTCACAACAATTCCATAATAGGCAGAATGTTACATATAGGAACCCGAAGGCTCTGAGAGGTCAGGGGGCTGCCCCAGCTGCACAACAATAAATGTTTGATTACAATTCGGATGGATTCCAAAGTCCAAGCTTCCAAAACCACCCAATTCAATCCCTCAGCTTCACTCGTAGATCAAAGTTGATGCATATTGTTCTCTAGCCTGTGTCTTGGGTTTGAAAAGGAGCTACCTATCACAGATGCCCTCACAAATTTCCATTCCTATAGAATTATTCCCCTATGAACCTACTAGTAGACATAGCGAGATTATAAATATAGAAAAAGAAATCTTGAAAGTCATCAAAAGTGGTAAGCCATGTTCTTTATATTAAGATTCTTGTTGGGCGCCTGGGTGGCTCAGTTGGTTAAGCGACCGCCTTTGGCTCGGGTCATGATCCCGGAGTTCCGGGATCGAGTCCCAAGTCGGACTCCCGGCTCTGCGGGAAGTCTGCTTCTCCCTCTGACCTTCTCCCCTCTCATTCTCAGTCTCTCTCTCTCTAATAAATAAATAAAATCTTTTTTAAAAAAAAGATTCTTATTAAATTTCCTACCAGCTTCCCTATTAGCAGACTTGTTGCAACAATAGTTTCTTGTTTGTAACTTCTTGTGACCTAAACTTTCCAAGGAAAATAAATTCTGCCTTGCATCCTCATGGTTACCAAAACAAAACCCAACTTTGTCATGGTTTGATCGGAAAAGCAAAACCACTAGGACATTGTGTATGTAATAGGAAATTATCGGAGAGATTTGACCTCACAACTATGGGAGCTGGGCAAACAATTTACTTTCTGCTGTTGATCCACAGGTCTTGCTGGACCTGTGGTCACAGGACAGACAGACAGGAAGGAAACAGGGATGTAAAGTGAGGGAGAGGGAGAGAGCACTGAAATATCAGAACCCATAGGGAAAGCTGGGACCCGTGTTGATCTTTTCCAGGTGCCAAGCTTCCAACTCCAGTGATACGAGTGACTCTAAAGGAGGAGCTGACAGTCTTCCCTGCAGAGCTGAACATGCACTTGGTCCAGATGTCCACGCTGAACGATGAGTCTGAGGACAAGTCCGGCAGGAGCTGGAGATGTCCGCAGTGGTCCCTTGCATAGAAGATGAGCCGGCAGGAACACAGGTGGAAGCTGCGCCAATCAGAGTGTAACAACAATACGCTGTTGCTTATTTCCATCTTCCAAATCATGTGCAACAGGTCTCTGTGCCCCACACCAGCCTGGAACTCGCAGTGAAGGAAATTCTGGGAAACACAGTTCCAGCTTGGATACATTGATGTAAGATGAAACAAAATACGATACACATGAGCAGAATTACTTTGCATGATGTTTTATTTAAATATGAGTTATTTCTCTCCCTAAATCATTGCTGAGGCCAATCCGTGGCTTATTTAGCTAAATTCATATGTCAGTTCCACTCTAAGGGCCAGGTAATACCTCAGAAAGTATGTTCCCAGTCATGAAGAAGAAACAGAATGAACACTTTGTTTCACCTAACAAAGGTGTCTTGTAGGGAATAAGAGAAATAGGATATGGACACAAAAGCCATTTGCCTTCTGAGAAAACCCAAAATTCTTTAATAATCTCAAATCTGCCTGGGGGGGACCTGGGGAGCTCGGTTGGTTAAACATGCAACTCTTCATTTTCGCTCAGGTCATGATCTCAGAGTTGGGAGATCGAGCCCCGCACCCCATCTGCGTTCAGCAGGGAGTCTGCTTCTCTCTCTCTCCCTCTCTTTCTGCCCCTCTCTCCACTCCCATGCTCTCTCTCTCTCTCCCCCTAAAATAAATAAATAAATAAACAAACAAACAAACAAATAAATAAATATTTAATAATAATAATAATCACAAATCACCTGTCTTCCTCCTATGTGCGCATCCCAGGAAGCACGTATGATTCAAGTTAGGCCGGCTGGAGGCCTAGGCTTTTTTTATAGAACCATTTACATCACGAGATTCCATCTGCTCCTGACCTTATGAAGCTGGAAGCCAAGGCTGCGCCCTCCCATTCTGCATAATGTGATTCTGTACACACGGCGGCCACACGCAGGCGTTCCCCCCACCTTTGGCATTGCTGAGGTAGCAACCAGAGCAAGTAATCCTGGAGGCTTCCGAAGTTCTTCGAGACACTCCTCAACAGCGCTTCACTGAGACCAGGACCCCAACAGCAGTGGAATGTGTCTCTGGTGGTTACAATGGATTCTCTCACATTCAACTATTTCTAAAAGCTCTTCACAGACGTGGTAGATTGAAGAGAAACTCATAATTTATTCATCAAAAGCAGTTTAATGCTTTTTTTTTTTTTTAAATTTTAAACATTTCAGGGGCACCTGGGTGGCTCCGTGGGTTACAGCCTCTGCCTTCGGCTCAGGTCATGATCTCAGGGTTCTGGGATCGAGCCCTGCATCAAGCTCTCTGCTCAGCAGGGAGCCTGCTTCCCCCTCTCTCTCTGCCTGCCTCTCTGCCTACTTGTGATCTCTCTGTCAAATAAATAAATAAAATCTTTAAAAAAAATTTTAAACATTTCAGTCATTTTATTTGTTTACTTAGGTATTTGGAGAGGAGAGAGAATCTCAAGCAGACTCCCCCTGAACGAGGAGCCTGACACGGGGCTCAGTTTCACGACCCCAAGATCATGACCTGAGCTGAAATCAAGAGTCAGACACCTGTGGGCGCCTGGGTGGCTCAGTCGTTGGGCACCTGCCTTCGGCTTGGGTCGTGGTCCCGGGGTCCTAGGATCGAGCCCCACATCGGGCTCCCTGCTCCATGGGAAGCCTTCTTCTCATTCTCCCACTCCCCCTGCTTGTATTCCCTCTCTTGCTGTGTCTCTCTCTCTCAGATAAATAAATAAAATCTTTGAAAAAAAAAGCAGCTTAATTCTTATAAAAAGAACACATGCACAACTGGAATGTCTCTTAGCATAGAATTAAATACTAGTTATAGTTTTCTGGTCTCTCAGTAGACTTTAAAAATCTGGGTTTACCTAATTCCTTTCTATTCTTTCAATTACATTTCATTTGTAACGTCACCTTTCAGAATAAAGCACATGATGGTTCAAAATATAATACTGTCTCCGTGTGGCCATTTACGGAAGCCAGATATCACACACTTCAGAAGTCTATACTTAAGTGGATAGGAGACCTATAAGTAGCCAAAGAAAAGTTTTACCAAATTTCATCATATATATTGAAACGTGCCCTATGTTGGCAAATCATCATGATTTAATTAGGCTGAGGGCATAATTGCCTTTTGCATACTCCAAGCTGAGACACCCAGACACTCAACACTTGTGAGCTCATTGTGATTACTTTGGGATCTCATCAAAGTATTTAGTTTAAATTATTTTTAGACTACAGGCGTAGAATATATATATAATGTATGAGATTAAATAAATCAATATTTTGCATTCCATATTGAAAACAACTACTGGTAGAAAATGAATTCTTAAAAGTAAAATCAAGAAATTGAGTGTGAAGGGATTATTAAATACCAAGAGCTGAGCATGAAAATACAAGGCATTGCTGCATTTGGCCAACAGAAATTTCTGTGCAGCAAGTCTGCGCTTGCGTGACACATAGAGCAGCCTTCCAACTGAAATCAGAATAAAAAGAAACCATATTGCATGAATAATGCTAAGGCATCACCCAAAACTCATGCTTCCATGTCTAAAAGGCATTAAAAATTCGGGGACTCAGAGAATAATGAAGGCCTGACACAAATGGGCACCCAATCCCACAGACAGGGTGATATGAGAGAGAAGCTGTGGAAGATTCTACAAAAGAAGGGTCAGTGCATGGATGACACAGTGTCCCTGTGGACTCAATTAACTGGTAATGTAAGGTCATCTTTCAGAATAAAGCACATGACAGATCAAAATATAGTACTAGCTCCGCTTGGAAGACCGAATGCAAAATTGTTCACCGATGGTACAGATGTAAGAGGGCCTTACTGCTTTTCTCTGCGGAAAAAGATTTATACCAACGGCACTTCCTCTGATAAGCTCAGTGGAACCCAGTCATGTTCACTTTTATTGAAACCACATTTTATATTCTTGAGAGAGGAAGGGAAATTCATATTTATTGTGTGCCTAGTCTATGCCACACATTAAATTGTGTATTTTTCTGATAAATATCCTATACCAACATTACTTTCTTTTTTACCATTATTTCTATTTACCTGTGAAGAAGTTGACATTCATAGAGGCAAAATAATATTTCAGAGGTGAGAAGTGGAGGAGCTTCCTTGGAATCCAAGTCGTTCTGACTCCAGATCCATACCCTCCTTGCAGGGCACCATTTTGTTCTTGACAGCAATGCCGCACCACACACTGGCCTCGGCTTTGCTCAGGTGCTCCTTTGGCACGAGCCCTTGGGTACCAGCTCTCTGCTGCAGAGCCCCGCTCTGGTGCCCTGGGCATTTGGAATCCCCAAACCTCTATCACCTCTTCCAGAGTCTTTTTTTGGGAGGTGGTCAGGGAGCAGAGCAAGAGAGAGAGCACAAGCAGCAGGAAGGGGCAGAGGGAGAGGGAGAAGCAGGCTTCCTGCTGCTTCCTCCATCCCAGGCCCCTGGGATCATGACCTGAGCCAAAGGCAGACGCTCAACCAGCTGAACCACCCAGGTGCCCCACTTCCAGACTCTTCTATTATATTTTCCTTTATCCAAGGTGGGAGTAAGAGGGGATCCCTCACTAAGTTTTCCTCACAGACGCTCCCTCTGCCCTCGAAGCCGCCAGAATATGTCACAGGATCTCTTCTATGGGAGTTTGGAAAAACAAAAACGAAAATACAGGGACCATGCCACAAACATTTCCTGAAGCCAAGAAACCCAGAGCTACCTCCATCTTCAAATGGAGAAAAGGAAAAATTCTAAGGGGAAAAAAAAAATCTGAATTATACTCACAAAAATTTATACTGCCACCAAAGTACTGAGCACAGTACGGTGACCTGCTCAGACTTGCTGTTTAGGACAGTGGCTGGAGGCACAGCCTGCAGACTAGAGTGGGGCAGAAACACACCTGAGGAGATTGGGGAGCACAGTAACCCGGGCAGAGCAGGTAGATGGCAATGGGTTACAAGGAGCAGCGGCAGCGGAGATGAGGGATAGCAAACATACTCCAAAGGTCAAACCCAAGGACATCATTATGGACTGCTGGGGGTCAGAGAAGGAAAGCGTCAGTGATGCTCCTTGCTTAGATCTCAAATCGTCATAGCAACCATGGGATATAGATACTATTAAAGTAACTAAAGAATCTCGGGGTGCCTGGGTGGCTCAGTCGGTTAAGGGGCCTGTCGATTCTTGATTTGGGCTCAGGTCATGATCTCAGGGTCCTGGGATCGAGCCCCACATCAAGCTCCCGCTCAGCAGGGAATCTGCTTCAGGATTCTCTCTCCATCTGCCCCACCCCCTGTTCGCTGTCTCTCTAATAAATAAATAAATTTTAAAAAAATAAAAATAAATAAAAACAATCTGGCATGGAGACTGGTGAAAGCTGGAATTAAAAAAAACAAAAGGTAGCTAAAGAATCTAAAACTTGTAAGAGTGATGTCATAATAAAGCACCGTGTTGTCTGAGCTAATCTGCGTTTGATCCAAGCCCTCCCATAGCCCATTTTCATAAAGCAATATTTTTATTCTTTGTTAAATAATGACAAATCCAGACTCAGTAAGGAGAGATTTCGTTCAGAAAAGATTATTGCCGGGGGGAGGGGGAGGGACCTCTCCCAAGGGGAAAGGGGGGGGAATATTGCAATAAGGAGAGCCCTGTGATGCTGAGACCTGTGGAAGTCTCAAAAAGGAGGCTGAGGGGGGCTTCCTATAGAGTCAGAAACAGGGCTGCAAGGAACCAAGTGTGGGAACGTGGGACGAAAGGATGACAGGATCCAATAGCAGGTCACAGAAAGTTTTCCCCAGAGCCCCGCTGGTTCCTGGGAGGACACAACAAGGGGCGAAGCTCAGGTACTTGGGGAAAGGAGAGAAGCACACGATCAAAGTAACAAGCATTTTGTGTCTATTGATCAATGAGAACAAGTTGTTCAGCTAATTATTTCTAAGGCCAAGAATGGGAATTTGAAGGGACTGTGTCTGGCCTTGTTATCGGTAAACGGGGACATCCGTGAGTCTTAACTAAGTCATATGAGGAAGGATGATCTTTGCAGTAAGCCATTTTCCAGAACAAGAAGGGAAGGGAGATTTCTGAATCTTCCCTGTTTTCTAGGATCAGTTAAAATTCAAATTGTCATCTTGTATCATGTTTAGTGTTGACACAGCTGAGCCATTAGCTGTCGTGTAAAGACAAGGGTCAATATCCCTGCTCGAAAACATCTATTTGGCACAAGCTCTGAACTGCTAGAATTTAACAGTCATCCTACTGGTTATGACTGTAGACACCCCCTTTGAAATGTACACATGCCTGGAAAACTGTTGAATTAAAAACTCTTGCTACCCTTTAATGGGACAGCAGCCTGGAAAGAGCTAGTATTTTCACAAGATCTCCTTGGAGTTAAGCACATTATTCATTTCACTCATTCATTTGTTCATTCATGCAACAATTTTTAATGACATCTCCCCTGTGCCAGGAGCTCTCCTATGCCAGGGGGAATCAGCCGTGAAGAACAGCAGCAAAAACAATCTAGGTGATGGAAGAGCTAGCCAAGTAAGCATATAAATACATAAATTAGGTGAAATTTCTTTTCATGATGACAGTTATGAAGAAAATGAAATCAGGCTAAAGAGAGACAGCAGTGAGTGAATGATCCCCATATTAGATTATGAAGTCCAAGCCGACCACTCCAACGAGAATTTTAAAAGAGAACTGCATGGTGGGGAAGAGGAAGTCATGCTAAGATACAGAGAAGAATATTCCTTGCAAAGTAACAGGTACGTGTAAAGGCCCTGTGGCACCAATGAGCTGAGAAATTTGAGGACAAGCAGGAAGACCAGTGTGGGCTGGGGCAGAGCAAGAGAGTGAGAGGGAAATGGGGAAAGAGGAGTCGGTAGAATCCTAGAAGCCTGATGCGGGGCTCGATCCCAGGACCCTGGGATCACGACCTGAGCCGAAGGCAGACACTTAAGGACTGAGCCACTCAGGTGCCCTGGTAGTCAGAAATTCTTAAAGGACAATATTTTAGAGACAGGATAGAGGAACACTATTTTGGATAGTCTGTCTTTATGAGTCCCCTTTTGGAAGGTAAATGCCAGTAGGGTAGCTCTTAAATTTTCTCCCACCGTTTACTGAACACATTAGGGGACGATCGGTGTGATTCAACCTCTGCTGTAATTGGTCAGAGAATGCACATGCAGGAGTTGGAAGTTTGGGTTGGAAGTTTGAGCTCATCAGGAAGTCTGCTTCTCCCTCCCTCTCCCATTCCCCCTGCTTGTGTTCCCTCTCTTGCTGTCTCTCTGTCACATAAATAGATAAAACCTTTAAAAAATAAAATAAAAAAGATATTCTGACTGCCATCTGATTAATTCGTCCACCAAGAAGATTTCTATAGAATTTGTGTTAGTAGTAACTACTCCTCTGGTTTTGTCCCACTGCTTACTCCCCCATCCTGGCACCAACCTAAGCATGAGTCCCTGATTTGTCACTTTATCACCATGTGGCCAAGGGTAAGTCCCTCAAGGTGTCAGCCCGGGTCCCCGGAGCAGCAGACGCCACCAAAGGACTGAATAAGCAAAGATTATATCACAGGAACTTCTGCAAGAGAAAGTGGGGAAGACTGGAAGAGCCATTAGACCATGACGCCAACCTGACCCTTAGTGACTGAGAGACAGAGGGAAGGAAGTGATGGGGAAGGTAAGAAAAGTTCCTCAAGGCCATCAGGCACCCGCAAGTGAAAGCCAGCTGTCAGAGGAGCCCTGTGTCCCCCCAAGAATGGATCTGCCCCATGACCCCCGCGGGCTCCGTCCCCGCTGGGAGCAGCTGCTGGGAAGGCCGGCCATGGTGTGAGCATGGCAGAAGCCGGTTTTAAAGCAAAGCTGGAGTGGGTCAGAGTTCTACCAGGCACATTCCTGGGGCTCCCACAGGGCTCGATTTCAGTCCCCTCATCCTTAACATGGGGGTAATTCACCACTGAAATTAAGTGCAGGTGAAGTGCCCAGATAGCCGCCTTGCCTGTTAAAGGTAATTCTACTATAATCACTGTTGAGTTTTCACTTGTATAATTTTTCAAGAAAAAAAAAAACCCATTTTCCTAAATCCAAGAGAATATGACAGCTTTTGGCAAAGGTTAAGTGTAAGAAAATCAGTTATTACAAAATCCGTAAGTAAATTCAGGGTTCTCTAACAATGAATCTAATTTCTTAATTAAAACAAGCATCATAGACTCAAAGGTCAGGATTATTACAGTGAGAGCAGATGATTCCTACCGGGAGCTTCTTCTAAATAAGCCACCTAATTTTATTACAAGATACAGGGTTAGTATAGATTTAAAAAGAAATTTGTTCCGTCTCTTCAGGCCCCGTGTTTATATATTTAAACTACCTGACTGGTCAATGTTCTTGTCTTCTTTTGTCTGTAAAGAAGGTAAGAAAAGAAGGTAAGATTATTTAGCCCTCTGTATTCTCAAAGCTATGGGCTAACGACTCCAATGTTCTAACACGTAGGCTCCGGCCCCCTTCTGCTGGAGCCTGTGCCTCCCCAGGTGCATATTAATTTCAATCAAGATGGAAACAAAGATATTTTGAGCCTATAAACATTTATCGCCACAGTTCGTTTTCATAATGAGATGAAATCGTCCATGTAATGCCCTCAGAATAGAGCTCTACCCGACGCGTCCTAAGTGCTAGGTTACCAGCCGTCGGTATGGTACCATGATTACTTGTGTTAGCCTCTTCATTCAGCAGGCATTTGCTTTTGCTGATTCCTTTTCTGGATATCATTAGGCTGCAAGTTCAAGTGCCACTTAAGGGGCACCTGGGTGGCTCAGTCGGTTGAGCATCTGCCTTTAGCTCAGGTCATGATCCTGGAGTCTTGGGATCGAGCCCCACATTGGGCTCCCAACTCAGTGGGGAGCCTGATTCTCCCTCTCCCTCTGGCTCTCTGTGCATCCACTCTCTCAAATTAATAAAGTACATTTTTTTAAAGGCCACTTAAGATCAGCACAAACACTGTGGCCAGTATGAAGCCCTCCCCTCTCTCTCTCCCGTAGAACTTGAGCAGATTCTTATATTACATGTTTTTCCCCTTCCCTTATATTACAGTTGTGTCTTGTATCTTTCCTTGAGCAGTAAGCAGTAAGGGATATGAAGAGAGGGACTTCATCTTATTTATTTTTATATTCTCTGCAATACCTAGCTGAGAGATTGGGGCATAGGAGATCTAGGAACATTTGTGAATTCTCTGTGATCAAGAGGTAAAAATTCTGGTGGACGGCAAACAGGGTCAGCATGGGCAAAGCAAGGCGGAGAAAGTGAAGAGTTCAGTGCCTGCTTGGGAGGGAGAAGACACTTTGAAGAAGAGAAAGAAGCTTCTGTGACTCTAGGCATCTTCTTCCTTCTTCTGTTCTTTCCTTCCTTGCCACCAAAATTGATTAAAAGGCCAACAACATTGAAGGCGCTAAGGAGGAAAAAGGAAAACAAATAAGAGTAGCTACTGCTATATATTTTGCATACCAGGCACTTAGCATATATTATTTTATTATAGCCTCATATTGGCATCACAAGAAGAGTATTATGAAGCCACAACTGAGCGATCAGGAGATTTGTGAAGTCCAGGCATCTAGCTGGGGTGACACTGCTAGTGAGGGATGGCGCTGGGACCAAACCCCGGGCGTGCCTGACTGCTGTTTCCACGTTGATAGGGTACCGAGGTTCAACCTGCTGTCCCTTGCTGCCCGCAGATGATGCAGCTATTTAGACAAGAAAACTGAAAGTCAGGAATGGAAAAGAAATCACCAAGTTTCTTTTTTTTTTTTTTAAAGACTATTTTTTTTTTTTTTTGAGAGAGAGAGAGAGAGATAGCAAGAGCGAGCACAAGTGGGGGAGGGGGTGGGCGGGAGAGGGAGAAGCAGGCTCCTCGCTGATCACGGAGCCCAGCGTGGGGCTCCATCCCAGGACCCTCAGATCAGGACCTGAGCCCACTGAGCCACCCAGGTGCCCCACTGAGTTTGTCTCAAAACACTCCATGTTATTTCTGGGTCATTTGCATTTAAAGCTGCCTTGATGTGCCAAACTAGGAGAGCACAATAACTGGTTCTCCTTCTCTGGATTCACCTACAGAAACCAATGACTTTGAGAATCTTCAACAAATGGAATGTCCAAGAATGATCTTGAGACCTATCACCTCTTGATATTCTGTTAGAAGGAGGAACATTGTCCCCAAGAGAAGTCTCTGGGAATCTAGACTGGGTATTTCTCTGTAATAGCTTGTGTTTTTTGTTTTTTTGGTTTTTTTTTTTTTTTGACAAAGCAGATGTTTGGGAGCTCAGAGAAGATGAAAATCTTTGGGATTTGGGTGTGTTCAGAAAAACATATTTGCAGCAGAGCGAGATTGTCTCAGTTGATGTCATTGGGTTGGGTCTGACCATGGGCCAACGCCTTTCATGGCTCACTGGCATTCGGGTTTTCCAAACCCTGAGTGCCTCAGGACAGTGAAATCCTGGTGGAAAAAGGGAGAAAGCTCCCCTGGAGCTTCACTGTACGAAGAACAAAAGAGAAACAGGAAGGAGGGCCAGAACTTCATGCCTCTTCCAGAGAAAACTAAAATATGCCTTAACATTTACAATGTATTACCTCAATATAATCTTCTTGTGGAACAGATATTAAGTTACATGGGAAAAGGAGAGGATGGGCTACGAAGAAAATGGAAAACAAGATGCTTACTCTTCTAGAAAGGGACATAATTATCCTGTTCAGTAAATGTTATGTGGCTGTTTTCATTTGGCTGAAGGAAATTTGTAAATGACCACGGGGACTTTCTCCCAATTACAACACCCTAATTGGTGTTTCTTTGCTCCTTTTTTTTTTAACTTGAGAGAGATAAAGAGCATGAGTAGGGGGTGGTGGGAGGGCAGAGGGAGAAGGACAAACAGACCCCCACTGAGCAGGGAGCCCAATGCGGGGGCTCAATCCAGAACCCTGAGATCATAACCTGAGACAGAGGCAGACGCTTAACCAACAGAGCCACCCAGGCATCCCCTTCTTTGCTCCTTTTAACAGCTTTTAAAAGAATGTGTGACAACATCCCAGAAACATGATATAGTGCATAAAAGTGGCTTGGGTAAGAACATACCAGCAGCTAAATCGGACTCTGATATTAAGCTTGCTTGCACCCTGGATAAGCAGGCTAATGTCTCTGCTCCTCAGCATCTGCTTAGCTGGTGAATGTACTATCTACCTTGAAAGAGAGTTATGAGGACTAAAGAAAATAATGTAGGTGAAATCTATCTAACATAATACCTATCATATAATAGGTATTTAATAGAACCAGTATGTGGTCATAATCCATCATAAAGCAAGAGCAAATAACTATTTTTTTTCTTTTTCTGTCTAGCTGACACTAAATGATCTTGGACGGATTTTCAGCTGGCTGGGGAAACTGTCCAGTTGGTCGAAGTGATCAGATTCCTCAGTTGCTTTGGTCTCCTTCTGCCCCAGCTTCGACAGTTTGGATGTCAGTGTTCCACCCTACCCCCAAATTCTTCTGTTGAAATCTTGGTCCCCAGTGTGATGGTATTAGGAGATGAGGCCCATGGGAGGTGAATAGCTCGTAAGGTTGGAACCCTCAGGAATGGAATTAGTGGCTTATAAGAAACACCCCCTCGCCCTCCCCACAGAGCCCTAGCCCCTCCTAGCATGTGAGGACACAATGAGAAGTCTGAGACCCAGAAGAGGACCCTCACTCGTTCAAGGTGGCACCCTGACCTTGGACTTCCAGCCCCCTGAACAGTGAGAATTTAATGTCTGTTGTTTGTAAGCCCCTTAGTCTGTGGTACTTTGTTACAGTGGCCCACATGGGCTAAGTTACCAGCATTTTAGTTACTTTGCCCACATTCCTCTTTGATGCTTCTTTAAAGAAAAGGTTAAGCAAAACCAAGAGAATTATTCATCAAAATTCCTTCCAGGGCACCTGGGTGGCTCAGTTGGTTGAGCAACTGCCTTCGGCTCAGGTCATGATCCTTGAGTTCTGGGATCGAGTCCCACATCGGGCTCCCAGCTCCACCGGGAGTCTGCTTCTTCCTCTGACCTTCTCTCCTCTCATGCTCTCTCTCACTTTCTCTGTCTCTCTAATAAATAAATAAAATCTTAAAAAAAAAATTCTTTCCAGTTACATCCTCCTGCCTTCTAATGGCATAGCTTTGGCAACATCCAAAAGGGAGCCCAAGGGCATCTCTAAAATAATGAGTTCTCCATCGATGCCACCCCTCATCTCATTCCCTCCATTGTGATTCCAGACAATCCTCTACTCTTCCAGAGTTGGATTTGCTCACACTCAGCCCAGGAGGATTTAGCACCGTGCTAGTAGATCAGCTACTTTATAGACTCCTATCCTAGGGTTGGCAGACAAACCTGATGATAAATCTCAAAAACCTGGAGATGGCATGTCACATAGGATACAAAAAGTTAGCCTCTTGTACACTTGACATCCATGAATCTAATATTTTTGGAAAGCTTCCATTTTAGGCAGAATAACGGCCCTAACGATGCCCATGTCCTAATCCCTGGAATCTGTGAAAATATCACCTTAAATGGCAAAAGGAACTTTGCAGAAGCAATTAAGGATCACAAAACGGAGAAATGATCCTGGATTATCCAGGGAGCTCACTGTAAACCAGAGTCTTTATAAGAGGGAGCGAAAGAATCAGAAATAGAGATGGGAACACAGGACATTGCTGATTTTGAAAATGGAGGAAGAGGCTGAAAGCCAAGGAAGGTAGGAAGCTTCTAGAAGCTTGAAATGAATTCTCCCATAGCTTCTAGAACCAATGTAGGCCTGAGGAAAACTTGATTTTAGCCCAGTGAAACCTATTTCATAATTCTGACCTCTGGAACTGTAAGATAATAAATTTGTATTGTTTAAGCACTTCATTTGTGGTAATTTGTTAAAGCACCAATGCGATATTTGGGGCATACTAAAAACATTCACTTTTTTTTAATATCTGAAATTCACTTAACATACTGTATTTTAAAAAAAAAATCCTGTATTTTATCTTTGTAACCCTAGGTCTATAAATTAACTATCTCTGAGGGCAAGAATACTTTAGTCTTTTCATCGTAAGCCTACTTTTTGCAATTTTTGAGACCTCAGTACCCCTAGAACTATCATATATGGAATTTTGATTAGAAGTCAAATTTTGCCTCATCTAGTTTCATTAAAATACTCTAGGTTTGGGCTGTTTTTCCATATTTTCATAATGAAGTTCCTTTTATGTTCACATGGAAAATTCCAGGTGATCTTTTTTTCATGGTCTGTCTCTAGATCTCTTCAGAAAAACACATTTTTTAGTGTGAAGTACATATGGGAGAAGGCAACTAGAGTTGCAACATGCCAAGTATGGCTGTGGTTTTGTAACACACGGGAATAATGGGAATAACACACTCTTATGTTCTTGTTACTGGGGCTGTCTCCGCTTGGATGCCTTCTAGATACCTCGAATAAGTCTACACCCAAGTTCATCATCTCTACACCAAAAGTTTGTGCTGCTTCTGCGGTGGTTCCTAGTCTTTCTTACTTGATTTTCCCTTAAGTAGTAGGTATAATCTTAACTCCAGATAATATACAACATTTACTTCATTTCTCTGTCCTAGATTAAATTATTAATAAGTAGTCACTCTTTCCTTTCCCCATCTCCATGGATGGAGTATACTTCCTTGCTCCATGGACGTTGAGATTGGTCCCATGACTTGCTGTGACCAATAAAATATGAGGGAAATACTAGAGAAGTGGTGGTGGGCCAATTTTGAATTTAGGACTTAAGCAGAATCAATCCTATGTTTCTGCTCCCTCCTTTTGCATTTCTGCCTTTTTCCATGAGGAGAACATGCTGCCGGTCCAAGAAGAATGAGAGACACACGGAAGCAGACCTGTGTACCACCCACAGTATAGGGCCAAGCCCAGCCTAAATCAGATACATTTCAGCCCACCCACCAACATGTAGTAGAAAAAGCTAGTTGCAATAAGCCATTGACATTTTGTGGTTGTTCGCTATGAAGCCGTAGCTAAAACATTCTTTTTTTTTTTTTTTTTAAACATTCTTTGAATCAGATTTAATCTTCCTTCTCTCTGAATGGAGGAAAAGTCAAACAACTCATTACTGATGTTACTTTCCCAAAGATCACAGGGGTCTTACATAAGGGACAGAGCATTAGGGGAACTCCTCTGGTTATTAGTCCACACAAGTCACTGCTAGTAAATAATTGTCTGTGAAAGCATGGTCCCCCAAAGGGAGGTCATTTCTCTCCTCCAATGCCATATTTATGCACCGGCATTTTTATCAAGGTGGAAACTCTGGCTCTTGGGTTCCAGCCTCCTTAGATATGGAAGATTAGCTAGCTGTTGTCTTTTTTGTCCTCAAAACACAAATAGATTCTTTTCCTCTTGACCCTGTTCAAATAGCCATACGACCAAGTCGCAGCCTAGTGGAAGTCATATAGCTCACCTTCAGGATTCATTGACAAAACCCATCTCCACGTGACCCTCCATGTTCTTTGCCCTCATACTGGTGGGATGTGGTTGGCTAGGCTACCTTAGAAGCCAACTATTACAGATAGCAGAGCCAAGGAGGGAGAAAACCCTGGAACCCCAAATCTAGGCTTTATGAAGCAACGCTAGGAAGGGAAAGAGGAATTGACTTCCTGAAGTGTAGCAACTGCTGCATTTTATCCTAAAATGGCAAGGTCCACTTTCTTGGGAGAAACGGTGAGAACGCCATCAGGAAAAACTAACAGACAAAAATTTCAGTGAATTTTCCTGCCATGCTGACATCAACCATCATCACTCAGATTAATCTTGCCATGTCTTCTCCTTAAAACCTGAAAGAACCTAAGTTCTGGAGAGACTTGCAGTTGTCCTTTAAACTATATTTGAGTAACTTACTCTCACTAATCTAAAATATACATCTTTTCATTTTCTCTTCCTGCATTATCTTGAGTTTTGTCCGCATTAATTCCATTTTCTACTTTTTATCTAAGTATATAATTATATGTCTGCAGCATTTTCCTACCATTTTTCTCTACCAACTCAGTGCTTAATAATGATTGAGCTCAGAATCCATAGATCTCACGTTACACGTACTAATTTGTAATAAATACAATCTCATGTATGCCCCCAATACTAAGCAATCTAATCTACTTACTTTGTGTAACATCCAGAAACGTTCTTGATTATCTCTACTGTTTGTTTCATTTCATTCCTGTGTTCAAAGAAGAACTATGTTTAATATCATAATATCATGGCACCTCAATAATGTCCTCTGTCCTTTGGCATGATACTTACAAGAATCCACAAAGATGCACTTATTGTGTAAGTACCTCACAGTAAGATTTTGGATTAGGGTATAAATGCCTGACATTTACGTTTTCCATTGTAATGTAAGTACCTGACGTTCACTGGCGCACCCATTTCAAAGACATCCATCTGGAAAAAAGCGGATTACTGGCTGTTTAATTTAGCTGCTAGAAAAACAAAGGAATAAAGAGCTGGGCTGCCCACGCCCATGCAGTTCCCGTTTTGGAAAGGGTTAAGACTTGAGGGATGCTGCTTTTCCCATCCCACACCCTCATTCCTGCTCTTAAAGTTCCCCAGAAAGGGTGAACTCCTGAGATCCTAAGCAAGCTACCCTCAATTCACATAAAGGCTGAGCCTCCAGTCAAAGCTCCCTCCCTTTCTTTCTCTCCATTGTTGCGCCTTGTACCCTCCAGGACTGGTAAGTAATTACATCTTTCTTCAAAGTTCCCTGGCGGTTTTGCTGAGGTGCGCCCTGCAATCATGGTAAGAAGTACAATGGCCAGTCCAGCCGCAACATCAGCCCCTGGGAACGCCTCAGGCATTCCTAGTGAGGCCATGTCTATCAGTAGGATAAACCCACAGGACAATGCGCTGCTTTTTAAAAAATAAATCTTTATCCTAGGGCGTCTGGAAGGCTCAGTTGGTTAAGCATCTGACTTCAGCTCAGGTCATGATCCCAGGGTCCTGATCCTAATAGTGCCATATACATATATAGTTATTTTTTTAAAGCATCAAAAGGATTATGACGAGAAACAGTTGTCCCAGTCCCACCTTCCCTACCCCTGGTATGTCTCCCATTTGAAATACTTTTAACTCTTAAGTAAATTGTACAGTAACTAATTCATATAGCTGAATGATATACCTATCCAGATTTATCCTGATTAATCAATGTTCGATATTACCCATATACTTTCTGTTATGATGAGGATAGGACTCTTTTTACATCAAGCCCAACCTCCTTTTGCCACTTATTCTAATGTAATTTCATCATCGGTGTTTATATTAGTATAGTTATAGATGTGCGGTCCATCTAAGAACCAAGAAGCATCTTATGATCACATTTATTTTTTAATACAGCCTTCTTTTTGAGATGTTCATTGTCTTATTTTTCTTGTAATATGTTCCTGAGAGTAATCCTCAATTCTTCCAAAAGCTCCATCATCTGTGGTATTCTATTCTGATCTTTTTTCTGAGAGACACCTTTCCAGGAGCATTCCATCTTCCTGTTCCAGTCTGGGTTAAAGGACTAAAGTCTACCCCAGGGCTGGAAACTGCTACACATTACCCCAGAACAGGCTCCCTGACCTTCCTGGTGGGGTCATCGAGGGGTCCACCCTCGATGAGTGGAAAGCAACATTATGCTGAATTTCTTCTCCACCAAGCACTGGGTCAGAACTCTCCTTCTGCCTAATACAGACTGAGTGCTCCCTAATTTAAAAAAAAAAAAATCATTTCTGATGGGGCAGATTCAATAGAAGAAACAGAAAAATAAAAGGTTAATTGGCAATAAAGAGAATTCTTAAAATCACCCAAACAAATACCTAAAGGAATGGCGAGAGAAAAAAAAAAATCTTTGGAGGAAATACTACCACATCACTGGCTGGGATCTATATATATACTCACATATTCATCACAACCTGTGTATGCTGACGTGCCAGAGACTGCCAGCTGATCACTAAATAAGATCTTTCTGGAAACACAGACTCCATTTCCTAGTTGCCCTAGTAGTTAAGTATTGCCACATGACCGAGTCTTGCCAATGGGATGAGAGCAGAAGATAGGTATGCCACTTCCGGAAATGGCTCACAAAACCTCCCATGTTCTTTCCCTTTTCCAGCTGGATGGGAATGCAGATAGCTCTCAGGGCAACCTTGGAAGTCAAGTGATCAAGATTTGGAAGCCATAATGTGGAGGAAGCCTGGGAACCCTGATCACCTGTTTCAGGAAGAGCTGGTTACCAGTAGGGTGACCAACTTGTTCCTGTTTGCCCAGAACGGGCCCAGTTTTAAGGCTGAAAATCTTGGGGCGCCTGGGTGGCTCAGTGGGTTAAAGCCTCTGCCTTCGGCTCAGGTCATGATCTCAGGGTCCTGGGATCGAGCCCCGCCTTGGGCTCTCTGCTCAGCAGGGAGCCTGCTTCCCCTTCTCTCTCTGCCTGCCTCTCTGCCTACTTGGGATTTCTCTCTGTCAAATCAATGGATAAAATCTTTAAGAAGAAAAAAAAAAGCTAAAAATCTCACATTTCTGGGTCCTTCTCCATTCCCAGCAAACCAGGACAGTAGGTCACTGTTGCGATTAATAGCATCTGCATTAGAATGTTATGTAAGCTAGATAGAAGCTTTCATTAGGATAAGCCCCTGAAATTTGGGGATTTATTCGGTAAGGCAGCTTAAGTGTTACTTTGACTGGGACTAACATGTCAGGATGGTCGGTGGTGTTCCGTATTTAGTAATTTGGAAGAAGGGCGGGACAGAGACATGGAAAATCCTTATAACTGCTTGGTATGTCTGAAATTTTGCTCCACCTTTTGTCTTCTTACTGATGTTGTGTCTGTACACATGTCTTAAATCATGATACTGATGTTGTGTGTATACAAGATGATTTGAGTTATAGTTTAACTAGTAGTTTGAATTTATCTGCAGGACTGATAGCCATTCCGTATTTATAGAAAAGAAATCATACTTTTAAACTTCAGTCTAGTATTTATTTTCCCAGTGATAGATTTCAATAGCCAAGGTACACTTTCTCCTTCCCTCCCCCACCTCAGGCACAAAAATGTCCACAGCCACATACATATGTGTGGCTGTGAACATATGATATCTGGGGTGCCCGTTCACAACAGCTTCTCCTTATATATTCCCCAAATAAAAATGCTAGGGTCTAAGACAATTAGAGGTTTTCTAGAAGTCAAGACCATCACACTCCAGAGATATTCTCCTTATGCTTCGAAGGGTCTGGAAGAGAGAGACTAGCCCATCTCAGACCTCTCTTGAATGTACAATTATGGCAGAGAGTCTCTGCTTCTGATTAGAAATTAGCTTTGGCGAACCATGTCCCAAAGTTTAGAAAGTTTCACACGAGCCCCAATCCTGATAAGAGCCCCAGCCAGCAGAGCAGACAGTTCTCTCCCCAAGTCCGTCTATTTATGGTGGCCACCCACAACCCCGAGCTATGCTCAGTGGAGGAACACCAGCCAAACTCTTCTAATTCCCACTTTCCCTGCCGGTGTGACATTGTGGAAAAGAGGGCTGAGGGAGAACCAGGCTACATAACAGTAGTAAAGCCGCTTTGGCAGAACACAAGGTAATCCAGAATGAGTCTCGGGATGGAAGATGCTGGCGAGAAAAGCATTCTGCATGCCCAGAAGGCCATTCACATGTTGGATCTGGATCTTAGGGGCAAAGACAAAATCCTCTGCTACAGTTGCTCCTACGGGTACCAACAATACTTTGGAAAAAGATAATCTCTAATGGGTAGAACAGTCAGTTAAGCGTCCGACTCTTGGTTTCTGCTCAGGTCATGGTCTCAGGGGCGTGAGATTGAGCCCCATGTCGGGCTCCATGGTGGGCACGGAGTCTGCTTAAGGAACTCCCCCACCCGCAATTGCTCTCCCTCTCTCTAGAAATAAATAAATAAACCTAAAATAAAGGATAATCTCTAGTTTCACAGACTATCTCTCTCTGCTGGATCTGAATACCAAGCATTGATGTGGTGCCTATCGATAGGTTCACTTAGACAATCTACTTACACACCCACCTCCCTGAACACCTCACTCCAGGGGAACTGCTCGACATTAGATCTGATGTTGCTACTTTCCGAGTCGAATTACCAATTTTTAAAGTGCACTCATAACACAACAGGGGTACTTCCGCCCTCCCCTCAGAATGAGGAGGGCTCTCCTCAACTATTCCAAGGTGACCTCTGTCCTGCCCTATTCTAGTGGCAGAGACCTCTCTGGTGCCCAGCACCTGCCGCTACACTTAGAGAAATAGAAACAGGCACACAGATCCGCATGGGCTGAAAACGTGTGGTAAGTACACGGATAATCCGTGACAGTTATACGGAAGGGCGTGTTTGCTGTATATGCGTGTTATGGGCTTATACGAAGTACCTCAGCACCTTACGGATGTGAATTAAAGACGATTCAAGGCAGCCAAACTGTTCCATTGGGACAACACAGCCCCCCATTTTTGAGTCAGCTGAAAGGACAACAGAGCTGAGTCACTCCTGGTGGAGAAACAGGGTTGATGATGAGCAGGCAGACGCAGGACAAGAGGAGCTCAGAGGGAGAGGGGGTGTGACTCACTGGGGAGGTCTCATGTCTCTGATCTCTGACACACTGTCTCTTTAGGGTTGGCTGGGCCGTTCCTAATGAGGAGACACACGGCAGCTCCTCAAAGGAGCCTCAGGGAAGCGACTCCTCTGCCCAAGGGTGCACATAAGGGCAGAAGCACGTGGGGTGGTTATTGCCAACACTTGTAGGGACGCTAATGAGCTGCCAAAGATCCTGAGGATTTCCCGGGAATGGCAAACAGTTGAAAAGGCAGAAATGGGCTATTCTCACCTCACTTGCCCAAAACAGTCAGTAGGCTGTGATATCGAAATTGTGTAGTTGTATAGCTGAGTACCTGTAGGTGAAAGTCGTACTCATTCAAGCGAATGAATTAAAAGTGTGGTTTCCAGCGCGACACAGCCCGAGTTACATCCTGCGTGATCCTGGGTGAGTTACTTGAGTTCCATGGGTCTCAATGCCTGGATCTATAAAATGGGAATAATCACGGTTCCTAAGGTCATAAGACCGACAGTGAGATCGAAACATTAGTACATCTAAATCACTTCAACCTGACACAAAGTCCTCATTAGCAATCAGTTAATCATCATCATCATCATTTTTTTGTTGATTTTATTTATTTATTTGTTTATCAGAGAGAAGAGAGAGCACAAGCAGGGGGAGCGGCAGGCAGAAGGAGAAGCAGGCTTCCCACTGGGCAGGGAGCCCGATGTGGGACTCCATCCCAGGACCCTGGTATCGTGACCTGAGCTAAAGGCAGACATGTAACTAAGTTACCCAGGCGTCCCCATCATTATCATTACTGAGTATCTATGTGATATAGTAATCTATCTCCCAGGTTTCTGGGTCAGGGAGCTCATACAGCTTAAGAAATCAGAAGGTACCCTGGGTGGTGCAGTCAGTTAAGCATCCAACTCTTGATTTCGGCTCAGGTCAAAATCTTGGGGTCTGTGGGATCGAGCCCCCACCCCCACCCCCACCCCCGTGTGGTGCTCTGTGCTCAGTATGGAGTCTGCTGAAGTTTCTCTCTCCCTCTCCCTCTGCCCCTCTGCACTCTCTCTTTCTCTCCCTAAAATAAATAAATTTAAAGAAAAACAGAGGAAGAAATCAGAGGAGCTGATTAAGTGACCTCCCTAGAAGGCAGGTCACTTGCTCAGGCATCTTTGGCATGGACTGCTTAATCCCAGCCGGAGGAGGATGTGGGCACCAGGTGAATGAACAGCAGCAGCCCGACCCTGATTCACACTGGAAGGCTCAGGCGGGTCAGTACATGCGATGAATCCGAACAATCGGTGGGTTGCTATCCACATGGAGAAGGTGAAAAGGAGGCAGGCAAGAAGTAGAAAAGAATACACACAGAAAATCAGTCGGGCTCCTGACTAAATTATGATATTCTGCTTACATTTTTAATGCCCTCCTCCTTTGAAATCGGCACCTGCCCCCGCCCCCAACATCCCTTCCTGGGGACCTATGTGCATAACTATCTTGTTGCACATTGATCCCAAATACAAGGCCAGTCAATAACGACTCATTCCTTCTGCAGTGTATGCATTTTAACAGAGAATTCTATTAAAGAAATGAACCTCCTCCATGACCCAGGCACTTCCCTCGCACCCCTCAATCACATCACGTTCTGTGGGCTCCTGTAGGCGTTTCACTGTTTGGCAAAAGACATTACAGGGTACAAGTTCATGTGTAATCTTTAAATCATCTTCCTCCCCAGTAATAAAGTACAAGATGTTCCTCAGTGTGCTAAAATCTGCTGGATGACTCCAGAGATCAGGAAGGGAGGGAGGGGAAGGATCCTGAATTCTCACAAAACAAGCCATTAAAATTCCAATCTTTAAGAAACCATATATGAATAAGAAAACCCTTGATGATGGAAGTCTCCATTTCCAAATAGTCAATAAAATCCTGACATTATTCCCTATGCTATGTGAAAAAAAGAGAATGAGGAAGAGAAGGGAAGGGAAAGGAAGAGAAGGGGAGGGGAGGGGAGGGGAGAAGAGAAGAGAAGAGAAGAGAAGAGAAGAGGGAATAGAAGCAATAGAAGCATACGATTTCAAGAATGGGTCAGTAAAGCAACCAAGTATGGACCCAGGGAATGGCCTTTTCCTTTACGCTCACTTCACCTCCATGAACAGGGGGCTACGTTTTTTTTTTTATCATCCTTTAAAAAGTTAGTTAAACATGTCACTGCGATCTTGCCCTAAGAGAAAAGCAACCTCTAAGTGTAAGACCAAAGACACTAACAGTTTTCACCCCCACCACCAACCCAGCCACTGATTTATATGATATATAGTTAAGGCTTCAGTCATCCCATAAGAGCCAAAGAACATTTGCTTTCCTCTAAAAGACTTCTTCTGTGACCTCAAGAGGTCCACCTGGCCCCTCAGAAATAGGTCTTCTCTCCATCTCAAAATCTCCTAAAAGAAGTGGTGGCTCATGTTTTCAAGATCTGGCCATCTGAGAAAATTCCCCCAGACATGAACCAGTGAAGCCATGATTCTTCTAGTGAAACAGATTTCCACTCATGTAAGGAAGGGGTGATTTTAATATTCTCAAGTCATATACAGGCACAAATAAAAATTTCAAAACCTCAGGACATCTGTTTTTAAAATAAAGAAAAATGAATGTGACTCTATTATAATATATCTCTGCGTGTTCACAGCTGACGAGATTTCCTCATGGGCATATTTAGCTGTGACTTCCAATTCAGGACATTTGATTAAAATATGTAAATTAAATTACTCACCATAATTTTCAAACTAATGTGAATTCCCTCCAGACACATTTTTATAATTGTCTACATTTGTTTCATTTTTTTACCCTCAGAATGATTTGCTGCTCAAATCTCCCCATTTTATGCTTCTTCATAAGTGACGGAGCTATAGTTTATGCCCCCTTTTTATAATTGTGTGTCCAGTGTAGCAGAATTGAGACAACCTGATTATCATCTTCAGGAATGCGAGTCTCCTCAAAATCGGCACTCCCTAAAGTATTTTCATGCCATAAAGTAGGTGAATAATCAGAGTCAATTATTATATATCGTATAAAGCACAGCGCTTACCTTCGTACCCAGTGTTACACAGTGTTTGATCCGAGTGGCTCTGTGAGTGCTTTACAATTTATTAGCTCATTTAATCCTGAAAGCAGCCCTGTGAGAAGGTAGTGTCATAATCTCCACTTTACAGACGAGGGACCTGAGGCAGACAGAGCTGAGTAACTGCCCCAGTCACCGTCTCATCACAGCAGAGCTGGCTTTCAAACATAAAAGTGGCTTATTTATTTTAAAGAGTTTATTTATTTATTTGAGAGAGAGCACAAGCAGGGGGAAGGGGCGGAGAGAGGCGGAAGCAAGCTTCTTGCTGAGCAGGGACCCCAACAAGGGACTCAATCCCAGGATCCTGGGATCATGACCTGAGAAAGCAGACCTTCACCACCCAGGTGCCCCTCAAGCATGTGAATAGTTTAGCATTCAGGAGTCCCTTTCCTTTACTACCACACCAGGCTGCCTCTCTAAACTTGTATCGCTTGACACCACCGTAAAAATCTCAAATACACAGAAATGATATTGATATTCCTCTGTCGACAAACCTCGGATACGTCCCCACTAATCCAAATGTCCAAGCATTATACATTTTACATCTTCAACTCACCGTATGGCATTTATGCTTGTGTAACTCTTGCTGGAGAATCATAAATTCTCAAGGACAAAAACCATAGTTGATTACTGTTTGTTGCATTTTTTGTCCCCGTTTCTAATGGCCTTCCTTGACTGTGCTAGGACTTGTGAAATTTCCATGCAGGGGAAAAAGAGGAAGGCACTGGGGAACCTGACCAGGGTGTGGGGAATGAGAGCAGAGGAATGAGAACCATCTAAGAGCGTTGGGAGTTCAGTTGGGTCCCAATGAAAAGCAAGTACATTCATTCCAAAGGCCAAAGGGATTGTATGGTTGGAAAAACAAATAGTTACTAAAATGCAAGAATGTATGAGACTGGGCATATCATATACTAAACGTCACTTAGTCCTCTCCTATAATGTTAGAAATTCAATCACCTAAACTCTCCTTTGACAGAAACCTTGGCCCTTAGAAGTGAAGAGACTTGTCTAGTTTCAGCAACAGGCTAGTGATAAAACCAGGTATAGAAACCAACTCCCTTCACCTCCCACCAGAGCCAACCTGTCACATCACAAAGCTACTTTTCAGTCTGCTTTGCTTTCCTGAAATGGGGGCAGTTCCTGGTTTCCTGTTTAATGTAGATGAAAGTTTTCATTTTGTTTCCAATCTACTGCCACCAAGACCACTGAAATTGGAATCTGGAGTAAGAATCAAGTCATCAGTATCTGTTTTTATACATTTTTTTAAAAGTTTTTTTAAAAAATTTTTATTTATTTATTTGACAGAGAGAGAGAGAGAGATCACAAGTGGGCAGAGAGGCCAGCAGAGAGAGAGGGAGAAGCAGGTTCCCCACTGAGCAGAGAGCCCGACGCGGGGCTCGATCCCAGGCCCCTGAGATCATGACCTGAGCCGAAGGCAGAAGTTTAACCATTGAGCCACTCAGGCACCCCTGTTTTTATGCATTTTTAAAGAGCATTTCAAGCATATATGAACGTGGAATCGAGTTTAATAGAAAAAAATGACCCAGTTTAATTAATTAGCCATCTTGCTTCATCTGTATGTGAGCCCCCTTCTTCCATCCCCTCTGGTTGGCTTTGAAGCAAATTCCAAATAGCATGTTATTTCAACAGTAAATATTTCAGGATGTATCTAAGGACTCTTAAAAACTAAACCACAATATCATTATCACATCTAAAAATATTCACCCTAATTCCTCGGTACTGGCAGGTATTCAGTCAGAATTAAAATTTCCCTGATTATTTCACTAACGTTTTAAACAGGATCCAGGATACAGGTGGCTCAGTCAGTTAAGCAGGGACTCTTGGTTTGACTCAGGTCATGATCTCAGGGTTGTGAGATCATGGGTTCCCCATTCATTGCAGGGTCCACTTTGGATTCTTTCCTTCACCCTCCCCCTCCTTCTCTGCCCGTCTCTCCACTTGCACATGCTTGCTCTCTCTCTCTCTTATTCTCTCTCTCAAATAAATGAATAAAAAATAAAATCTTTAAATAGGATCCAAATAAAATCTATACCTTGTGATCGTGAACATAACTTTTTAGCCACTCTTAATTTAGGTTCCTCATCCACCAATTTCTTCTTTCCATTCTTTTTTTTTTTAATTTTTTATTTATTTATTAGAGAGAGAGACTGAGAATGAGAGGAGAGAAGGTCAGAGGGAGAAGCAGACTTCCCGCAGAGCCGGGAGTCCGATATGGGACTCGATCCCGGGACTCCGGGATCATGACCTGAGCCGAAGGCAGTCGCTTAACCAACTGAGCCACCCAGGCACCCTCTTCTTTCCATTCTTTATTTGAAGAACCAGGTTGTTTTTCTGCAGATTTTTCCATAGTCTCTGTTTTGCTGATTTCATCCCTATAATATCCTCTACCATGTCTCTCTGTCCTTTATATTTCCTCTTTGTCAGAAATTAGGTAAATCATTTTATTTGGCTCCAGCTTCAATATTTTACAAGGATGCTTCATAGGTAGTAGTGCATATATAATGTTTGGGTGTATGTTTTTTTGTTTTGTTTTGTTTTAAGATTTTATGTATTTATTTGTGAGAGAGCGAGAGCTAGAGAGATCACAGAGGGAAAGGGAGAGGGAGACACAGACTCCTCGCTGGGCAGAGAGCCTGACACGGGGCTCGATTCCAGGGCCCTGAAATCAGGAACTGAGCAGAAGGCAGAGGCTTAACCGTCGGAGCCACCCAGGTGCCCCTGGATGCCTCTTTTTTGTGAGGCTAGCTACTAACAACCAATGCTTAGATCCATTAAGTCACTTGGGGTTGCAAAATAGTGGTATGCTAATCTTATCATTCCTTCCATAATCATTAGCTGAAGTACTTTCAAAAAGAGAAGTTTCCCTTCATTAGCTCTGTAGTGACCTTGAAGAATATTTCACACAGGAAAAGCAAGAAAATGCTTCTTTCCCTTTATTTGCTTCCTTTAAAATAAAGAGTTGTTTCACTAACAACTTCCAAAGGTGACCGTCGAGAGTTTTATTTTGTTTTGTCTTTTGGCACCATTATTGGCCTGTGGTGTCAACATATTTGATGTGCTTGAATATATTACAACTGTTATCTTTACTCTTCTTAAAAAAAAAAAAAAAATCCTTGGGGCACCTGGGTGGCTCAGTCAGTTAAGCAACTGCCTTCGGCTCAGGTCATGATCCCAGGGTCCTAGAATCGAGCCTCGCATTGGGCTCCCTGCTCAGGGGACAGCCTGCTTCCCCCTCTCCCTTGGCCTGCCACTCTGCCTAGTTGTGCACTCTCTCTCTATCTCTCTGTCAAATAAATAAATAAAATCTTTAAAAAAAATCCTTATTCTGAGCAACACCCATAAATAAACCATTAAATTTATCCCACAATTACACACAACTGCATCTATAACAATACCAATACTGCCAATAATGGTCTGATTATGGAATACATTTTAAAATATTTTTACAGTTCTTTTTATTACTAGGATATATTCCACTCGGGATCCACGGACACATGGCTATGTTACAAAATCACTTGAAATAGTCCTTCCCTGTTGGTTATACCACTAACTCAATACACAACACTCAGTTGTTTTCCTTTGTTTTTATATTAGCAATTGATATTTTAATTTATGTTTACGAGTATATCAAATATTTATGTGGTTCCAGGGGTAAATCTACACAGCGAAATATATTCACATAAGCCTAGATTTTATTTCTGTTCCGTCCACCTTATTCCCTCCAGCTTCTTATTGGGAACCACAGTTTTTTTTTAATGTAATAGTTTCTCTTACCATATCCATAACATTAGCAAATATGTTTAGAAACATTTGTATTTCTCCCCTTTCTTGAATAAAAGAAGCAAATATGAGAAAGCACAAGTAAGGGATGCCTGGGTGGCTCAGTTGTTTATGCATCTGTCTTTGGCTCAGGTCATGATCCCAGAGTGCTGGGTTCAAGTCCGATGTTGGGCTCCCTGCTCAGTGGGGAGTCTGCTTCTCTCTCTCCCCTTGCTTGTGCTCTCTCTCTCACCTCTCACTGTATCTCTTTCTCTCTCTGTCAAATAAATAAATAAATAAATAAGAAGAAAGCACAAGTAAAAGTAGCTTGAACAAGATACAAAACTGAGTTCTTTCTCTCATGTAAAAGTACATTAATGATTTGGCACAGTGGCTCTGCTCCAGAGTCCTCAGGAATCAGTTCCTTCCAGCTCATTCTTCTCGCATCAAGACGGGCAGCCTTTATGCTCATGGCCCAAGACGGTATTATCAATGTTCAGCAGCAAAGTGGAGGAAAGAGGCAAAGGGTGCAATTTTTAAGATTTTATTTATTTATTTGACAGAGAGATCACAAGTAGGCAGAGAGGCAGACAGAGAGAGAGGAGGGAGCAGGATCTCCGCTGAGCAGGAAGCTTGATGCGGGGTTCGATCCCAGGACTCTGAGATCATGACCTGAGCCGAAGGCAAAGGCCCTAACCCACTGAGCCACCCAGTATTAATTTTTTTTTAATAGTTTTATTGCATGTCTCATCTATCTACCTGTCCTTGTCTTTGTTATTGTAGATCTGGATCCTGCAAACACTTCTCCCTGGCCTGCAGGCACAATGTTAACATTTGTCAATAGGGGCACTAGTGGGATCCTATAAGGCACACCAGACAAGAGCTTGTCTTCCTGATTTTAGCATACCTTCCTTGTTTCTCTAGTTTGGATGTTTGTGGTATGAAAAATACTCAGTGATGCCCACCTTTCAGCAAGTTTTGCTGGTACCCAAGGCAGCGACTTTTTGCCAGAGATGTGTGGGAGAAGCAGCATAACACATCTACCAACTGGTTTCTTGGGAACCTCAACAGATAGGTTCCTCTTTGCCAGGCACTGGCACCCTAATGGCTTGCTCACCTATCTCAGTCTTTAGCTTCTCTTTGAACTTCTCCACCATTCAGTGAGTTACAAACACTCTCCAATGAGATCTGATCTCAGCCTTGGGAGGAGAGCTTTTCTAAATGTATTCTTCCTTTTGAAAATTTTCCTAAGTCCTAAAGGTAATGACTGCTGCCTACATTTGCTATTTTTGTATTGTTTAGAGTTCTCTTTTGCCATTTTTATATTACTAGTTAATACATCTTTATATTAAATTTTCTTTTTTTAATTACAGTTCTGATTTCTCTCTTCTGCATGAATCCTGACTGAGACCGATGGCAACACAAATAAATTAAAATCCAGCAACTAATTCAACAAAAGATGTGCAAGATCTTTCTAGAAGGCAAAGAAAAACAACTTTATTCAAAGACAATAAAAAGATAAAAAAATAAATGAAGAGAGACATACCACACTCATGGATATAAAGATTCAGTATATCATCAATTTTCCCCAAATAATCTATGGATTCAATATAACTACAGGCAAAATATCAATGCATATAAATACATTAGATACAATTAACTAAGTATAATAGGTAAATACAATTACATAAATATATGAGATATAATTAAGTACAATTAATATATATAATTTAAATAGATAAATATTCATGAATACCTCCTATCCATAATTACATGATTGAATAAATAGATAAATGGAGGAAGAGGGACAAATTTTTCATTCAGAATGATTCGAAATAATTCACATGGATACACACCCCCTCAAGAAGGTGGAATATAACTTCTCAACCCTTTAGTGCAGGTTCTGCTTAGTGACTTATTTCCATAAGATATGGAAAAGGAGAAAAAAGTAACTTTACAGTGGAGCAACTTGGCAAACTACCTTTAGCAAGATGATCAAGGTTGACATTATCAATGATGAGTCCTGTTGATAGCATATATTCTTTTTTTTTTTTTAAGATTTTATTTCTCCCAGGCCTGGGAGACCTGGGACCAGAGACCCAGAACACCAATATGTTCTCTGTATACATGAGTTTAGCTTTATGTACATATATATTCCACAAATAAGAGAGAGCATACGGTATTTGTCTCTCTCTGGCTGGCTTTTCTCCATAGTATCAAGCCATTGAGGTCCATCGTGTTGTTGCAAATGGCAAGATTTCACTTTTTTTTTTTTTACAGATTTTATTTATTTATTAGAGAGAGAGAGACTGAGAATGAGAGGGGAGAAGGTCAGAGGGAGAAGCAGACTTCCCGCAGAGCCGGGAGTCTGATATGGGACTCGATCCCCGGACTCCGGGATCATGACCTGAGCCGAAGGCAGTCGCCCAACCAACTGAGCCACCCAGGCGTCCAAGATTTCACTTTTTTAACGGCTGAATAATATTCCATTGTGTATATATTTCTTTATCCATTCATCTATTAAAGGTCACTTAGGTAGTTTTCATACCTTGACTATTACAAATAATGCTGCAATGAACATAGAGGTGTGTATATCTTTTTGAGTTAGTGTTTTCATTTTCTTTGGATAAATACCTGGAAGTGGAATTGTTGGACTGTATGGTAGTTCTAGTTTTAATTTTTTGAAAAGGCCTTACAGTGTTTTCCATAATGGCTGCACCAATTATGTTCCCATGAATAGTGTGCAAAGGTTCCCTTTTTTCCACACCCTCACCAATACTTGTTATTTCTAGTCTTTTTAATAATACCCATTCTAACAGGTGTGAAATGATATCTCATTATGGTTGTGATTTGCATTTACCTGATGATTAATGATGTAAAGAATCTTTTAAAATACCTATTAGCTATCTGTATGTCTTCTTTAGAAAAAAGGTATTCAGATCTTCTGCCCGTTTTTTAATTGGAACTTTTGGGGGTTTTGCAATTGAGTTGTATGAATTCTTCATGTGTTTGGATATTAGCCCCTTATCAGATATATGATTCACAAATATTTTCTTTCATTCAATAGGTTGCGTTTTCATTTTGTTGATAGTTTTCTTTGCTATCCAGATGTTTTTCAGTTTGGTGTAGTCCCACTGATTTATTTTTACTTCCGTTGCTTTTGTTTTTGGTGTCAAATTCAAAAAATCATCACCAAAACTGATTACTTTTTTCTGATGTTTTAACTCATCTTTTAGGCATCTATTGCAAAGTGACTAAAAATATTTACTCTGATTCTTGGAGGCAATATGTTTGAATATTAAGACTGATTATCTCTGGGGCGCCTGGGTGGCTCAGTTGGTTAAGCAACTGCCTTCGGCTCAGGTCATGATCCTTGAGTTCCAGGATCGAGTCCCACATCAGGCTCCCAAGCAGGGAGCCTGCTTCTCCCTCTGACCTCTCCCCTCTCATGCTCTCTCTCTCTGTCTCAAATAAATAAAAAATAAATCTTTAAAAAAAAGAAAAAGACTGATTATCTCTGGATACAAAATTACAAGGGCTCTTGTTGTAGTCCTTACACCCTTCTGTAGTTTTCAAAAATTTCACTTAAGAGAATACATATCTTATACAAAAAGATGTTATTACTGTTTTTATTAATTCACTCAATAAATATGCATTGAATATCTCCTCTGTCTAGACACTGAGGATTTGTTTATGAACAGGACTGACATTATCCCTATTGCCTCAGAGCTTACATTCAAGGAGAGGAGACAGAAAATAAACACGAAAGAAAACCCTGCTGGCTTGGATGTGGGGTGGGACTGGAAGAGAGGAGCCAAGATGGTCTGAACAACTGAGACCATGATGTCATTTACGAAGAGAAGAAGAAAGTGTTTCAAATCATTGGGAGGTTATTGATCAAGTAATACGTGTGAAATACACACATGAAAGACAAGTGTCATTGGGATTGATACTTGGCTCACTTGGCTGAGAGCGAGAGAGAGAGAGAACACAACTGAGGAGGGGCAGCGGGAGAGAGAGAAGCAGACCACCCACTTTGCAGGGAGCCCTACGCGGGGCTTGATCTCCAGACTCCAGGATCATGACCTGAGCCGAAGGCAAACGCTTAACTGACGGAACCACCGTCTTAACACCTCATACCTTGTCAGTTATTAGTAGATTCACGAAATTATTAAATAGTAACATAGTTGACTGTGGCTTATCAAACTTCAAATGATCAAATCATTTTTACACACGGTCACACCTGAGGAAACGACCTGCACTCCTTACATTCAAATAGAGAATAATTTGTATATCATTTTATGCGACAAAGTCATTGGAGTGTCTCTTCAATTTCATCCACACCATGGTCTCCCTTCTCTCGTAATGCCCTTCCCATCCCCATCTGCTCTGTAGTTGTTACTCTTTGTATTATTATTCCACTCTCACATACATCCTAGGGGGTCCCTTCACCAATTGGCCTTTGTTGACCCTTTTCCTCCCTGAGTCAGGTGCTGCCCTATCCATAGTGCTCTCCTTTACTTCATCTCTTTCCTAGCTACATCAAACTTTTTTTTTTTAAAGATTTTATTTATTTATTTATTTATTAGGAAAGAGAGAGCGTAAGAGAGAGCATGAAAAGGGAGAAGGTCAGAGTGAGAAGCAGACTCCCCATGGGGCTGGCAGCCCGATGTGGGACTCGATCTCGGGACTCCGGGATCATGACCTGAGCTGAAGGCAGTTGCTGAACCAACTGAGCCACCCAGGCGGCGTAGCTACATCAAACTTATTTACCTCTCTGCGTCGATTACTGATTACCAAAGTCCAAAGCACTTTGGACTGCTAGGGGCTGCAGACACAGCGGTAAAGAAAATAGTCCCTAGGTGCAAACCTCTTGAATGAGGTTATCACAGAGTTGGTCATAAAAAATTTACTTGAGTGAGTGTAATTATCCTTCATGACTACTGCAGCAAAGCATAAAGTAGCCTCCAAAAGTTGAGAAAATTTCCATGTCCATTGATCTAGAACCTTGAAGAAATTAATCCACATTTTCGATTAAAAGAAACAAAAAGCAATCTGAATATGAGAAAACGAGCTCTTTATAAAAATTGAATGTGCTTTTCAAAGCACTGAAATGGTCCTTTTTTCAGGCCACAAGTATGTTTTGTTTTGTTTTCACCTTTTTGTGTTTATGTGTGCATGACATGCTTTTAAAATCAGTGCCATATGGTATAAAAAACTTGTAACTAAGAAATCAAAAACAGGTTTCAGTGTAGTCACCATCATTTCAGATCTTTAAGTGAGGCTCTTAATATCTCTTAGTTTAAGTTCCTTTATGCAGCAAATGGGTTAAAGATATTTGTCCTTTTGTCTGAAAAGAATGTCATGAAGTTTGGTTGACCAACCATAGATATAGAAATCCACCCAAACTTAAAATTGACTAGAGAAACATACCTTGCTGGAGGTAGAGTATTGTTGCTATCTGTGGTATGCATAATAATGGGCTCCCAAAGATGTACAAGTCTTAATTCTGAGAACCTGAGAACATGTTATCTTCCAGGGCAAAAGGATTTTCGCAGATCTTATTAAGTTAAGAATCTTCACAGAGAGAGATTGTCCAGGTGGTAACAAGGATCTTCTCCTTGATCAAACTCTAGCTAGGCTCCTCTGAGCCCTCTCCCCAACTAGGCCTCTATCATAGTCTATAAAAACAATGTTTCTAACAGCTTAAGGGGACATCCCTAGCATGCCTCTAGCCCTCATTTAAAGTGCCTGCCTGAGAAAACTCAGGTTGGCCAAAAGAATTTATTGTTTGTTCCAGCCAACTCCTGAAGCTAGAGCTCCCTGTCTCCCAGTCTCGGTGGGAGGGGGGGAGACGGAGCCTAACTTTGCGGATGCCCCTTAACAAACCCAGATGGATTCACATGGACCAACCCTCACTTCCTGCTTCTTACAATTTTCATTTCCCTGACTGTGCGGAAGCCATTCCCCCCACTCTCCTCCCTCTGTCTCCCTTGAAAACCCCCAGTCACCTCTGCATGGATTAGAACGGAGCTCAGCTCTTTCTCCTACTGTCAGTAGTCACCGAATAAAATCTGGTTTCACTGCTTTAATTAAAGTCTGACTGCACTGACCTTTGACAGTGAGCCCAATATAAGATCACCAGGGTTCTTCTGAGAGGCAGGTGGGAAGATCAGAAATCAGAAGAGGAGACAACTGAAGCAGAGACGGTGAGCAGCTGTGAACCAAGGAGTGTAGTCAGTCTCTACAAGCTGGAAAAGGCCAGGAAAAGATTCTTCCCTAAGGCCTTGAGAAGGAATACAACCCTGCTGACAGCTCAAGTTCAGCCCCGTAAAACCCTTCTCAGACCTCTGACCTCCAGAACTGTAACATAACAAATCTCTATTATTTTCAGACACTAAGTTTGCGGTGATTTGTTATGTAACAGCGGTAGGAAACTAACAAGCCATCTGTGCGATAAGATCAGCCCGAAATGTGTTATATCATATAACCACCAGAGATAGTTTCAAAGCAGCCACCTTACGGATTTTTGTGACCGTGGACCATCCGGAACTTGTAGCAGGCTGGTATCAACACATTTCTTTTTTTTTTTTTTTAAAGATTTTATTTATTTATTTGAGAGACAGAGAAAATGAGAGAGAGCATGAGAGGAGAGAAGGTTAGAGGAAGAAGCAGACTCTCCGCGGAGCTGGGAGCCCGATGCGGGACTCAATCCCGGAATTCAAGGATCATGACCTGAGCCGAAGGCAGTTGCTCAACCAACTGAGACACCCAGGCGCTCTTTTTTTTTTTTTTTTTTAAGATTTTATTTATTTATTTGAGAGACAGAGATGGTATCAACACATTTCTAAGGAATATATCTTCAAGTAGGTCTGTGATTCAAAGTTTAACATCTTTCTTCGGGAACATGCAACACATACTGGATACCAGAGAACTTGCATAAGACGGAGTGGAACTTCTTGCCAAACATATAAGGGTGAAGTCATGAGCATTTTCCTCAGCACTTTTAATAAGGCTGATTCATTTTTTTAAAGATTGATTATTTATTTAAGAGAGAGAGAGAGAGTGCAAAAATGAGGGAAGGGGCAGAAGGGAAAGAATCTTCAAACAGATTCCCCACTGAGCACACAGCCTGACATGGGGCTTGATCCCACAACCCATGAGATCATGACCTGAGCGGAAACCCAGAGCCGGCTGCCCAACAGACTGAGCCACTCAGACACCCCAAGGCTGATTCATCTTTACTGAAATTGATTCCCTTCACAAATGCTAAGGAAAATTCTAACATATAACGCACTCTTAATTAGCCCTGCTCTTAGGGCAATATAATAAAACTATATACTGTCGATCCAACACCAACCTTCTTATAGAACCTTGGAAGGGCTGCTTGTGTTTGCTTGGCATGTGGGCCTTGGGAAGGGAAAGAATAATGGACTCTTCTCCCAGAATCAGCGCACACCAAGCAGGGAACAACCAACCAGCAACTTGCATGTTGCCTTGATGCGGGAGCCCAGATGTGGTTTCTTTCAACTTAATTCATTTTCCCTTCCTCGAGTTTATTTATTTTTTATTTATTTTTTAAGATTTTTAAACTTATTTATGTGCACGAGCAGGTGGGAGGGGCAGAGGCAGAGGGAGAAGCAGTTTCCCCACTGAACAGGGAGCCCTACACGAGACTTGATCCCAGGACCCCGGGGCTCGTGACCTGAGCCAAAGGCAGATACTTAATCGACTGAGCCATCTGGGCGCCTCCCTCTCTCTAGTTTAGAGTGACTAAACTCTTGTTGTATTTTGAGGTGTTTTTGTTTGTGGTTAATCCTGATAAGCAACTATATTATCAAATGCCAATATCAGTTCCTTTTCTGTTTTCTGCTCACTGATCTGATACATTTCCATAGTGAATGTCTTTCTTAGTTAATATTATTCAGAATAAATATCTGGCCTAAGTTTGCCCAGTCTTTCAGATGGCCATTCACATTTCCATTGATCTCATATTCCTCTAATACTCTTTTTTTTAATTAACATATAATGTATTATTTGTTTCATGGGTACAGGGCTGTGAACCGATGTCTAAGACATCGGTCTTAGACAATTCACAGCACTCACCATGGTTTCTCTAACGCTCTTAAAGGTATTCTTTACAATCTCTAATACTTCTGGCCTCTCACAAAGCAATTGTCCCAAGATACACTTATAATACAGATTGTGCCCATTTCTATTCTGCTCCATTTTTGCCAGCCACATCTGGGGGAAAATAACTGAAAAATCACTTATTTTCAGGACTCTTCCTGGTGTTAGTCTAAGTTCAGGGATATTAACAATTCAAACTGGATGAACACTTGTAGCAAGGGAAATGGAAATTATATTTTTCTGGGAACTTCTATGTTGTCACCATTAAATCATACCGTGAAATGGTTTCAGATTGGAAAGATTCCATCTCCCGCAACATAGGCCCTGTGGCTCCAACTGGGCATTTTCCTTCAAACTATAAACTTTCTTTAGCTTATTTTACATTTCAATTAACTTCAGCAGGCAAGTGGGTAAAGAAAAATATTATGTTTCAGCTGTAAGTTTGGAAGGGATTCTGTTGTGTCCCTTTGAGGATTTTGTAATGGCAAAATTGCATTGACTGCAAACAACCCTTCTTTTAACAGATGTGCATGATACACACGGTTTAGGAAGGAAACCAATTATGGTCTGCAATCCATTTGTAATGAAGTAATGTCTCCAAAATTACCGTTGACATCCTATGTTCTTTGGTGGCAAGTTTTGCAAAAGCAACAGCTAAATGAATAAACTGGTTACTGCAACTTGTACAAAGTTTATAACAGGTAATTCCCCTTATGAGTGTCTTAATGTTTTGTTAATTAAAGGCTGTGTTCTAAATTAATTAAAGAAGACCCTGGAGGAGAAACATCGAGCTGACAAACTTAATTATGAAGCCTTCGAGTATAACAAGTCTCTAAAAGTTAAATTTCATAAAACTGGCTCTGCCTTTAAAAAAATGCAAACCCTTCTTCTAGAAAGTCAAATTAATTTGGTTACCCACCGTGTTTGGGAGAGCGAAGCCCTGGATAAAAACTTACATTGTTAAGAAAGAGTTTGTAAATATGTCAGAGCCAGTTTGCTAATTTTGTGAAAGACTTTAAGGGTAATAAAATATAATTAATTTTTAAAAATTATATGGTATGGACTTGTACTTCTAGGAATAACAGACCAAGACTTCCACCAAAGACAATTAGAAAATCTGGACAAAATCTTTTTGTAAAAATGGCTTGATGGAATCGGAGTTAATAAAATAGTGAAGAGTTATCGAGCCAGAAGCCAGTGGAAGACAGAGGCCTGGGAAGGGAGCTGGAGTTTGGGGTTTCTCTGCCTCTAGGGATGTTTGCTTATCCTGGAAGTCTCATTTGCCAATCCTAGAGAAGGAGGCTGAGGTTGAATGGCACACTTCACAGCCTCAGAGGACTTGGGAAGCCAAGAATGAGGTTCAGAGCCTACCAGAAGTGTATTCCATGAACTTCTTTCTTCATTTTCATAACGAGAGAGTTGCACCCTAAGATTGGGGTGAGCCAGAAGTAAATGACCCTCAGAGAAACTGAAGTTCAGCTTTGAATTATTTCAGTGCCTAAGATTGGAACAATATGAGGAGCGAGACAGAAGCAAATGTGAATCCATCCTGGAGGAATATTACATCTTCCTAGGACTATTACTATTTCAAGAACTTTGCGGATGCAAAGTCTGGCATCATTAAAAATAACCAGGCACATAAAAACTCATGACATGAATAAAACTAAAAGCAAAAAAAAAAAAAAAAAAAAAACAACCAAACCAATGGGGACCTTCACATAGTGGAATTAACAGATGTGGACTCCTAAATGCTGGGGGGGGGAAAAAAAAAGGAAAGGTTTTGATCTCTGGATTATTCAGGTGAGAAAGGGAAAGGATTTTTGAAATACCAAATTGGTTTTGTTTTTGTTTTTGTTTTGTTTTGTTTTTCAAGATTTTATTTATTTGTCAGAGAGAGAGAGAGAGCGCGCGCACAAGCAGGGGGAGTGGCAGGCAGAGGGAGAAGCTGAGCGAAGAGCCCAATGGTGGTCTCCATCCCAGGACACCATGATCATGACCTGAGCTGAAGGCAGATGCTTCCCTGAATGAGCCACCCAGGTGTCGCTAAAATACCGAACTGTTAATGTATCTTTGCTTCCAGATTAGCCATCCAGAATGTGTCCCCTCAACCCTAATCCCTCCTCGGAACCGGTCAACACAAATTTAAACACCCCATGGTTCCTTCCAAGTGGTTCTCCTTGCTGCTGAACTAAATTAAAAAAAAAAAAAACAAAAACTAACTTTAAAAGTGTATTTCTTGTCATCTTTGGCTGGCAGCTTTGACACAATTCAGTGAAAGCGTTGGGATCATTTCCCTCTCTAACAGGAGAAAGCTGTGATGGCTTTCCAGCAACTGGAGACACAATAACTTAAGAGTAAGAACATGACATCCAATTTTTTGGAGAATTGTGGGTCATGTAAATGACCCAGGAGGGCGCCTGGGTGGCTCAGTTGGTTGGGCAACTGCCTTCGGCTCAGGTCATGATCCCAGAGTCCCGGGATCGAGTCCCATATCAGGCTCCCAGCTCTGCGGGAAGTCTGCTTCTCCCTCTGACCTTCTCCCCTCTCATTCTCTCTCTCTCTCTCTCTCAAATAAATAAATAAATAAAATATTAAATGACCCAGGAAAGTTCTAGGCACTTAGTGCCTACTTATATATCTGAATAAGCTAATAATAACAACTGTATAATTCAGGGATTCTTTTTTAAGATTTATTTATTTCTTTGAGAGAGAGAGAGAAAGAGAGAGAAAGCACATGCACGTGAGCAAGCAAGAGAGAGGGGCAGAGAGAGAGAGAGAATTCTGAAGTTGACTCCCCACTGGGAGCATATGGCTCAATCCTACAACCTGAGCTCACGACCCGAGCAGAAATCGAGAGTCAGCCCTTTAACCAACCGAGTCATCCAGGTGCCCCTATAATTCAGGGATTCTTAAAGTTATATATAGAATCAGGTCCTGGAAAGAAACAAAATAATATGACATAGACACCAAGACCTTACTGCATCTAACACAGATGATGCGATCCTTCAAATTATATGTAAATCATTTTTAATTCATGTTTGAAGTTGTAATCTATCAACTGTGGGTTAAGATAAGGTTAGCCCTGGTCATCAGCTTATAGCTATTTACCTAAATGAATGCTGAAAGGTAATATTTGATTTCCATTTACTCAACTTTTGGGGGCTTATCCAGAACCAGTGAAATAAAAGTCTCTGTGGTGACTTTAAGGCTCTAGGTGATTTTCAGTTTATCCAGGATTGAGAATCACTAGTTTACATGCCTATAACCAACAACAAAGATAGAAAACCTCGTTTAGGAAAATGAAGAACATTTTTTTTTTCAGGCTAAATT
Organism: Nasua narica; assembly: GCA_028533885.1. Taxonomy (NCBI): domain Eukaryota; kingdom Metazoa; phylum Chordata; class Mammalia; order Carnivora; family Procyonidae; genus Nasua; species Nasua narica. The sequence goes on from CM052814.1 coordinate 42,340,758, forward strand.
ATCCTGTTATGTGAATTAACCAAATAACTGAAGCAAGGTTTAAGTCACAAGGACAGTAAACGTCCTTTTCATAACGAAGAGAAAGGTGCCATGTAGATCAGACTTTCCACTGTTTTTCTTTTCATTCGACAAAGATTTATCGTGTGCCTGCTGTAAGCCAGACCTTGTGCCCTGGAAATAAGAGTAAACAAAATAGACATGTTCTCTTGAGGACTTTATGGTTTAGAGGTAAGAGCCAGACATTAACCAAATAGTCATACACATAAGTATTTAAGAATGACCTGTGACAAATGCTCTGAAGATACAGGGCAGAGTCCTTTGAGAAAACACCTAGGGGGCACCTGTTCCAGGTTGAAATGTCAGGGAAGTTTGAGTTTGAGATAAAATGTTTGAGTTGGAAGATGAATAAAGTGGGCAAGAGTCTTCCAGAAAAAGGAAAAAGCATGTGCAATGTCCCTAAGAAGAGTATAGGGTAATGCCTCTCAAACTTGAATATGCATATGAATTGTCTGAGGGTTCTTATCAACAGACAATAGCTCTGAAATACAACCTGGCGTTTTCATTCCTAACAGGTGCACAGGTGACACTGATGCTGCTGGTCCCCCATCCACACTTCAAGTGTCAAGAGACAGGCATTCAAGGAGTTGAGTAACCTCTGGAGCGACTGGACCACAGAGACTCAGGGAGAAAAGAGGCAGGTGCCATGTCATAGTGCAGGGCCACAGATCTCACTGACCTCTAAAAGTTTGCCACTCGATTCCCTTGGTTTTTCTATGCTGATGATCACTGCCTAGAATTAGCCGGTGTATTTCTCTTCTTTTCCAATCTTTATAATTCATTTTATTGCATTTCTTACAACCTCCAGGACAATGCTAAGTAGGTGAAAAAAGAGTGCCATTCTTTCTTCTCCTCGATTTTGATGGGGGTGCTTCTAAAATTCCACCGATAAGTATGTTTGCTTCAGTCTCTATTACATACACTTTCGCAGTGTAAGGCTAATTCTTCTTTTCCTCCTCTGCTGTGTGTGTGTGTGTGTGTGTGTGTGTGTGTGTGTGTGCACTTACTTGTGAATAGGCGTTGGACTTTATTGGATGGTTTTCAACATCTATGAAGATATCAAATGGTCTTCCCTTCTCAATCTAATGTAATAAATTAGAATGATAATTTTTCTAGAACCATCTTTACCTTTCTGAGAAAAATCTAAGTAGACCATAAAATATTATTCTTTTAACTCACCGCAGTGTTCAAGTTACTCATGTTTTATTTGCATTTATGTTGATAGATAAAATTGGTTTTTAAGGTTTTCTTGTGCCATTCTTGTTCAATTTAGGAACTAACTTTATCTTATCTCCACAAAATGAATTGAGTAGCTATATTTACCTGGATTCTGGAGAACTTATAGAAATGGGAATTATTAATTTCTTGAAGATGGGCAAAGCTTGCCCATGGCACTGTTGGATCAGCGCCTTTTAGGGTTACATCTTTTACTACCATAGACCTTTCTTATAGGATCTTGGTTTATTCCAGTTTTTTACTATTTGACAAGCTGATGTTAGTAACTCATATTTTATAAAACTGTTGCCATAATGTTATGTATAGTATTCTCATATTTTTAAAATTCTATTCAATACCCAAAGTGAGTCCCATTTTTCTTTCTTTTTTTTAAAGTTTTTTTTTTTTTAAATTTATTTGTCAGAGAGAGAGAGGAGAGAACATAAGCAGGCCAAGTGGCAGGCAGAGGCAGACAGAGAAGCAGGCTCCATGCCAAGCAAGGAGCCCGATGCGGGACTCGATCTCAGGACGCTGGGATCATGACCTGAGCCAAAGACAGCCGCTCAACTAACTGAGCCATCCAGGTGTCCCCCATTTTTCTTTCTTGATGTTACTTATTTGTGGCTTCTTTGGATTTATTATCTTTTTATTCTTTTTAAGATTTTACTTATTTATTTGACAGAGAGAAAGAGAGGCTGACAAGTAGGCAGAGAGGCAGGCAGAGAGAGAAAGAGGGAAGCAGGCTTCCCGCCGAGCAGAGATCCTGATGTGGGGCTCGATCCCAGGACCCTGAAATCATGACTTGAGCCAAAGGCAGGGGCTTAACCCACTGAGCCACTCAGGTGCCCTGGATTTGATTTTCTTGAAACTATTTTCTACTTTTCTGGTCTTAACATTAAGTTCAGTTGTATTGAACAACTCTTCTTGTTCCTTTAATTTTTATTTCCATTTAATTAATTTCTTCTTTTTCATTTCTTGTTTTCTGTTTTCTTTGGATTTGTCTGTTTGTTCTACTTTCATTTCTCGAATGGAAATATTTTGGTCTTCACTGTTTTCATATAAATGCTCTATACTACATATTTCCTCTAAGCACTACTTTAGCCATATTCCACAGGATTTATAATATAGTGCTTTTTAAAATTTATTCATTCAGGGGCGCCTGGGTGGCTCAGTTGGTTGGGCGGCTGCCTTCGGCTCAGGTCATGATCCCAGAGTCCCGGGATCAAGTCCCATATCGGGCTCCCGGCTCTGCGGGAAGTCTGCTTCTCCCTCTGACCTTCTCCCCTCTCATTCTCTCTCTCTCTCTCAACTAAATAAATAAAATTTAAAAAATTAAAAAAAAATTTATTCATTCAACAAATATTCATTGAGAACCTACAGTGTTCCAAGGGCTGTTCTCACTGCTGGAAACATGACAGCAAGTGAAGCAGACAGTTCTTTTCCTCTTGGTAGTTACATTCAACTCTTATTGGAGGTGAGCTGAACATCAAATGCCCCTCTCAGGAGGTCAAGTTAAACATGAATGAGGAAAATAGCCTCATTTTTTTTTTCTTTTTTTAAACTGGAAGGAAATCATGATAAGCATGGAGAACAGTAAGTACAAAGACCTTGAGGTAAAACTCACTTGACTTGCCAGTAATAGAAGAGACTAGTGTGGAAGCAGTGAGTGAAGAGGAAGGAAGAAGGAGAGAAATAGCTAGATGGGACCTGGAAGGTCAGGGTTAAAATTGTTACATTTTATTCTAATAGTGACATGAAGCCAGTGGCAGGTTTGAATGGGGAAGCTACATGATCCGACTCATGTTTTTAAAGTACCTCTCTGGTTCTCTATGGATAATGGACTACAGTGAACAAGAGTCTTTCAGTCCTGAGGTATTTTAAATTTACACTCTGGATAGTATCAGCATCGAAGTTCTTGAGCAAATCGTTTCTACTTTCTAAATGTATTTTTTTTTAATTTGACAAATCTCAATATTTATTGCATTGAGAGAAATGAACATACCTCATGTCTTTATGTTATCTTTATCTTACGGAGGTTGAGATCAAATTCATGTTCAAATTATTTGATGATGATAAGGAAAAAACTGTACTTTAAGCTGACCGACCAAACTGGCAAGGGAACTCCAGTCCCTGTCTCAAAGCCCTTCTGGTTCTTCTTTCCTACCCTGTTTCCTTTGCATATGGAAATACCAAGTATGGGCGTGTAGGAGGGTATAAATCACCCTCCCTGCTTATGCTTGGGGCTCAGACCTTTGGAGAAGGGTCTCCTTTGAGTCCACCAGTGTTTAAATAAATCTCCAATCCTTTTTAGTCTCCGAGTGCCGCTTGGTTTCTCTGCCAGGATCCAGTCCAGGTTCTGTAACAATGACTCAGACTGACTGGGTCCAAGGTCCCAGAGAGGGTTCCCACAGACCCAACCAAGAGGGTTTTGGCTTCATGCAGGATAGAAGTTAAATGCAAGACGAGAGGAAGTGAGAGCAGAGTTTATTAAAGACACAGACAGAGTGCAGGTACAGACAGCGCATCTGGGAGACTTGGAAAGGAAAGGAAAGTGAGTCTTGCCTTTGCTTGGGGCCTGGGATTTTTGTTGAGGACAGGGATCCGGTGCACTGTCTTCTTAGTAACCCAGGAACAAAGATGAATGTTCAGGTGTCTTCCATAAAATCACTTATGCCCTGGAGCTGGGGGTCTTGATGAGTTAGTGGTCTTGGAAAACTTCTACCTGGTCATTCCTTAGGTGTTACCCATTGTGCCGCAAGACTCCAAAGAAATCATTAAATCCTTGATCTTTACAAAGAGGACATTCATTATGTGTTCTATAAGGCTGTGTATAAGGCAGGGGTGCAGGTCCTAGCAAGAACAGAAATGGGGGGGGGAGCAGTTTTTCATGGGATCCCTTTAGTCTCCTGGTCTCATTGGGAATCTCTCAAAAACTTTTAGTAAACTTTCTTCCGTATTGTTATGTAAGAGATTTTAATGAATGGACTCTGCTTAGCAGTTAGTGGGTCCTTTTAATGAGATAAATCATGTCTTTCTTAAATTCTGAGAATGTTTTTCCCATTATTTAAGAATTATGTCCTCTTCAGGGGCTCCTGGGAGGCTCAGTTGGTTAAATGTCTGACTAAAGTCATGGTCTCAGGGTTGTAAGATGGACCATATTAGGCTCTGCACTCAGAGAGGAGTCTGATTCTCCTCTCTCTCTTCCCGGGCCCCTCCCCGCCATCTCTCTCTCTCTCTCCCTTCTCTCTCTTTTTCTCTAAAATAAATAAATACGTCTTCAAAAAAAAAAAAAAAAGAACTATGTCCACTTCATTATATTTTTTCTTTCCTGTATATCTTTTCTGTCTCTATAGACAATGTAAATTTTGTCTTCCATGACCTTTTCTTTCATATAGTCTATACTTTGTCCTTTGATACTATAGTTTAGAGAAATCCTTGATATGAATTATGAACATGACAATTTTTTCTCTATTGGGTCCAAAGATACCACTAAATTGACCTTTAGGGTTTTTTTGTTGTTCGTTTTGTGTTTTTGACAGAGAGATCTCACAAGTAGGCAGAGAGACAAGGGGAAGCAGGCTTCCTGCTGAGCAGAGCCTGATTTGGGGCTCCATCCCAGGACCCTGAGATCATAACCTGGGCCGAAGGAAAAGGCTTTAACCCACTGAGCCACTAAGGCACTCGACCTTTAGTTTTACCCATCAGATCTTTACTTGTTCAAACTCAAGCTGATTCTTTTTTAGAATCATAACTCTATAACTCCTTTTACATAACTCCAAAGACATCATTAATTGTATTTGTTCTAAATTCTGTTCTAATTGCCCTATTAACTCATTTATTCAAGTATGCTTTCTGTCATTTTCCCCCCCATGGTGTGTCTTTTTGTAAACATACAGAGCTATGGGTCACCTGAAAAAGAGAGGAGATAAAGCTTTCAGGACACAGAAGAAGTCATTTTAGGCCCCCAGCTATTTTTGTGATCTATGCCCAAACACAATACTTGCAGAACTTCCTAAGGGGTGTTGGGAATTACAAAAGAATATAAAAACCTCAGACTTAAGGATTTTAAGAAAACAAAGAAAATACAAAAACTAACAATCTCTCTAGGCAGAGCTAGCCTAACTGTATCAGGCATAAATCAGTGGTAAAACTTCCAGTGCTTTTTCAAAAGTAAAGATCCACCCCCAGTTGTAAAGGGGAGCCCTTTGTCACCCAGTATAGCAATGGAATCTGGACCTCCCCATCCACTTAGCAGTAATGGAGCAGCACCCTCTCCCCTCACCAGAGCGGTGTCAAAGAAAACCTGCTGAAACAGAAGACATTACGTAAGAGTTTCATGACAGAATATCAAAATGTCCAGGTTCAAACAAAAATCCCTTGTCATACTAAGAACCAGGAAAAATCTCAACTTGAATCAATAGACACTGAAACGAAGGTGACAGAGATGTTAGCATTCTCTGACAGGGATATTAAGGTGATTTTAGAACTGAAAAAATACAGCAACTTCAATAAAAAAATCTAACGGATATGCTCAACAACAGAATCAAAGGGCAGAGGAAAGAATTCAGCCAATGGGAAGATAGGACAATAAAAATTATTCAATATTACAACAGAGAAAAGCAGACTCACAAAAAAGGAAGAGGGCCTTCGGGGCCTGTGTGGGTATACACCACACGAAAGATCTAACATTCATATCATCATAGTCCCAGAAAGAGAAGACAAAGAGAAGGGTCCAAAAAGGCATTTGAAGAAATACTGGCTGAAAATTCCCCAACTTTGGCAAAAACCAGAAACTTACAGTTTCAAGAAACTCAGTGGACCCTGAACAGGATACAAGAAAACATAGTAAAATATCCTCCAGATATAGGGTTGGTAAAGAGTTATTAGACTTGATGCCAAAAACAAAAAAAGAAAAGATTGGTAAATTGGATTTCATCAAAATTTAAAATATTTGCTCAGTGAAAGATCATGTTAAGAGGATAAAAAGGCAAGCTAACAACTGAGAGGAAATATTTGCAAACCACATATACTACAAAAGACTTATATCTAGAATGTTAAAAAAAAACCCTCTCAAAATGCAAGAGTAGGAAAAAAAAATGCAATCCATTAGAAAATGGACAAAAGACGTGATGTAGGAGAGCTGACAATACTGACTCCGTCTTTGGCCCTCCATCTTGTTCCTGTTTATTCAATGACTTGTCTCAGGACTATTTGTTCTGGGCCCCTGGGAGACTAATACCCATGCCTCAGAAATGCCCACCAAGGTGGGGATGGGGGAAGCGTGGCTCCCAGTGACTCTGTTAAAGATAGCATAGCTTTCCCTTCCTGATGCACAGCAACACCACAAGATCTAATTAAAGGCTAGCCATCAGTTGGGTGCATGCCAACCCTTCCAGGTCACTGCAGTCCCCCTTCTTCTCTGCCCCTCGCTCTATAAAATCTGTGGACGAGGCTCTGTGGAAAATAGCTATGCAGCTACATAACTTACCCTGAATAAAACGCTGTGTAAGCTATACGGAGTCTCCTGCTTTGTTTTCTGGTCTTAAAATGCCTTCTAAGCTTGGGGGATAATTTATTGTCCCTCCCCCGCTTTCTAACACATAAAACGTTATTTTGCTAAAAAGAATGTACATACAAGTAAGCACATGGAAAGATGCCCAATATCATTAGACATTAAAAAAATACAAATTTTGAGCCTGGGCAGCTCAGTCAGTTAAGTATCTGCCTTTGGCTCAGGTCATGATCCCAAAGCCTTGAGATCAAGTCCCGAATCAGGCTCCTGGCTCAGTGGGGAGCCTGCTTCTTCTTCTCTACCACATGTACCCTCTATTGTGTGCACTTTCTCTCTCTCAAATAAATAAATAAAATCTTTTGAAAATGTAACCATAAGGGTCACGAGATGTAGAGTACACTCTTTTCTCTGTATAATCTTTGCAACTTCCTCTGAATCTATAATTATTTTTTTTAAGATTTTATTTATGTATTTGAGAGAGAGAGAGTGAGAGAGAGCATGAGAGGAGAGAAGGTCAGAGGAAGAAGCAGACTCCCCACAGAGCTGGGAGCCCGATGTGGAACTCGATCCCGGAACCAAGGATCGTGACCTGAGCCGAAGGCAGTTGCTCAACCAACTGAGCCACCCAGGAGCCCCTATAATTATTTTTTTAAATGGTAATTTGACAGCCATTTAATTTGGGGGAGCTTTGCTTAGTTATGTTGTCTTAACAATTTAGTTTAGCCCTCTGGGACATTTGGTTGAAATTTGAATGAATTACCACTAGATGACACCATAGGTTGCATAACCAAACCATCAGAAACTTCCCTAAGGTTTGAAATTTATTTAAGCTTCTATTATTTTTAACTATATGATTATTTTAGAATTTAAAAGATGGGATTCATAATCAGACAAAATTTTATGATCCATTGATTTTTTTTTTTATTTTTAAGTCATCTCCACACCCAACGCAAGACTTGAACTTACAACCCCAAGATCAAGAGTCGCATGCTCTACACCGTCTTTCTCTTGATCTTAAATCTCACTTTAATTATAGATTAAACTTTAAAGATTTTTTGTTTTTGTTTTTAGATTTTTGGTCCAACTAAAAAACTGTTTTTAGTAATAATAATAAAACTTCTATGCACTTCCTTGGAAGTGCTATTACTTTGTGGCTGTAATAAAAGATGAGCAATGGCAAAAATATCACTAAAGAACTCTGAGAGATGTGTATCCTGTGCATTAAGTTACACAACAGCCTTAGATCCAGGGGGTCTGCATGGGTCTCCTCAATTTGCTCCAAGGGTCTAGAAGTGCTGTTAGGCCAAGTAACCCCACACTCACCTTTTTCTTGAAGGTATATCTGTTTTCCTTAGTCTTGAAGTACAAGAGGTATTAAGTGAGTCACTAATACAACCCAACCCCAGAACTTTGTTCTTGTTACCTTTTTCTGGAGTGATCTTTTGCCCGATGTCCCATATGGTCCACCCCTCCATTGTACACAAGTCTCTAAAATGTCACCTACTCAGAGATGTCTTCCCTGAGGCACCCTATCATAGATAGCACACCCCCTCACATACAAGCACCGTATTTCTCTATCCAGGCTATCTGAGCTTTTTAGTTACTAGTACTAATACTTTGGCATATTTTTTCCCCAGGGTAGGAATTTTGTCCATTTTATTCACCACTCCCATCTACCTACACCAGTATAAGCACATGTTAATGAGATAAATGATCAATTAAGTGAGAAACATGTGATATGGGTATATAGTGCATACTGAATAAATACAGGTCTACATTCCCAGTAAGATTGTTCCCATCTTTTTCTGACATTTAGGTGTCTATCAGCAGGGGCACCAGGGTAGTTCAGTTGGTTGAGTGTCTAACTCTTGGTTTTGACTCAGTTCATGATCTCAGGGTTATGGGATCGAGTCCCCTGTTGGGCTTCACACTCAGTAGGGAGTCTGCTTGAGATTCTTTCCCTCTGGCCCTTCCCCCTCTTGTGCACACACACTCATGCACATGCACTCTCTCTCAAATAAATAAATCTTCAAAAAAAATAATGAAATAAAAATCTATCAGCAAAACATGGCTTTTGAAACTCTTAATAGCTTAGTATTTAAAATCAGGCTTTTCAGTGACTATAATTAAGCCATATTTTTAAAGGGCAAAGAATATCAAAACAGAGTAATTAGGTGTCAGTGAAACTTGTAAATTTATAAAAGATTTACAACTTCAATTAAATTTTTATATTGACTTTGCTTTCTGCCAGTAAAAACCAAAACAGTTGGGTTCTTATGAAAAACACACAAATCTTTCTTAATATAAAATAAGTATAAATCAGCACTAATACTGTTTTTTTCTTCTCACACAGGTAATACTATCACAATGATACTCCGTATTATCTACATAAAAATTTAATATTCATGCTTAATTACCACCTCTTCATCAATATTTTCTTACTATATGTGAAAAAAATTTTATTTTCCACCATACAATTTTGTTATCTCTTTTAGTCAATCATATGCACGCTGAAAAGTGAGTTAGTTAAAAAAGCGGGAGGGGGGGCACCTGGGTGGCTCAGTCATTAAGCGTCTGCCTTCAGCTCAGATTATGATCTCAGGATCCTGGAATCGAGCCCCACATCGGGCTCTCTGCTCAGCAGGGAACCTGCTTCCCCTTCTCTCTCTGCTTGCCTCTCTGCCTACTTGTGATCTCTCTTTGTGTCAAATAAATGAAATCTTTAAAAAGAAGAGAGAGAGATGTGTTTACTAAAGAGATTAGGATGGCATTATCTGGTCTGAAAGCACTCTAGACCCCCAGAAGCAACAGGGACTAATGGATGATCTCTGCAGTCACCTTTATCTAAAGTTGGTTTGGTACCAGATTCACAGGAGTCCCGCCTGTGCAGCTGACCCTCCAGCCCCTCCCATCTCTAACCTTGACCACAGAGAAACTTTATCGCCTCCAAGAAATGCTTAGAAGTGCTTTGTTTTTCCTCCAAACACTCTTTTCATCGGACCAGAATTTAAAAGAAAAACAAAAATAAACCCGAAAAAACATAAACTTGTACAATGAGTACTTCTGATGCAAAACTCTCTACCAATGTTTGTAAAAAAGCCTAAGGTTTCTCTTAATGAGAAACTGGCAGGATGAAATCTGAAATAATGGGATATCATCATTAAGTCAATGTTTTTTTTCCCCTGTTAGAAAACAGACATTGTCAGATCATTCGCTTCAGTGCTATCGTAAAACAACCCGTGGGCCTCTGGAGACCCTCAAGAGATTATTAGTAGCTCTTGATCTTTACTTTTGAAAATACTAGGGGCGCCTGGGTGGCTCAGTGGGTTAAAGCCTCTGCCTTCGGCTCAGGTCATGATCTCAGGGTCCTGGGATCGAGCCCTGCATTGGGCTCTCTGCTCAGCAGGGAGCCTGCTTCTCCCTCTCTCTCTGCCTGCCTCTCTGCCTACTGGTGATCTCTCTCTGTCAAATAAATAAATAAAATCTTAAAAAAGAAAAAAGAAAATACTACATCGAGGGGGGAGAAAAAAAAGAAAATACTAGATTAAAAGTAACAAAAATTTCAACGAGGTGAGACTTGTTTTTTAGTTTGCCTCTTATTGAGAGTTGAAAGATACAAAGGACCCCTGAAAATATATGTAATCCAAAATGGTTTGGGTACCATATACTAAGGCCAGTGGTTCCTATAAATGGTCCCGGGACCAGAAGCATCAGCATCACATGCATGTTTGTTAGAAATGCAAATTCTTGGGACCCAGAGCAGTCTTTCTGAATGAGGAGCTCCACTCAGGGTTGGGAGCATGGTGTTTTAAGAAGCCATTCTGGCACGTACTGCATGGAGCACTGGGTGTGGTGCATGAACAATCAATCTTGTAACACTGAAAGATTAAAATAAACAAATTTGGGGGGGAAAAAAAAAAGAAGCCATTCTGGCAATTCTGATGCATGCTGAAGTTTGTGCAAATGTCCCCACATATTCTGAAGTACACTGGGAAAATGTCTTTCATTTAGAAGATCAGGCTTCACACTAACTGCATATTAAAGGTTCTGAGTTCATATGAAAGGTTCTGCACACTAACTGAATATTAAAGGACTGCAGCGAAGGAAACAAGAAAGCACGGAAATCCGGGAGGACTAAGCAAAGCATTACGATGCCGTCAAGGGTAGTTTATTGCTTTCCTGGAGATATAACTTCAGTCTGCAGAGACCAAATCTGGTTTTCCTTTAAGCACTGTAGTAAAACTTATTTTTAGTGATAATTTGTGTTCTCTTCTTGCCTTGCTGGGCAGTTATTGGCCTTTATGTAGGGCACATCTGCCTGCCTGCCTGTAATGGGGTATAATAAACTGCTCTGGTCCCCAGAGGGGACCCACATGGCTTGGCAACCTCTTCCTATGGGAAGGCTTGGTTTCAGACTATTTTCCATAAAGAAAAGGAGGGATATGAGTCCAACCAGAGACAAGCTGCAAAGACTCAGAAGCCGGTACAGATGAGGCTCATTAACAATATTTGAAAAAGACCAAAGAAAGCCAAGAGTGGAACATTCTCCCTCTTGTTCATTCTCATTCTTTGTATGATATTCTTTTGTGGTATATCAAATTCACCTGTTGCCCTTTGAAGATCTGTTTACAATTAAGGAAGCATTTTATGATTGAAGAATCTGATAGTCATAGTGCCGTCTCTAAAATAGAAACAAAAACAAAAAAACCCATACTATTCCACACTGAGGCTTGAAACATCAGTTCCAAACTGATCTGGAAGAAGTAAACTATCCCGCAGGCTTCACAAAGGTAACCCGAACTGTGCTCTATTAAGCAAAAAAGTTACTTTCTGTTCTTAGCAAATGTAGAGATCAAGTTAGACATTTGTGCCTTAGCCTCTTTCTTTTCCTTTTTTTTTAAATTATTTCTTAAAGATTTATTTATTTATTTGTCAGAGAGAATGAAAACAAGCCGGGGAAGCAGTGGCTCACCACTGAGCAAGGAGCCAATGTAAGAGTCGATCCCAGCACCCTGGGATCCTGACCTGAGCCAAAGGGAGACGCTTAACGGCCTGGGCCACCCAGGCATCCCCGCCTTAACCCCTTTCTTATCTCCAGTGTTTACTCCTACCTTAGCTGTTTCTTTGCACTGACTTTCTCTCTCTTCTAACTTACATCATACTTATCGTGTGTTTTAACCATGCTGCTTTTAATTTCTAGAAATAATGCATAAAGGTTAATTTGTATATTCTTCTTTATTCTTAAAGATTAACCAAGTTCTGTTTTTTCCTTCAACATCCTTTATACCTTAGCAAATATTATACTGGCTGACTGATAGAGAGGGAGAGAAAGAGAAAGAGCACAAGCAGGAGGGGCAGAAGGAGAGAGACTCTCACAGGGAGTCCAATGTGGGGCTCAACCTCATGACCTCAAGATCATGACCCAAGCTGAAACCAAGAATCAGTTCTTAACCACCAGGGCGCCCCATAGTTTTTAGAATACACTGCATCTGCCTTATGGCAGGCATCAGAGATACAAAAAAATTATATCACTTTTATCCTAAGTACTAATAGAACAATTAGGCAGATAAACTGCAATTATGGAAAATTCGAAGTAAGTAAGACAATGGTGATATGAAGAAAGGATGTGATAAGCAACATTATTAAAATGGTTTGCAATCAGATTTCATAGACAAAGACAAAACTTTCATAGAAAGCTGACTACGTTGCTTCTTCTTGACTTATGATATAAATTGGAAGCAAGATGAAAGATGGAGAGATGTTTTGTTTAAATGTAATATTCTAGTGGCTCAAAATTACTGCCATCCATATGAAGATGTAGTATCTATAATATGTAAGTAGCACTTTAAAAATCAAGGAGAAAAGAATCAAAAACCTGATTGAAAAATATTTTTAAATACAGGAACAGATAATTCACACATACACACACAAAGATATAATAATGGCTTTAAACATAGGGAATGATGTTCGACCTTACTTATAATTAGAGAAATGCAAATTAAAACTACACTTAAACACTATTTGTCTTCTATGTACTGGCAAAAAAATTGAAAAGCATGGCAATATATTCTGGTGGTGGGCATTGAGGAAATAAGCTTTCATATACTGTTGGTGGAAGGTTTTGAGGGAAATTTGGCAAATTGAAACAAAACAATAAGAGCACTTAATTTTTTTAATTTAATTTTTATTTTTTTGAGTAGGCTCCACAGCCAACCTGGGGCTTGAACTCACCACCCTGAGATCAAGAGTCATGTGCTCTACCACTGAGCCAGCCAGGTGCCTCAAGCACTTAATTTTTTTTATCTAGTAATTTGATCTAGTTAATCCCAATTCTGGAAACTTACCCTAAAAATATACCTCCAACAATACAAAAAAATTATGCATAAGGTTATTTACTAACAGCATTGCCTATAATTGAAAAATGCTTATATAGAGAACAGTGGTTAGATAAGTGATGGTACATCTGCACAATGGAGTACTACACAACTGTAAAAAATAAGAAGTAAGATTTCTGTAAACATTCCAGACTATTTTCCAAGAGAATTATTAAATAAAAATTCAAAGTGCGGGGATGCCTGGGCAGCTCGGCAGGTTAAGTGACTGCCTTCGGCTCAGGGCATGATCTCAGGGTCCTGGGATTGAGCCCCTGGTCAGTCTCCCTGCTCGGCAGGGGCTTCTCCCTCTACCTCTGACTCATCTCTCTATCTGGGAGAATAACAAATAAAATAAATTAATTAATTAAATTAAATAAATAAAAATCTTTTAAAAAGAAATAAAGAATATACTCCAAATTAAAGACAAAAAGAACTACACAGAAACATAACATTCAGTTAGATTTGTTTTTTGTAAGGATATGGGGTGAGCATTTCAAATTACTTTATGTGTATTCTAGGAGTAAGCAAAGAAACAAATATATCGTGGATAATGAGAATCACGGTCCTACTGTTGGAGAGAGGGGTTACAAATAAAGAAAGGGTAAAGAATAGAACGAACACTGTGATGGTAGATTGAAGTTGAAGGTATCAGCATGATCTCTTGGTTGTAATCCACATGCAGATGGATAGAGAGAGAGACATCATGTGTGAGTGTGTCTGTGATTTTTTCCCTCTGGTTCTGTCCTCTGAGAGGGCTAAGAAGCAAGGACATCCCAGCACCAAGGGGCACACCTAGTGCTCAGACTTTGATTTCTAAACATTCTCAACTCTCAACATTCTCAAAAAAAAAAAAAAAAAAGGAGGAGGAGGAGGAAAATGAAGAGAAGAGAAAAGAGAAGAGAAAACAATCAAAAAGTTGATTATTTCAGGGCTGGAGGAAAAATATAATACTGAAGCATCTTGTAATGCCAGAAAGTAGGAAGTACTCAAAGAAATGATGGGGTTATGTCTTATGTCTAAAGGACATGGGAACCAACAGGGAAGGATCTCCAATGGCCAAATATGGAACAATTTGAATAATTACATAATGATGTAATAGATTCTAACACATTTAATCAAATAGGAATCCATGAGCCCATTCTGAATAAATAGGAAAACTTCTCCTTTCAGTAGAATCCCAACTAATAAATGTAGAAGGGATGAAGAAATTGAACATTACTATTTGCCAAGAACCACTATAGTAATTGTTTTAGGCAGAGATCACCAAAGGATGCTAACACAGGTGAACGAAACTCTAACGAGAAACACAATATGCGGTCTTAAATTATTTCCTCACAAGATACTTATTAATTGCAAAGTTGTTTTTTTTTTTTAGAGTAATTTTACACTGGAGAAATCTGGCCTTAACCAAATACCCCTTGGGGTGATTCACAGAGAAGATTATATTACTTCTGTGGGAGTCTTGACAAAAATGCATAATCTAAATAAAATCATGAAGAAAAATCAAACTAACTCAAATCTAGAGGAATTTAACAAGATTACTGACCGTATTTTTCAAAATTGTCAATGTCACTATATTAAAAAAAAATTGAGGAGCTTTTCCAAAACAAAGGAGAGTAGGGATACACGACATCTAAATGCAATGTATGCCACTTGGGTGCCTGGGTGACACAGTGGCTGGGCATCCAACCTGGTTTCAGCTCAGGTCTGATCTCAGGATCACGAGATTAGGATCCCCCGTGGGGCTCCGTGCTGAGTGCAGGGTCTGCTAAAGTTTCTCTCTCCCTCTCCCTCTGCCCCTCTCTGCATTGCTCTCACTCTCTCCCAAATAAGTAAGTAAGTAAGTAAGTAAGTAAATAAATAAATGCAATGTATGACGCTAGATTGGATCCCAGGCTAGAAAAAGGACATTAATGGAACAACGAAATAAACAAAAATAAAGTCTGTAAGTTAGATAACAGTACAAAATAATAACATTTTTTAATTTTGAAATGGTAGTGGTATAAGATGTTCACATTTAAGAAATCTGAGGGGTGCCTGGGTGGCTCAGTGTGTTAAAGCCTCTGCCTTCAGCTCAGGTCACGATCTCAGGGTCCTGGGATGGAGCCCCGCATCGGGCTCTCTGCTCAGCAGGGAGCCTGATTCCTCCTCTCTGTCTTCCTCTCTGCCTACTTGTGATCTCTCTCTGTCAAATAAATAAATAAAATCTTAAAAAAAAAAGAAATCTGAGTGAGACATATATGGGAAATCTTTGTATCATTTTTCACCTTTTTTTTATAGGTCTGAAATTATTTCCCATGAAAAGTCAAAAATATTTTTAAAGTAGTGCTTTTTTATTGATAATTTTCTTTTGATAATATGTTGAAGTTACATGAATATACATTTTTTTCTTCAATAAAGCTTCTTATTTTTTACTATATTTTTTTTTTAAGAGAGAGAGCAGGTTGGGGGGAACAGAGTGAGAGGGAGAACCTTAACTAGACTACATGCCCAGCATGGAGCCCAATGCAGGGCTCCATCTCATGACTCTGACCTCAAGATCTGAGCTGAAATTAAGAGTCAGATGCTTAACCAATTGAGCCACCCAGGCGCCCCTAAAGTCTTTTATTTTTAATTAAAAAATACAAATAATAACCATTTTAATTTTTCTCCGAATTGCCCACATTAAGGAAGGAAGGAAGGAAAAGGAAGGAAAGAAGGAAAAGGAAGGAAGGAAGGTAAGTAGGTAAAGGAAGATAAAGTAAGGAAGGAAGTTTGCCATTGTTAAAGTCAATGAGTAATTAATGTAGTGGCCCACAGGCCAGAACAGAATTCTGTGGATAAAATACAGCATATATTTCTTTTTCCTTATGCATTTTAACACAGAAGATATAAATTTTAAGTGACCGCCAGTGACGGCCTCAAAGAGAAAAGAAACCACAAAAAAAGTAACGTGCAGCTTGATTTTGGGAGATTAGAAGGGTGGGGACATTTCAGCCATTTATCTTGGTGACGGAGGTTGGTGCCTTCACCTAGACAACAAATTTGGCACTGAAGGCACTGAAGCTCAGGAGAGAACCAGGATAGACTAGACATGAGCACTGTTCTCAAGAAGCTCACATTTCTGTGCGGACAGGCGTGCTGGAGTGTTGGGGGTTGTTGGGGGTTGTTGGGGGAGGGGGTAAAGAAGGAGTGAAGAGCAGTCACTAAAAGATGTTGGCCTACACAGGGCTATTGGAGGACATGCCTAGCCAAATGTCCTGCAGCTGGAAAGGACATCTAAGTGGAACTACAAAGGTTAGAATTCCTAACTCTATTTGAATCTTCTCACTTGTCATTTCCTTGATGGTGACCGGCTGCCTCCCTGAATCTCCATCCAACTTACCAGTCATGGTGAAGGTAGGATAAAGCTTTACCAGCCCTGAGAAGGGAAACAACATATCCAAGGAAAAGTGGAGATGAGTGAGAACATGGACAATCGCAGAAAAGGCTCGGTAGGGCTGGTGCAGATGGATAGGAGTGAGGGGAAAAGGGTGAGGCTGTAAGGTGAACAGATGCTAGAACATGAAGGACCTTATATTCTATACTGAGCTGTTGGACATTATTCTGAGGACACAGGGCATGACTCTTCACAGAGAATTATTTCATTTCAGTGTATGTCTTCAGTAGTTTACGGTTTTGTTCGTGGACCTTCTCTCTGTTAAAGCAACTTCCTTCTGACTAATGCTGCCCCCCCAAAATAACAGTGATCCTCACAATTTTCTGGGCCTTATGGAATGCTCTGATGATGAGATGATAAAATCAAACATGAAGACCAAAGGAGATTGTCTTAGCTAAGGACAATTCTTCTGCTTAGAACATTGGCACTCAGTGACTCTCCAGGCTTCTTCCCTTCTGTGTTAGAAACTGACTCTGCCTCTGAATCCAGGGATTTGTGGTAAGTAAATACCCTCCACATCCTCACAAACATAATTGTGATTAATACTTTAAAAAAATATAATGGGATTTCCAGTTTCCACTTCTACACGGAAGGAGCCTAGAAGTCACTCCATCCTAGCAGGTAAAAAGCTAAATAGACTAAAAAATCAACTCTTATTGGATTCAAAGAGAAGTGAGCTCAAAGGACAAACCATCGCCCCCAAAACTGGAAAGATCTACAAGTGAATACAGAGAATCACCACCTACCAGAGCTGAAACCCAGAGCCGAAACCTCTGAGGGAAATAATGCCAATGCAGAAAAACCAGGACAGTCATTGATAAATCCTGGAGGCTCAGACTGGACAAGGTGACCAAGTTAAGGAGTGGGTCCCATCCTGTGAATTTTACCTTAAGGAACCTGACCAGGTTCTCACAGTAAATATTACAGAAAAATCTTGTGCTACCCCCAGCTGGAGGGGAAAAGAAACCATTCTGAAACAATTTTGAAATACACTAGAGCACTCTGTTCTTTCTTCTTCTTTCCTTCCTTCCGTCCTTCCTCCCTCCCTCTTTCTTTCTTTCAATTTATTCACTTGAGTGGGGGAGGGGCAGAGGGAGAGGGAGAGAGTCTCAAGCAGACTCAGCGCTGAGGAGCCTGAGGCAGGGCTCCAACTCACAACCCTGAAATCATGACCTGAGCTGAAATCGAGTTGGGTGCTCAACCAAATGAGCCACTCAGATGCCCCTAGAGCACTCTGGTTTTAAAATACCTGCTTTCAGGAGAAGTCATTTAACCAGACGGGTTCTATCACAGGCTAACTGAGCCAGGGAAAGGGAGATACCCAACTCCAGCCCATTCTAACCATCTTGTTCCACATAAGTATGTGCGCATTTGGGGGTGGGGGTGGGGGAATCCGAGAATCACTTAGGAAGTTCAGAGTCCAGAGGTAAAGGTTCACTAGAAGACTGAGATCTCATCCTAAGACTATATATATATATTGATATACTGTATACGTATATTGATATACTGTATATTGGTACATATACTGTATATCAATAGAATCCCTCAAAATTGTAAAGTAGAGAACAAAGGCTGAAAAAAAAATACAGAACATCCAGAAGTATTGAGTAAGGGACAGGCAGGGCTAGGTAGGGAATGATTGGTCGGGGGCCACGGGATCAGGCTCACCAAAAATCCCAGAAATGCTGAGGCGTAATGAAACCAGAGATAAGGGAACACAACCAGACCACCTCATTTGTCTTATTCAAAGGAGTAGCAATCAGGGGGCTCTCAGCCGGGACATCAAGAAGATTTAAGCTCCCTGGTCAGTGTTCTATGAAAGACCGATCACCAAAGCCCTCAGGGGCAACCCATTTGGGGTCCCTCTCACTCTAGAGAGCTTTCTTTCTGTTCTCACCGTCACTTCATAACTCTCACCTCACTCTTGCGTCTGTGAGATTCATTCTTCGACTCCACAAGACAAGAACCCTGCGAACTTGCGACATTCTGGGGCAACTTCAAAAAAAGAGATAATATACCCGTAAGAGGAACAGGAGGAGAAGAAAGGGAGAAAGGAACAGAAATAATATTTGAGATAATAATGTGTGAGAATTACCCCCACATTAATGTCAGAAACCAAATCACAGATTCAGGAAGCTCAGAGAATACCAAGCAAGGGTAAATGTCCAAACAAAACAAAACAAACAAACACTACACCTAGGCATATTGTAGTTTAAACAATCCTGAGAGAAGCCAGAGGGGCAGAAAATCTTACCTACAGAGAAACAAAGATAAGAATTCTATCCAACTTCTTAGGAACCCTGCAAACAAGAGCGTGGAGCGAAAGTGTTTTCGAGGGTGGAGAGGAAACAATGTAATGCACTGTGGTGGAATTGGGTACTTTTGACGTTTCTGGACTGGTGAAGTTCAGGATCAGTTCTGAGCGGCCGAACTGAAAAGGCACAACACCTTTCACAGCTTGATGCAAGGGGAGTTTCCATTCAGTCTTTTTACCAGTTGCCACAGACACTTCATAAAATTACTCACCAGAGGTGGGAGGTTTTTCAATTTTATCTCAAGGGTGTGATCTGCTTCACTGGAAGAAAAATCCATTTACATTTTACCTACCGGTGGTGGCAGATTAGTTGGGCGATGTTAACTGCTATTAACAACCACCATTGCCAACCTCCCAAATCTCTGCAACACAATTAAAGTGTTTTTCTTGTTAATTGCACAATCTAATGCAGAGACAAGGAGAGAGAGCTTCCAAACCATACACATTTGAGGATTCAGGCTTCTTTCTTGTGGTGGCTTGCCATCAGCTAGGACTTTGGAGCCCTCTGCTTTGGGTCAGATGAAAGGGGTATATATGGCTTCTGCCCGTGATCCATTCCAGTGACATGGCCACACCCAATGGTAAAGAATGGTAGGAAAGGCAATCCAGCTGTATGCCCAGTTTCTCTTCTTTAATTTCTATGTGAGGACTTGCCTTAACTAGCCCCACATTTCTGATTTATTCCAGTAATGTTTTCGTAAGATACACTGAGAGTCGCACGCTATCCTTTGGATAGTGACTGGACATTGTCATGACTTTCATATTCATATCATAAACCTTTTAATATATTTGCTTTCTCATAAGCTCTTTACTGTTTATATTATTTCGATATGGTAGACTAGGAAATGAGTGGTGTTATTAAAACCTGGCGAGGGATGCCTGGGTGGCTCAGTTGGTTAAGCAGCTGCCTTTGGCTCAGGTCATGATCCCAGCGTCTTGGGATCGAGTCCCGCATCGGGCTCCTTGCTCTGCATGGAGCCTGCTCCTCTCTCTGCCTCTGCCTGCCTCTCTGCCTGCTTGTGTTCTCTCTCTGTTAAATAAATAAATAAAATCTTTAAAAAACAAAAAACAAAAACCTGGTGAATCTATATCCTGTCTTTTTCTTAGCAAAGAATTGATTTTACTGATTTGTTGAAGTGTTTGAGTTATAGGCTACTTTATAAGAATACTTATGTGACTCAAAAGACTATTGATATTGCTGGCCATAAATTTAGCCTTCAACTTTCTAGCAACCAATATGAATAGCTAAGTGTTATTTGATCATATACAGATCCTAATTATTGATCATCAAAATCATTTTTGGAATGGCTATGGGAAATGGAGGAGAGAACCAGTGAGTTAGTGGGAGTTACTGAACACAAAGGAATCTCTTTAATACTGCTTGTGAAATGTCACAAAATTGCACCAACTTATACAAGTGTTGTATGCACTAATTACATTTTTTGTGAAAAAAAATGAAGGAGAAGAGCTTCGTATTAAATTTTGACCCAGGCGAAGTTTGGATGGCGTTCAGGGGTAGGCAGAAACCCTATGAGATTCTAAGATGAAATTGTACAAGGTACCAGTGAACTCTACTGATTCCAACCTATATTTTTCCTTCTCTTCTTGAAACTCATTTTCTATTGGAAAATGTCATCCTCTTTCACGTGATCATCTGTTAAATCTCTGAAGACAGTGTTTTTATTATTGAATTTGGTATCACATCAAGTACGTCTTAAAACTCATGCAATAAAAACAACAGTGATAATTGTGAACTGAGCGTTCACTGTGCAGCTAGTATTATTCAAATGTTCTGTGTGGATCACTATAACATCCTTCTAAAATAAATACTATTGGCACGGAGAAGTTAAAAAATTTACCCAAGTTCACAACAGTGAGTGATTGGCAGAGCCTAAATTTGAGGTACTTTTTTATAGGAATTTTCATATAATATTCTTCCTATCCACAGGGGCATTTTTCAATAGCTTTTAAAAGTTTATTGTAGAGCACAGTTCCCTGTTAGTTCACAGTGTAACAGAATGCCTTTTTAAAACTTATGTGGAACATCCCAAGTACCTTACCTATTTTACCTCGTTTTGTTTACCCAAACATTTTGTCATATCATTTTGTTTACCCAATTCCTACTAAATATGCCTACCTATTAGGTTCAATGTCGTATATTTAAATTTATTTAAATTTACAAAGTGTTCTATTCTATCTGGATTTGCCTCCAAACTTCCATTCCTGTGCCCTATTTTATGATTATACAAGTTAACATCCCTAGTAGAAACTTTACTCACGTCCACTCCTAGCTTCCTGCTTGATGTTGAATTGGTCACAAGTGAGCCAGGTTCCTTTTCCCATAGCTGAAAACTGAGATGTGAAGCTTAGCTTATTAAATTCGCACAGGCAAAGGCTGACGTTGCAGTTGCAGCTACGAGTTTCCATGCTTTTTAAAAAATAGGGTTTTCTTTACTTGAATTGGACATTTCTTAACGTCTGAAAAAGACAGTTAAGGAGAACTACAAAAAAATATCCAGGTTAAGATATGAGAAAGAAAATAATCCTAGTCTTGAGCTGGGCAGAAGTTTATGATCTCATGTGATGAGCTACTCCTTCCGAGAAATAAATTAGAAGTGTACTTGATAAATTTGCATGAGTTGAAGAGCCACTTCTGTGAACCCCACTCCTGTCTCTCAGCCCTGAGAGAAACCTAATAACCTGTAATCTTTAGTTCCTCAAAGAGTAATGATTTTAGGCTAATCTAATCTAAGTTTAAACTCTCTGTTTTCCTATTAAACATCTCTACCAGGAGATGCATCATTCCATCATTTTCTCAGAGAACATTTTCCTGGCAGCAGGCTTGAAATAAAATTTTGACTCCTTGGAATGACTTTGTCTGGGACATTGCTTTGGAGATATTTTTAATGGGACTCTGTGATTTTTATTAAAATTCAAGTTGGACTGAGGGAGGGAGGTAACAAATTCTATTAACTGCGTTGCTGAATTTACTCCTTTCCTTTCCGAAGACTAGCAGTTTGATAGGATGGCTTTGATAGGAGACCAGAGCCTCAGGACACTGATGCCTGAGGGGAGGAAAAGAGGGGGGTTGCCTAAGGGAAGAAAGTATTAGATTCAAAAGTCAGCATAATTAGAAAACCGAGAGACATGGAACACAGTTTGATATGAAGTGGCTCTCTCCAACTCTTTGACTATACACCCTAAAAGTCAAGGGTGAATTATGAAAGGTTTCTAGGTTATGGAAGATTACTTATATAATGCAACTTAACTTAAAAAAAACCCTAAATTTTCCTGTGCATCATTTATTGCAGGGTATTATTTGCTAACTCCCTATGTACTATACAAGAGCTAAGAAGAATGATTTAACTGTGACATCAGCCCTCTGAATGACCAGAATAGTGTCGCCCTAGTCTGTCTTTTTTTTTAAAAAAAGATTTATTTATTTATTTATTTATTTATTTATTTATTTATTTGACAGAGAGAGAGTGTGAGCGCAAGCAAGGGGAGTGGCAGGCAGAGGGCAAAGCAGGCAGAAGCAGGCTCCCCGCTGAGCAGAGAGTGTGATGTGAGACTCGATTTCAGGATGCTGGTATCATGACCTGAGCCGAAGGCAGACGCTTAACTGACTAAGCCACCCAGGAGTCTCTGCCCTAGTCTATCTTGACCTGAACTATAAAATGTATATTTTTGAAAATACATAGATTTTTTTAAATAAAAGAAAAATCATTAATGTCACAAAAATGTATTAATTATAAATTATAATTATTTTATTATAACTATATTTATTATAATTATAAACTCTTAATTATAACATAATCCTTTGAAGCTTTGTTTCAAAAAGTAGAAAGTAAAAAAAGACACCTCTTCTGACTTTCTGGTTTTCCAAGCACGAACATTTTGTCTGTGGAGAAAAGGGGTATATGGTATATATTTCCTAAGGGATATGGTCAAATGTCCACCAGATGGCACTGTACCTAGTCAGGTCGGCGAGTGTCCTTACCTCCTTCCCTTGCTCAGCTCTATCCCATTTCTACCCCAAGATTGCTACCAGATCTAAAGTGTCCACTCACTACTCTTGTTCCTGGACTATCAAAGGGATTGGGTTGTCCCCCACCTCCAACCTGTCGCCCTGGAGAGATCCAGGTTTCAGTGGGTGACTCATTCTTTCCTTCCTTAACCCCCAACACCGATCATTACTTTTTATTTTATTCTACATTTCCCTGTTGGTACTTTCTCACTTACTCTAGCAGTTCTGGGTTTGGCAGCTATTAAGAAAAATATGCTTTTCTCCTAAGTTTTCTTTTTCTTTTTTTTTTTTTTGAGATTTCTCTCAGGATTCCCCCATATAACTTTTATATTGGTTTTCGTAAGATTCAGTCAATAACTCCATATGTGCTGATCAGTCTTGTCAGACTGTGAGGGTGAGCCCATTGGTTGTCACAGAAATCTCCACAACAGCTGCAAATAATTAACACTAGCAGCTTCCAAAATGAAATCTGAAGAAGTGAATGATTTGGTGTGTTGCCAATGGCAGGAAGCCTGTATTAGTGATTAAGTCACCCCATTGAGCCTTTGATTCATAGGTTTGCTTTCTGTTAGAGGCTTTAAAAAAAATTAGAGTTACATTTTTGTGGGGCTAGCATTACCCTGATACAAAAACCAGACAAGGACTCCTCTCAAAAAGAAAATTACATGAACATTAATGCAAAAAACCTCAATAAAATATTAACAAATCAAATTCACCAGTACATTAAAAGGAATATGTACCATGATCGAGTGGGATTTACTCCAGAGATGCAAGGATGGTTCAACCTTAGCACATCAATTAATGTGATACACCACACTAACAAAATGAAGAATGAAAATCATGTGGTTATCTCAATAAATGAAGAAGAAACGTTTGACAACATATAGCATCCATTCATGATAAAAGCTCTCAAAAAGTGAGTATGAAGGGAATGTACCTAAACATAATAAAGGTCATATATGACAAACCCACAGTTAACATCATTCTCAATGGTAAAAAGCTGAAAGCTTTTTCTCTAAGATCAGGAACAAAACAAGGATGCCTACTCTTACCACTTTTATTCACATACTACGGGAAGTCCCAGTCAGAACATTTAGGCAGGAAAAAAAAAAGACATCTAAATTGGAAAGGAAGAAGTAGAACTGTCAATATTGGCAGATGACATGATACTATATAGAGAAAACTCAGAAACTCCACTAAAAAAACTGTTGGAACTAGTAAGTGAATTCAGTGAAGTAGTAGGGTACAAAATCAATAGATAGAAATCTGGTACTTCTATACACTAATAATGAATCACCAGAAAGAAAAATTAAGACCACAATCCCATTTACAATTGCATCAAAAAGAATACGATATCTAGGAATAAATTTAATCAAGGAGGTGAAAGACTTGTACATTGAAAACTAAGACACCGATGAAAGAAATTGAAGAAGGCACAAATAATTGGAAAGATATTTCATGCTCACAGATTAAAAGAATTAATATTGTTAAAATGTTCATATGACTCAAAGCACTCTACAGATTCCAGGCAACCCCTATCAGAATTCCAATGGTATTTTTCACAGGGTAAATAATCCTAAAATTTGTATGGAACCACAAAAGATCCTGAATAGTCAAAGCAATTCTGAGAAAGAAGAACAAAACTGGAGGTATCACACTCTCTGATTTCAAACTATAATACAAAGCTGTGATAATCAAGCCAGTATGGTATTGGCATAAAAACAGACACACAGATCAATGGAACAGAACTGAGAGCCCTGAATTAAACCCATACACATATGGACAATTGATTTACAACAAAAAAGCCAAGAACATACCATGTAAAAACAGAAACAAAAACAATCTCTTTAGTAAGTGCTATACAAAATGTGGACAACCACAGGCAAAAGAATGAAACTAGACCACTGTGTGACACCATATATAAAAATTAACCCAAAATGGCTTAAAGACTTGAATGTCAGATCTGAAATCATAAAATTCCTAGAAGAAAACAGGTGGTAAGCACTCAGCATCAGTCTTAAGGATACTTCTGTAGCTCCAACTCCAAAGGCAAGGGAAACAAAGCAAAAAATAAACAAATAGGATTACACCAAACTAAAAAGCCCTTGTAGAGTGAAAGAAACCATTATCAAAACAGAAAGGTGACCTACTCAATGGGAGAAGATTTTCACAAATCATATATCCAACAAAGGACTAATCCTAATATATAAAGAACTCCTACAATTCAACAACAACAACAACAAAAAAAAAACAATTAAAAAATGGGTGAGGATCTGAACTGACAATTTTCCAAAGAAGTCATACAGATGGGCAACAGGTACATGAAAAGATGTTCAACATCACAAATTATTAGAGAAATGCAAATCAAAACCACAGTGAGATATCACCACACACCGGTTAGAATGGCTACTAACAAAAAGACAAGAAATAACAAGCGTTTGAGAAAATGTGGAGAAAAGAGAATGCTTGGGCACTGTTGGTAGAATATAAATTAGTGCAGCTGCTATGGAAAACAGCATGGAGATTCCTCAAAAAAACTAAGACTGGAACAACAATTTGATCCAGCAATTCCACTTCTGAGTATTTATCCGAAGCATACAGAATCACTGATTTAAAAAGATATATGCACCCCTGTGTTCATTGCAGCAGTGTTTACAATAGCCAAAAATGAAAACAACTTAAATGTCCATCAATGGATGAGTGGATAAAAAAGGTGTGGTATCTATAACAGAATACTACTCAGCCACAAAAAGGAATGAAATCTTGCCATTTGCAACACCCTGAAAGTATTATGCTAAAGTAAGGCAGATAAAGACAAATGCTATATGATTTCACTCATAAAAAACCAAAATGACCTCAGGATCCCTGGGTGAGTCCTCAGTTAAGTGTCTGCCTTCAGCTCAGGTCATGATCCCAGGGTCCTGGGTAGAGTCCCACATTGGGCTCTTGCTCAGCAGGGAGCCTGTGTCTCCCTCTACCTGCTGCTCCCCCTAATTGTGCTCTCTCTCTCTCTCTTTCTCTCTGACAAATAAATAAATAAAACCTTAAAAAAAAAAAAATCTAAAACCAGAGCAAAACAAATAAAACAAAACACGTAGATACAGAGAACAGATTGAAGGTTACCAGAGAGGAAAGGGGGTTGAGGGAAGGGCAAAATTGGTGAAGGGAGTCAATTGCATGGTGAGAGATAGTAACTTTTAGTGGTGATCCCTTTGTAGTGCATACAGATGCTGAATTACAATGTTGTACACCTGAAACTTACATAAGGTCATATACCAATTTTATCTTAATAAAAAAAAAAGCAAGTTGAACTCAACTTTCCTTGATGCAATGAAACAGAAAAGGGGTGTTCAGGTGAAATTCCAAGAGCAAAGGGAGAGGCATAGTAGCTTCAGCCAGATGACCTATTACCCAAAAGTTGCTGTAGTTTGTCGACCAATTTTTCATTATCCCTTTGGTGAGTCACTCTGGCCGTCCAACTTCATTCCGGTTTGTAATCAGTGCATCACTTATAAGAATCACCATCAAGAAAGAAGGAACTGGCCATAATCCAGGAACAATAAACAGCCATTCTTACTTTTTCCTTTTATATTTCAAAATTTTCCCTTGTTAGAATTGTTTTCTTTATACCATGATTAACTATTGTTTTGTTCAATGATAAAGTATAAACAATAACAACAACAAAAAAAACCCCCACACTGTTATCCCTAGTCCTTAGATATCTCAACCCAGGACTCAGGGCTGTAATGTCATCTCATTATTCAGCTTCCTTAGAAGTAAAGTATTAGAGGGGTGCCAGGGTAGCTCAGTAGGTTAAGCATCCCTTTGGCTCAGGTCATGATCCCAGGGTCTTGGCATCAAGTTCCTGCATCGGGCTCCCTGCTCAGCAGGGAGCCTGCTTCTCCCTCTGCCTCTGCTCTTGTGCTCTCTCTCTCTCTCTTGCTCACTCTCTCTCTCAAATAAATAAAGTCTTAAAAAAAAAAAAAGTAAAGTATTAAGTAGTCCATAGGTAGCTTCTGGTTTTGCCGAGGACCAACCATGACTACACACACACACACACACACACACACACAGTCAACCTTCAAACAATCTGAAGGTTTAGGGCACTGACTCCTGTACAATCAAAAATCAATGTATAACTTTTAGTTCCCAAACCTTAAGTACTAATAGCCTACTGTTGACCAGAAGCCGTACCGATAACATAAAGCTGATTTGTACATATTTTGTATATTATATGTGTTATATACTGTATTCTTACAATAAAGTAAGCTAGTGGAAAGAAAATGTTACAAAGAAAATCATAAGGAAGAGAAAATACATTTACAGTCTTGAAAAAAGTCTGCAAATAAGTGGACCCGCACAATTCAAACCCGTGTTGTTCAAGGGCCATCTACATATATAACTTTTAAAGAATCTGCTTAACAAATTATTGATATCGAAAGCCTTTGTGGACATGGCAGGTTTATTACAGTTTATGTAAGGAACAGGGAAAAGAGGAGTTGCAGTGCACACATATAGCACTGGACTTAATAAATCTCCATTAGCCAGTTGCTCTTTATCTAAATTACCCCTTCAGCAACACCCTCATCCCATCAGAGATCCCTTCTCTCTCCTTCTTCCCTCTAACACAGCACTAACTCCCTCTGCTTCCTTCTACCTTTTTTTTTTCTTTCTTTCTTTTCTTTTTTTTTTAATGCAGAGTACCTGAGAGCTGGTCAACTTTTATTTTGCTAAGGGACTATTAAATCTTTTTTTTTTCTTTAGAGATTTTATTTATTTGTCAGAGAGAGCACAAAGCAGGGGGAGCAAGGGAGAGGGAGGAGGCAGAGGGAGAGGCAGTTTCCCCGCTGAGCATGGGGCTGGATGCGGGACTCTATCCTTGCACCCTGGGATCATGACCTGAGTTGAAGGCAGGCACTTAACCGACTGAGCCACTCAGACATCCAGTGCCTATTGAACCTTATTTCAATAAGCCAGTCTCTCTCAGGAAGGCAAGATGGGGGATGCAAAATGAGTCGTTGCATAAAAAATAGTAACTTTTCCAGGGACGCCTGGGTGGTTCAGTTGGTTGAGCAGCTGCCTTTGGCTCAGGTCACGATCCCAGCGTCTTGGGATCGAGTCCTGCATCGGGCTCCTTGCTCCACAGGGAGCCTGCTCCTCTCTCTGCCTCTGCCTGCCTCTCTGCCTGCTTGTGTTCTCACTCTGTTAAGTGAATAAATAAAATCTTTAAAAAAAAATAGTAACTTTTCTAGATCATTATATTGCACACTCGCTTCTCTACTTTCTCATATGAAACTGATTATTTAGATCCTAAAACAGAGTCATAAAATAGTTCAATTGGTTTTGCAAAAGTTTAAACAATTCCAATTTTAGTTTTACTGGAATTTGTATAAATTACTGGGCTCTTTTCCCCTCTGGTATGCCTACCTGCCTTCCATCAGATGTAAGATAGATGATTCTGTGCAAGAAAATGTCATCTATTTACATCAAGTCTTATCTGTTTTTGGCCTTTCACTTCTTTTCACTGTAAATCCCCCACATTCCTCTTCTACTAGAAGCATGAAACAGATAAAGGGTGGCA
This sequence comes from Nasua narica, assembly GCA_028533885.1. Lineage (NCBI taxonomy): Eukaryota > Metazoa > Chordata > Mammalia > Carnivora > Procyonidae > Nasua > Nasua narica. The sequence goes on from CM052814.1 coordinate 42,369,256, forward strand.
GACAAGAAATTAGTTTTTGGCAACTTGCCTCAGCTTGACTTTCTGTGTTCATCTGCTAACTTGTATATCTAGCTATATACTCTGTGATTTTAAAAACAAAAAAGAACCCAAGCAGACAGCAGCAGTCTCTGGTTCAATGCTAAGAAAGCTGATTGTGAGTTTTTTGAGTTCTGGGATCATTTGATAGAAGTCATGTGTTTCCCAGCACTGTTCCTTACCTTACCATATCAGGTTTTTATAACCTGTTTTTCAAGACCAGGGATCATATCCATCCATTAAATCTCCTTTCTACAAATGCATACTGTTGGATGGAAGAATAAACAAGGAGCATGTGTCTTTTTTAAAGATTTTATTTTTTATTTATCTGACAGAGACAGAGAGATCACAAGTAGGCAGAGAAGCAGGCAGAGAGAGAGGGAAGCAGGCTCCCCACTGAGCAGACAGCCCGATGTGGGGCTCCATCCCAGGACCCTGAGATCATGACCTGAGCCGAAGGCAGAGGCTTTAACCCACTGAGCCACCCAGGTGCCCCAAGGAGTGTATGTCTTAAGTACTAACTCATTTCCAATGTTGGGATAAGAAAAAAAAAAGGAATTTTAAAAATGTCTGTCATACAAATGACAATTCTACATTTTTATTAAATTCAACTTGATATTTTATCAAACACTTCTTGTATGCAAGGTCTTTGTTAGGTGCTGGGGATACAAAGGCATATGAGGCAATTTCTTTGCCTTTGATGAATTTGTGATATAGAAAGCAAGATAATTTGCCAATAATTATCAAGAGTCATAAAGATGTTTCCACTGCCATTTATTTTCAAGGTGAAATTCAGTACAAAGTGCATGGAAAAAAGACTCTATTGTAGCATTAATCATAAGCAAAAGAACTGGAACAACTTGTATGGAGGTTAAGAGTAGAGTATAGTTAAAGACTGAAATGAAATATCATCATTTAAATAATAATAGTGAAGACAAAATAGAAAGATTAACCCTATGGATCTTCTGCTGATATTTACTATATTCAATTTCATTATGAAAGCATGCTCAATCTCATTTGTATAGTTAATCAGACAGATTTAAGGACAAATACACCCTAAGAAGTATAAAATATAGGGCTATATAGGTCCAGGGAGCATATAGAAGTTAGGAGGAGAAGCTATTTCTTTTAAGCAGACTGGAATTGTGCACTCGCCACTGAGAGAGGAGACTCCATAATGTAATACACAAAATTTTGGGGGAACAGCTCATTTCAGGCTGCATGATATAAAAATTTTCTTTGGAACCTAAAGTTTAAATTTATGCAGCTGAAGCTCAGACTGTTTCTATGACTTTCTCTTCTAACCTTCAAAAATACAAAAAAAGTACAAGTGACCTATATTTTCTGCATAGAGCCCCCAATTTTCTTTAATGGAGAAAAATGCTAAATGCACATTTTTATTAAAAAAAAAACAGCCACAAAAATAGTCTTACAAAGACGAACAGCTGAATGAAATTAAATTAGGGTATATCAAGTACATAGACTATTACACAAGAATTAACAGGACAATTCTGTAAGTATGTTTGCTAATCCAATAAGTAAAAAAAAAAACAAAACTATAAATTATCGATCTGAAACAAATTTATTTATAAAATTTTAATTGCATAGGGACAAATTCAAGAAGAGTATATAGGAATGTAAATAGTTGTGTTAGGGTGGGAAAATTATAGCTGAAGTTTTTCTTTCACCAATTAACATATTTTCATAATTAGATAAAAAAGAAAACGAGGGGCTTAGAGTTACTTGTCATATTCTGCTGAATTCATTATGACAGCCCATCTACGAAGGAGGAAGCCACCTCTATCTTATAAAATGGAAAATATTTTAAAGATGTAGAGTCATTCAGTGTTAGAACTTGAAACGTAATATTAAAAAAGACATCTCCTTCTGCAGATTGTGTAAATTGCTCCCGCCATTTTCACAGGAAAAGCTAGCAAACTGTCTTTATTTGTAAAGAGAATAAGAATAAGTCGACTTTGCTATTTTTGCCTTGTTTTGTTTTTATTTGTTTGTTTAGCTCTAACGAGACTAAGTGCCTGGTACCTACTCAGTACTCAATAAATGTGCGCAGTTTGGTGGGAGTGCTGTCCAAAGCTTAATAAGAGTCTGGGGGGGGGCGGGGCACAACTGTGGCTTTGAGTTCACCTCCATAAAGGGTACAGCTCTTCACTACCCTACTTTAAGGAGGACTTGGGGAAACAGAAGATCTGGCCTCCATCAATCCCCCTGCCATAAATGTTTCCCTTGGAGAAAGAGCAGAGTACAAATGAAAGGACAATTAAATAACCATTTGTTTCACCTCCTTTTTCCATCCCTTTACTCTTGAGGTTTAATTGACACACAAAGAACACAGGGGCTTGTAAACATCAAGGCGCCCCTCCTAGTCCTGGGGAAAAGCAGAACAAGGGTTAACATTAGCAGTCACATATATTTACTAATTCATTCAACCAACATGTCTGGAGTGCCCAGAGGTGTAAAGATCCTCTGGTGTCAAAGTTCATAAGGGATCAACAAAAAGGATTAAGAGAGGGGAGACATGTTGAGTTTTATTTTAAGCTTCTGATTGGGTTTTCCATATGAGGCTTAATTAAGTTTCATTGGAGCAAATCATTGCAAATATCCATCTTCTTAATCCCTTTGACAGAAATTAGCCACCATGGCAGGGAAAGGATTTTACAAGGATGATTTTGCAAAGTTACACGAATCAGCCAAAACTGCACGATATTCAATCTCTTTGAAGAGCCTGGTGTTCCTGCTTTGGAATGACTCAATGAAATGTCCTCCACAAGGTCTCTTGGGAGACTTCCCTCCTATCCCACCTATCTGTGGTTCTTCAACCACACCCAAACGTTGCTCCCACTCTCCGCATTTCCCAATTCTCGAGTATTTGTCACCCTGAGTTATTAGAGCACCCAATTCACTTTCACACACTTAAATATTTCTGGGAAAATTAGTCATGTTGTTAGCTACTGGAAAATAAATTTGTAATGATTTTGCCTGAACTATCACAGAGTATGCTTCCTCGAATTCTGGAATCCGGGTAGGTATACTGGAATGATCGAAATGCTACAGTGATAAGAGCGAGAAAACAGAGACAGGAGGGCAAAGTGGCCATGAGAAGAAAAACAGTGAACCAAAGTTGAACAGCAGGTATAGATACCAATCATGTACAAAAAGAAGCTACACCAGCTATGAAAAAGGCTACAAAATGAGTAAGAAGTAAGCCTCTGGAACCTGAAGAAGCTTGTGACCTTAGTCATAAGGCCTTAGGGTCTTAGAAGGTCTTAGAAGAAGCTTAGTGAGGAGGCTGCATATTAAGTGTGAAATACCCACTGAGAAATACAAACATAGGTAGGAGCACAAAGTGAAGAGTGATTAACCCTGCATATTATAGCGTGTGGGGCAGGGAACTGGTGAAAATTATGGGCTTTGTAGTCAGAAAGGCCCAGTTTAAAATCCTTGCTTTACCATCTATTGGTTGTCTGGTTTTGTGATCTTCAGCAGCTCACTATCTCAAAGGTAGAATGGGTTTAATACTGATAATTATCTCATAAGATCACTGTGAGGCTCCATAAACTCACACACGTGCACCGTGTAACCCCGTAAATGCTCCACACGTTTCTTGTTGTAAGTTACTAAAATGGTCCATTAGAAAAAGCCTGTATTAGGATGATTGTAAGGTCATTGTTTTATCTTCTACAGTTCAGTTCCACGCAAGAAGTCAGATTCTCAACGTCTAAAAAGCAAAAGAGGCAAGAAGAATGAAAAAGAAGAGCTAAATCATCTTGCCTACTCTTATGGTCTTTGTCTACTGCCCCTTGGTCCCAGACATAGGAGCCTTCCAAGTCCAGTTTATATGTCTTCCTTCTGTGAAGAATTCCTTGGGTGGAGTTAACACCGGCTCATCCAGATTTCCAAAGCAGTTGTGGTACAGCTCTTGAATCATAACCATAACCACAATCATAATACCAACAATTTATTGAGCACATGTCACTCTGTTCAATGAAATTCTCTCTTATCTTTGATGCACCTCTACAATGCCAAATAATAATGGGAATGATTGCTCCCACTTTGCAGCTAAGGAAACTGAGGACTAGCCAAGTCTAGAGAGTTGTATAAGCCCACCAGGTAGAAGATGAGACCGAGATTTGAACAATGGTCTGACTGATGCCAAAGCCCAATTTCAGCTGTTCACTACATTGTCTCCTCCTTTCCACATATTATTTAAACTATTGGTTTAAATGTCTGGCTCCCTGACCAAAAACTCTTAAGAACCAGAGCTCTACCTTGCACAATGATATGATCTATGTATCGCCAGTAATTTACATAAGAGCTGACATGTACTGAGCATGGTTTGCTCATCAAAAGAATTGAGTGAATGAACAAATAAACCAATGAACTCTTACTCTCAAAACATCGAAGTTCATGCACAGCTCAACATTCATCTTGTATTCTGTGATCTTGCTAAATTCATTAATTTTTACAGCTTTTTGTGGATTCCTTAGGATTTTCTGCATACACATTTATTTCATTTGCAAGTAAAAAGAGTTTACCTCTCTCTTTCCAATAGCAATATTTTATTACCAGTAGTTAATCCTTTACATTATTGTACAGTATCCAAATCAACTTTTAGAATATAATCCCTTAAGTATTTTGGAATTTCATAAGATTTCTATGTTAGGGTAATATCTAAGTTGATGTAATGAAAAGACCCCAAATTAGAGTCGTCCAAATAAAATGAAGATTTATTTCCTCGTATGCAACTCTCTTGACTAGTTCCGGGAAAGGGAATGCCTGTGTGTCTCATAAACGGTACTATTCCCTAGGCTGCCATCCTTGTCTGCTCGATCCAGGCTGGTCTCTGAAGTTTGCCTGCCAGTTGGGAAGAACGGAGGAAAACAGGAAGTCCCGGTGAAGCGATTTTCTGTTAGGAAAGTAGGGGGGAAGTTGCGCCTATCACTTCTAGTCACATTTCACAGGAGGAAATGCAGTCACTGGGCCACATGTAACTGAAGAGGAAGCTGGGCTATGTAATCTCTAGCTGGGCAGGTAGAAAAAGGTAGAAAAACTCGGGAGCAATTATCAGACAATTATCAGCACTCTTCAAGAGCAAATGCAGTGATACTTTTCTTACCTAATGTCAGACTTTGGATCAACATCCAGAAAAAAAGAACGCATCCCTTCCCAGTATGTGAAAATGCCATGAGAGGAACCGACAGAGCGAGTCTCCAAGTCCTGGTGACTATTCCATAGGAGAGGACAGCGAGTTATTCCACTTCTAGAGTGCTCTAACAGCATTGTGGGCAACACGAAGGCAATAAAGAGCAAGCTTGCATCTGTGGTTTTCCCCTGGCATGCTTGAGTTTTTCCTAGGCTGCTGCTGGAAGAAAATGAGACACATCAAAGATGTGGAAAGATGGAGAGAAGCCATTAGGAACAGATGCCCTGGCTACAGGGCAAAGTGACAGCTAATGGCAGGGACGGAGACAGAACACAGCAAGGAGAAGGCACAACAGTCTGGGATCACTTAATGCAGAGCAAATATCCCTAAGCACCCTTGAGTGTTTTCTGAAGACCTCGCTGTGCGGCTGCCAAGTTCAGCAAGTGATGTTTGTGACGACGAACTGTGTGGAGGTCCTCTCTAGAAGATGAGGATAGGATCCCGTATTACTTACGTCCTCTCCATCTCCGTCTTCCCTCTCCTCTACCCAATTCCTCCTTCCAGAAACCAATTCTAGGATAATTTTTTCCCAGTTAAATGAGATTTAAGTGAATGCTAAAAAAAAAAAGAAAAAAAGAAAGCCTTAATGAGAAAAGAGATCTCAAAAGAGGTACCTATAAGCTAATGGAATGATTGCTATGTGATCAGGAAGAAAGGTTAAATGGCCCAATATTCACAGAAGGGTACATTTAGAACAGTTTATAAAGACATAGTAGATAAAATTAAAATGCTTCCAAGCCCTAAGGGCAAACTTTACTTACCCAGATAGCTTCATTACCCAATAGAATTATGCAAATCAGGTATTGATAGGTTAAACCTCAGGAACTTGGCATTTAATAAAGGTTTTCCCTGCTTTTCCATTCTTTTCCATGCTTTATTATGCAGAGAAAACATAGTTAATGAAAATGTGTTAATGGATATGTTTAAAGGTATGATTGGTCATCACTGTGCATGTGTGTTTTGCTTTATTTGTTACTTTTCCAACTTTAGAATAAAACCTGGGCTTAAGAACAAGTGTTTCTGGAGCAGATTTTTCAATCAAGAATGTCATTTGCCATCATTACAAGAATTTGTCCAAAGAAGAAAAGTGATAGTGCAGATAGCTCTAAAAGGCAATGATCAAAAGGAAATTTATATTTGAAGAATATATGTCTGTGTGTATATGTGTTCCTGATATTCTTGGTATGCCCAGCATTTTGAGCAAATAACAAGGGAATACTATATGGAAAGGTCTGACTTGTAAAAGTTACAAAGCTTCTAGCTTCCCCCCTTGGTCTCAGGAAAGCTAAGAATGAAGAGATTTGGGTTCAGTCCCACCCAACAGGATCTTTTGTACGTCTGCTCTATACTGATTAGTGATTTTAAGTAGCAGAAAGCATCTTTATCCAGCTTCAGCCACAGAGCGGGAGTCTGCCATAATGACACCGAGCAAGGAGGCATCTGGGTCTCAGGAACAAGGAGCAAGCAAGACTGGAAATCTGGCAGAGCTCCAGCCGCCTCTCTCTGCAGGACTCCTTCCTGCATTTGTGCCTCGCGGTTCTCAAGGAGTTTCTCTGCTTCTTCAGAGGACAAAAGTTGACCTGTTATAGGTCTACCTAGACAGACTTATGTCTGAATCACAATTCCAAATTTCCAGGGTAGGAAAACATATTGACCCAATTTATTTGAGGTTTCTATCAGCTATGATGGGTGTGGCAAAATCACATGTGTTAAAGTGGCTACAAGGGAAAATCTCCTAAAGATGGAGAGGTGGTTCCCAAAGGAAGGAGATTATTTCAAGGTGAGCAGACAGTCTCTAAACTGTCCTCTTACATTATATATTTAGCCCAGAATAAGCGTTGTGGGAACAAAAGAGATGCTTACATTATAATCCGTCTTAACACAGGTCACAATTTCATAAACCCACATATACACATGAAGGAGTAAAAGTTAGTACTATGATTAAGGACTGAGTAATGGCTTTGACCAAAAGGGACTGGATATAGTAGAAACATGAGGGAACTTTATTTTTTTTAATTTAAATTCAATTTAATTAACATATATTATTAGTTTCAGAGGTAGAATTCAGTGATTCATCAGTTGCATACAACACCCAGTGCTCATTACTTCCAGTAATGAAGTAATGCTCATCACCCAGTTATCCCATCCCCCCACCTGCCTCCCCCTCAGCAACCCAGCAACCCTCACTTTGTAGAAACATGGAGGAACTTGAAAAGACATGGGTTCAAATTTTGGCTCTGGCTCCTACTCCTTATGTATCCTTAATGAGTCAGCGATCTTTCATTTGTGGGTCTTCATTTGATTTGTAAAATGTGGAGAATTATATTTAACTTCAAGGCATTTTGTGATACTTAAATGCAGTACCTACCAAACATCTACTACACAGTGGACTTCAGCCGTTTGGTTGGACAAGCACACGATAAAACGCACAACCTCAGTAAAGCACTGGACCTCATGTTGGCAACGGAAGGAAGGCACTGGCATTGGTTGTCCTTGAGGAAACCACAGTGTGTGGCTGTGGGAGTGAGACAGATAAACAGATAATTGCCATCAAAGGCAGTACCTTTGTTGACTATGATTCTGGATGTGGCTGGGGTTGATCTGGGAAGATTTCAGGGAGGTAGTAGGACACAAGCTAGGGCTTTCACAGGTAGATAGAATTTTTTTTCCTAAAGATTTATTTATTTCTTAGAGAGAGAGAGAGAGAGAGAGAGAGAGAGAGAGCTTGCAAGCACATGCCTGCAGGGCAGAGGGAGAAGAGAGAGAATGTCAAGTAGGCTCCACGCTGAGCCCAAAGTCTGACGAGGGGCTTGATCCCACGACCCTGAGATCGTAACCTGAGCCAAAATCACGGTGGAGCACCTAACCGACTGTACCACCCCAGGGGCCCTGGTAGATAGGGACATTTAACAGGAACATTTCTTATCAAACCGAGGTAAAACTTTGAACACAGCTGAATTAGCTCTGCAAGATGATAGCTGACATTTTCTGAGGTAAGGAAGCTAAATTAGTAATTTAAGAGACCATTCCCAAACGCTGTGCTTAAATAAAGGGGCAAAGGGAGAAATCTCCGCTTTTGAAGCGAGTTTTATGTGGTAAAGGAGGCTAGGAAATGCACAGAGTAGACCATCCACCTTGTGGCAATTTAGAGCGTATTTTCTGTGCTCAGGGAAAATGCAAACACTCCAGAAGTGTACATTTGACTTAATCGTGTAAGTTTAGAAAATTTACGCCACAAACAAACAGCAGGTAAGTTTCAAAATCATTCTGCTAGATTTAGCTGGGGGTGGGGGTGTGGTAAAAAAAAAGGTAGAAGTGACAGCAGCATTTGACTACTTTTTTTTTTAAAGATTTATTTTTATCTTATTTACTTGAGAGAGAGAGAGAGAGCATGAGAGGGGAGAGGTCAGAGGGAGAAGCAGGCTCCCCACAGAGCAGGGAGCCCGATGTGGGACTCAATCCTGGGACTCAATCCTGGGACTCGATCCTGGGACTCGATCCTGGGACTCCCGGATCATGACCTGAGCCAAGGCAGTTGCTTAACCAACTGAGCCACCCAGGCGCCCCATTTGACTACTTTTGACACTGCTGCTTTGATACGCTGGTCACGACTTGCCAGAACTACTTACCTTCTCAGAACAATTTGTTCATTTCACTCAGAAATTAAAAGTGTGTTTTGGCCAATAATTCTAAATTTATTTTGTAGTAGTCATTTTTCTTAATGGAAGTGTTTTCCAGATGTTGCCTAAGTCTAGCTGTCTGGGCCCTCTTCCAACAAATGAGGAAAGTTTGATTTCATAGGTTGTCACTGTTGATTCTGTCTAACCTTTGGACTAATTGGTTCATCCCAATTTATTTGCCCTGATATATAAGACTTCCAGGACACTGGAAAAACTCATTATTGCTTTTACGGGTAAGTGTCAAAGTTAACTTGCTTTGTGGAACTAAATGTGTTTTCAGTTCAATAGGGATATGCTTTGGTCAAGGAGTTTGAAAAAGATTTATAAGGATTATAGTAGGAAAGTTTTGAAAAGGACCATGGCTAGGCAATACACCTGTTGGAAGCTCACAAATTTGTATGGACAGTTAAGGGAAAGTTGGAATAGTCACTTCTGTGTTTGTTAAATTATATTTTACTGAAGCTGGTTATTTTTTTTTCCCGAGCTGGGATTTAACCTTGCACTGTAAGTATATGCTGTAATTTAAATAGTGTTGAAATAAGGCTTTTTTCCATATGGGGGGGATTCGGAGGTATTAAAGTGGTTAGTAACATGATCGAGACGCTGGCTAGATGATTTTTTTCTGCATAAGATTAAATCTAATGGTCAAATATTTACAATAGAATTAAGGCTACTTATCTTTAAAAGTCTTGTTTGAAGAGTGGGATGGTTTTGGGGTGCCGGGGTGGCTCCGTGGTTTAAGCCTCTGCCTTTGGCTCAGGTCATGATCTCGGGGTCCTGGGATTGAGCCCTGCATTGGGGCTCTCTGCTCAGCAGAGAGCCTGCTTCCCCCTCTCCCTCTGCCTGCCTCTCTGCCTACTTGTGATCTCTCTCTCTCTATGTCAAATAAATAAATAAAATCTTAAAAAAAAGAGCGGGATGGTTTTATCATTAAATCTCCTTTTAAAAGTTACTGAGGGTAAATAGCACAGGCATAAACTAGTGGTGAGATTAAAGAGCAGGTTTTAATTCTTTTCTTTTCTTTTCAGTGAGGGCTCGGTACCTGGAAACAGCCATGGAGTGGAAAATACTTCCCATATACTTGCTGCTACTTTCTGTTTTCTTGATTCAGCAAATTTCTTCTCAAGGTACCTTAACCATCAAAAAGACTTTTATTTAACAGCTGTTGCTAATCATTCTGTTTTGACCATTATGACAACAAAAGAAATAGATTTCTAAAGACATATATTTGTTTGAGCTTAATGTACAGTTTTAAAATTATGTGAAGCAGATGTGGCATGTTTATAAGCGTTTTGGAATTTTCACATTTTTCTCATATCTTATGAAATCTTTCAAGTTTTGAGTTTTTCTCTAGAATAATTTTTGTGCTCCTTATTTTTATGGTTCTTCCAGAAGTTCAACAAAATATAGACACAGGATACAACTATGCTAGTGTGATAGAGTATCATTAGATGAACTGAAAAGAACAATGTTGAAATAACGTAATTTTTGCTTCCACGTTTACAATAAATTTAACTAGTCTTTTACATCACATAAATTATTGATAGTTTATTTTGGCATCATGTAGAACTAGGTTATTATATTACAATAAACATTTACAAAGTTTCGAATGGCCTTGTATTAATATTGAAAGTTCTGTCTTTCTTACAAGGACTAGTCATCCAGATATGGACTTAGGCTTGCATACATGTCATCTTACATATTATGACATTGAACTACTCAGTCTTCCAAAAACAGTCCTGGATGAACAGTTCTTGTTACTCATTTTAGAGAACGTTAAGATACATTCAATGCAATCACCTTAGCCCAAGTCTCTAGCATCCGATCAAGGTTGATGAATGACAGTAATACTAAGTATTGGATTTTCATTTCCTTTTTTTTTTCTTCGATAAGCAAAACCGGAGAGAAGAAAAATGAAGGTGCAGGATTGTTACGGTGAAATTATATTTATAAAATAGATACTTCCGGAAAATAGTTAAAATTCCCACCAGCCTAAGCATGAGAGATAACTGCCTGCCATGGACATAGTTTCAGAGTCAGTTAGATACGATGGAAGAACACGTGAAAGCAAACGTGAATACTTAATAAGGAATGATGGCCACCTATGCTATTTCTAGATTCCTGTGCTCTCTTGTGATTTTTTATTAGGATCACAGCACTAAGAGCATTTCCTAAGTTACGTTTCCTCTGTAATAAGATCAATTGTTCTCTAAAATGGTTTTACGTTCCTTTAATGAATGAATTTAAAAAATTTTTTAAATTAACAGCAATAAAAGAAGGACAGTCATTTAATCTATGAAAATAATTGTTCTTCCTATCAAGGTACTTGATTTCCTATTTCAGAAATCTGCTAACTAGAAAAGGATAGCCTTTAATGTTGTGCTGTCTGCTTGTCTTGCCTTCTCAACCTCTTCTCATTCTTTTTCCTTTATATATATAATATATGTATTTATATACATACACTATATATGCATTGTATTGTGCACATATGTACGCAAAATGTTGTGAAGGTTGTCCTAATATTTACTATTTTCTTTGCATATGAAGACTTTCACTTTCCCGGACTCATTATTTTGAGATTTTTCCAGTGTGTTTCAGCTTCCCCGTATGGCTTTAGGACAGTGTGCCTGATAGCTTCTATTCTAGAGATGGATTCCACTGTTATATTTTTGTGGTTATTCTCATAGGAAGGTGTTTTCCAAGTGAATCTTAAAAGTACATTTGAGGATCATTACACTTTTATTTATTATTTTTGTTTTGTTTTACCCAGAATAACTCTGACCTTTATATTATATTCATGCCCAGATGCTAATTGAACAATTAATCTATTTTGTACTCACTGTAGTTGTGGTTGTAAGCATGTGACTTCCTCAACATTTAAAGAACGCGGTTATACTCACGAATTAAAAAGAAGAGGAAGCCTAGGGAAGTTTTTGCTGGCATAACCAGCTTGATTGAAGCTCAACCTGAGAGATGAGAGATGATGTGATTGGGTAGGAGAAGTGTGGGCTTTAGAATCAGAGATTTCAGAGTTCAAATTCTAGGTGACCATATAATTTACTCTCCAGATCAGGACACTTTCTGAGAGTGAAAGAGTTCAATATGAATAATTAATAGGTATTAATTGACCTGTAATACATATATCCTAGAACTCTTAAGTGGGAGTCCCACTAGTTATTAAAGTCTCTGTTTTAGCTTCCTTATCTCCAAAAGGGGCTACTAACACTCTCCTGGCAACATTTAAAGATTTTTTTTTTTTTTTTTATTGGAGAGAGAAAGACTGAGAATGAGAGGGAAGAAGGTCAGAGGGAGAAGCAGACCTCCCGCAGAGCTGGGAGTCCGATATGGGACTCGATCCCAGGACTCCGGGATCATGACCTGAGCCAAAGGCAGTCGCTCAACCAACTGAGCTACCCAGGCGCCCATAAAGAGCTTTTTTTTTTTTTTTTTTTTTAAAGATTTATTTTATTTAATTGAGACAGACAGAGAGAGAGAGAATGAAAGGGGAGAGGTCAGAGGGAGAAGCAGGCTTCTCTCAGAGCAGGGAGCCTGATGCGGGACTCGATCCCAGGACTCCAGGATCATGACCTGAGCCGAAGGCAGTCGCTCAACCAACTAAGCCACCCAGGCGCCCTTCCTGGCAACATTTTCATAAACATGAGAGATAACGTATGACTCAGTGCCCCGCACAGAGAGGCTGAATAAATGTCAGCTAGTCCTCATTCGTGGCTGCCTCAGGAAAGCTGTAGTGCCCCCCGCGCCGCCGGCCCTGGGAATGTCACCCACTTTTTGCAAACCCACTAACTTTGCTCAGTCACTGAAGAATAAAGGGCCACGATCAAGGTCATATAAGCGATCAGGCTAAGGTCATCTGGACCCATTGCTACTCATCATTCCCAACCTTTTCCAGTGGATAAAATTCTCCCCCACCAAGTAGCTTTATCCCCTCATTAGGTCTCTTCCTTTCTGTGACGCGGTTTGGCCATGTTTACGCTAGTATTGTATAATTTTAGATTTACCAAGCTGTGCAGGGAGATGTGGGGAAGGGTATTCTAGAGATGCCCTCTGCAACTGTGATTATAACTGTCAACACTACATGGAGTGCTGCCCTGATTTCAAGAAAGTCTGCACTGTGGGTAAGTCCTGACAGCTAGCGTCTCCCCTGTCACGTGACACCCTTCTGGGAGTCTCCTTGCACCCCCTTGCAGCGCTGTTTCCACACTCCTGTGCTTCTTTTTGCTCAAGTGCCTTTCCCATCCTCGCATCCATGTTGCAGTGTGCTGTATCTAAGGATGGTGTCAAAGCTCATGCCTCCGGGGGGTGGGGTGGGGGGAAGGGGGAGGGTGGGGGAGGGGAGGCTGGAAATCTGTCAGGTGCTCAAGGTTGTTGACTAGTCCCAAGCAAAATGTCTTATTTTAAATAGAGAATACTGTGACTCGGGAGTCATTAAGTAAATACCAGTGAGTAATTATTCACTACCAATCAGAGCTGTAATTGCTTCGTGTCGGGGTTCTTCAATAGTTTCATCAAAAGAATCCACGGATATAAAATAATCTTATCTACTGTTGGACTTTTTGATAGGAATATGTTTCTAAAGTACCTGAAAAAAGGCACTTTAAATACAAAGCATTAGTGTTTCATGAGGAATTTCAGTTAAAACCCAAAGGGTCTGAATTGTAAATTATGAGTGGTATTTCCCTCGAACACACTTTGGATCATTTTTTTTTTTTTTTAACACAGGGACATTTCCTCTCCAACTTTTGAAAATTATAATTAAAAGTGGTTCAGAATCATGTTCACTTTAAAATTTGCACATGAAGTTGATAAATATATTGCCGTACAGTTATGTGTCCTATAAGGTAGTCGTTTCAAATCAGCCTTGGTAAGTGTGCTTCCAACCAAGGCTTATTTTGACATGAGCAGGCATAATCTATGCCATGGAATTAGGCTGAAATCTTTCAACTCTACACCTTGCTCAGTTTGTCAAATAAACGTCTCTGCATTTTATAAATGATTTTTGAGCCTAAACAGGGACCCATCTATATAAAGCCAGCTCTTTGGAATATTGTTGCGGAGTCTGAAAGGTCATTTAATAAACATCTATTATAAAGCAGTGGTGCGAGGTGGAGAGGAGGGAAGGATTTCATATGAAAGATTCCCACCTTTCCTTCGTACGTATGTGAAAGGACTCAGACAGCACTGGGGTGTCTGTTGGAGCCTTGAAGGGCAAGTAAAGCTCCTCTGAGTCCTCATATTTCTTTCTTGACCTCTCTACTTGGAAAACCATCTATTTTCCAAATTCCAAATGAAAGACTCAGAAATGCACTTTTGGAACTCGAGTCAGCTCTAAGGTGGGAAATGGCTATCAGTACATGGGGGTGGCTGCATAATCAATAATCTGCAATGTTTTGTTTCGCTCTGGGTAGAGCTTTCCTGTAAAGGCCGCTGCTTCGAGTCCTTTGCAAGAGGGAGGGAGTGTGACTGTGACTCAGACTGTAAGAAGTACGGCAAGTGCTGTCCTGATTATGAGAATTTTTGTGGAAAAGGTAAGCATCATGGTGCCAGTCAGCACCTCTCAATGCCGCAGACCTGCACACCTACCTTAGCTTCGAGGATAATGTCTAATATACACTCCATCTAGGGACTTGCTTTTACTAACACAAACCGTTTTGTATTAATTTTGCTTCACCAAGAATGAATTAAAGAAGGAAAGCCTCTTTGACCAGCACTGCCTGGCTCTGCCAGGCTCCGGGAGCGCCAGAGATTGGCTGGTTAGGGAACAGAGAGGATAGGGGCTGAGTGTACGTGCTTTTTCCTCCGGTGTGGTCCAATTTCAGGTGAAGTAACCGGCTCACTCAGTGACCGTGTCTCATCCTAATAGTGCTGAGCCCACAAAGTCAGTGGAGCTTTGAGCTAGCTGTGTTTTTGGCTTTAGTGTTTTGGAGTGTATATCGAAGGACAGAAATGACACCTTCGGCTTCTCTCTACACTAGTCAGTTTAGGAGTTAAAGACCTTATAGGCAAACCTATCAAGAAGTTGTTAACCTTCTGTTGTATGTCTCTTCCCGTCTCTGCAGTCCATGGTCATCTCTATCTAAATCTGTGTGTGTGATAGAGTCAATAAAAAGGGATATTGTCCCATTTTAAAATCCTCTCTCTGGTTATGGGTCCTGAAGGAGTACTCTGAGAGTATAATAACTCTTCCGAGTTTCCAAAAAAATAAGATAAATAAATTAAAAAAAATACATACAAAATAGCGAATTCCTTTCTTTTACCAAATGTTTGCTCTTAAATTCTACTTTTAAAATAATATTTGTGGGGGTAAGGATGAAAATAAGCATTGCTTGCATAATATCATTTTATTTAAACAAGGATGTACATCCTGCTTCTTTTGAACAGTGGAGAATTAGGGCAAAAAACTGTTAATCAGCAGAGGTGAGGGCTATTTCTTAACTGTTCAATGTTTTCATTGGACAGCATTCCCAGAAATGATGGAGACAACACCCATATAATCAAAAACTCAGAGTGCAGAGTTCTTGCAGCTCTCAGAAGGATCTCATGATGAAAGATTCATATTTACTCAGTGCCCTGATAATTGTTTTGGCTGTGAGACAAAAAACTAAGACTTTATTTTGGGCAGAGGATGAGTGGGGAGGGAGGACAGTTAAGAGAGTGATGAAGCATTGCAAGGACATCTTAATAAAGAAAACAGTTTATGCTACTAGGTGGTGGGTCAGATTATCTTTTTTGGGGGGGGTCAGATTATCTGAGGTTTATTTGTGCACAACGAAAAAAAATTAATGAAGGTCATGCTTCACTTACAGAATTCACAAAGACGGTCAGGGTATCCACTGAAAAGGATGGAACCACCCAGAGCTTCACTACTTCATTTTTAAAAAACAGCAACCAAAGTCTCTTACCAGTCATCTCTTAGTTGTTTTGGGTTTGCTATAGATACCGTTTGTAGGCATCTAGGTATCCCCAAATCGTAACATTTCAAGAATTGAAGAAATGTGGGTGAGAAAAACAGTCCAAGAGGTTGTTTGGCTCAAGATCACTGGCTAGTATGGCAGAACCGTTTCTCAAATTGAGCTCTCTGGTAGGGGAGGCAGAGAGAGGAGTGTGGTCTTCCGCTCCTGGAGACTGCATTGGAGAGTTCCTAGGGGTCATTCGGCAAGAGCAGCAGGATCTATCACAACTCTCTTTACTCAAAGCGTCCCCACTGTTCTCTGCTTTCTTATCTTTCAGAAGTCCCTCTCCTTTTCTTCTGGTTCCTAATGATTAAAACATGTCCCATGCCTTCTCTTCTAGACATAAAAAGGGTAGGCAGATGGGAGAGAAAAGGTTTCAAAGACACACAGCAAACCATTAACAGTTGTTTAACTTGGGGAAAGGCCACACATTTTGAGAAAGGCATAATGTGAAGGTGTGAACTTTTTACAAGAGTAAATATTCACGGAGATCTTTTGTAATTGAAAAAAAAGGTGAATTGGCATCGTTTGATTTAAATGAATATGAAAACAGGACAAATGTAATGATTATATTTCTCTTCCTGAGAGCACAAATACCTGTCGTTCACATGAAGTAATTATTTCCATCATCACAGAAGACTGGCATAAGAGACCGAACTGATAGAGTCGAGTATGTTTTAGGCCGGGAAATACCTTCAGAAATCATCTAAAATAAACATCTCCATTTGCAGACAAGAAAACAAAGTTCAAGAGGGGGTTAGCTCATTTGCTCAAGGTCACAAGGGTAGCACCTTGCAGGTTTAGGAATGGAATTCAGGTTTTCTGACCCTTGTCATAACTTACGATTTCAGAATCAACATTTTATAGCAATGCATCTTTAGAATTAATCGCTTTGGAGTAACTAGGGTTAGGCTAAGAGCCTGCCTACACTGGTTTTCACCAGCATCGATTCTTGAAGCCAGGTGCATCCGTGCCTTCCACAGTTAAGAGTTGCTGATGAATGTTAACAGGATGTTAATCCACCTGTCTTGCTTGGCCTCAGTGCACAATCCCACATCACCACCATCTTCAAAGACTGCACCTCCACCTCCAGGAGCACCTCAAACCATCAAATCAACAACCAAACGTTCACCCAAAGCACCAAACAAGAAGAAGACTAAGAAAGTGATAGAATCAGAGGAAATAACAGAAGGTAGGAAGATGACAGATGTAATAAAAGGTTTTGAGAGGCACTAAGCTGTAGGTGGACTACTTTTATGAGGGAATCATGTGAGTCATGAAAGGCTCATTACACTTTTTTAAATGTGTTTTTAAGTCAAAGTTTAAGCCAAATTATAAATCATCAGCTATTTATTTTTCTTATAACTGAACCCAGCCTGGATGTAGGTTAAAATAATCAGAAGAAACGCAGCTCATTAGGAAAACAAAACAAAACAAAACAAAACAAAAACAAAACAAAAACCAGGTGATTTTCTGAAGAACGATTAGATTCTGTGAGAGAGGGTAAAGTTGAGAGAAATTAATCTAGTTATTTGCTAGTATCTGTGATAAGCTTAGCTACCTTGCTTTTAACTGACAAAGAACAGTTGATCATATTACTGATAAAATAAAAGCAAAACATGGACATTTGTAGCTCAGTAAACATTATTTCTTGTTGTATTTGGACTGGTAGTTTTTTTGCTTTAAATTGCAGTTGATGTGATCAACCTTTTTATTTAATTTATAGAACATTCTGTTTCTGAAAATCAAGAGTCTTCCTCCTCTTCTTCTTCCTCTTCAACTATTCGGAAAATCAAGTCTTCCAAAAATTCAGCTGCTAATAAAGAATTAAAGAAGAAACCCAAAGGTTTGAGCATTGATAAAGATCAAAGACTATATCAATGCCATATTAACAATAGTTACCCAAAGGCAATGTGTGTTGGTAGAATGATTTGAGGACATTTCAGTACTTGGGGTGTGTACAGACTTGTAAAAGTTATTGTAGAAGATACTAATGAGAACTTCCTATAGGAAACTAGTGCAAAGCAGCTAAGAAACCTTTAAACAAAGGATCCTTTAAACAAAGGATAAGAAGATGCTAGAGCAGCTGCTCTGGAACCATGGATAACACTAGAGATGCTTGTTTATTGTTTTTGAATTTAATTCCTGTCCACCTGATCCATTTTTCTTTCTTCTCCTTCTCTATGTTCCTTATGTTATTTTTCCTTTAATTTTTCCTTATTTTATTTTGCAAACATTTATATGCTGCTTTAAGCGCTTTAGAATATTAATCCATTAAAGTCTCATACGAATCTCTGGGAAAGGCAATATTATTATCCACATTTTACAACTCCTTCTTATTATTTTCCTAATAAATTATATGTTATATCCAGCTGATTTTTTTTTTTTTTTTGGTAGTAGAGAACATACTACAGATTAGGCTATTACCTTCTGAAAAGAGATTCCCTTTGTTCTGTTTTTCATTATTTCCTGAAATTCTAAAATATATTCTCTTTCTCCAGGAAATACTGAATTTTGGATACTGGAGTTTTGAAGAACTCTATTTCCTGGGTGGTTATTTCCCCTGAAGCCTTTTCTCTGGCTGAATAGCCAAATGCATAGTCTTTGAGTCATCCAAAGAGTCTTGCACCCCACAGAAGTGCAGTTCATGTTTGCTAAATGGAATTCACCTCAGTGATGAGCTCATGATACGGTCTTTGGGCTCTGAAATGCACCTGGGGGTAGCTGCTGCGAGAAATTCTGTTCAACATGGTCTTTTCCTGGCATGCCATCCCAATCTCCTCTCGGTATCCCCTGCTGGGCTGCTGAGTTTAGGTGCGCCCAGGAAAGAAAGCAGCTAACAGCCATGTGTATGGAAACAGAGCTCAGTAGGGACCATCGGAATGACTGTGGTGTAGACAGATTCCTGGGGTGTAGTTTTAGAGGCCTCTCAGGCAACTGGTGCAGTGAATCTACAAGATATTGGAACTAGGTTTCCAGGGGGGAGGACGGGTCGCTGAGCAATGTGAAGTAAGAGGGGTGAAGAAAGTGAGGGACAAAGAGCATTTATATAGAGATGAATTAGTGTTGTTGATCATGTTGGTAATTTCTAAATTGCCACTTGTTTCTATCCATTAATTGCATAGACTTTAACTTGTGCTTTTCACTCCTTCTCATTAATTCCCCAAAATAGCCCAATCGGTTAAGTTCAGTAGTCACCATTTTAAAATAAATTTAAAATAAATTAATAGACATATTACAAATAGCAATTTGCTTGGGATACACAGCTGGTTGATAAGGATGAGATCTTTAGGTCACTATTGAAGGGAAAACTACTCAAAAATAAAAGATGTGTGTATTTTTTTTTCTAGTAACAGATAACAAGAAGGAAAGAATGAAAAAGAAACCTACCCCAGAACCACCAGTTGTAGATGAAGCCGGAAGTGGACTGGATAATGGTGACATTAAGCTCACCCCAACTTCTGACATTCCTACCACTCAAAGCAATAAAGTTACCACATCTCCCAAGATTACAACAGGCAAACCAATAAATCCTAAACCCAGTCTTCCACCTAATTCTAATACATCCAAAGAGACACCTTCATCCAAAAAGACTAATAAGGAGACAAGAGTTGAAACTAAAGAGACTTCTTTAACAAACAAAGAGACTTCAAGTGCAGCAAAAGAGAAGGCTGTTTCAACTAAAGAGACAGGAAGTGCAGAGAAAACACCTGCTAAAGATTTTGTACCCACATCCAAATCTCCTGTTAAATCTGCACCCAAAGCTGAAACTACAACCAAATCCCCTGCTCCCACCATCACTAAGGAGCCCACACCCACCAGCCTCAAGAAGCCTGCTCCCACTCCCAAGGAGCCTGCGCCCACTACCACCAAAGAGCCTACACCCACTACCCCTATGAAGCCTGCTCCCACCGCCCTCAAAAAGCCTGCGCCCACCCTGAAGGAGCCTACATCCACCACCCCCAAGGAGCCTGCGCCTACCACCACCAAAGAGCCTGCACCCACTACCCCTTTGAAGCCTGCGCCCACCCTGAAGGAGCCTACATCCACTACCA
>CM052814.1:42389718-42540494 GCA_028533885.1 Nasua narica
TACAACTACCACCATGGAGCCTCCTCCCACTACTCCCAAGAACCCTGCTGAATCAACTCCTAAGTTTCCAGCAGAACCCACACCAAAGGCTCCTGAAAACAGTCCCAAGGAACCTACTGTACCTGTAACCAAGGCTCCTGATGTGACCAAACCTGAAATGACTACAACAGCTACAGACAAAACAGAAAAAGACATACATATGATACCTGAAATTACAACTTCTGTACCTAAGATTACAACGGAAGAGACAGCAACTCTAACAGAAGAGACCACCGAGCCGCAAACAAGTACAACCACACAAGTAACTCCTATCACATTGTCTAAAAGTACTCCTAAAGCAACAACTCTTGCACCCAAAGTGATGACTACAACAAAAAAGACTACAATGGAAGGGCCTGTGAATAAACCCGAAGAAACCACAGCTTTGCCAAAAGATACAACCACGAACCCTGAAGTGTCAACTTCTAAACCCCGAAAGCCAAAAAGGCCTACTTCTACCAAAAAGCCAAAAACAATACCTAAAGGGAGAAAACCAAAGACTACAGCAACTCCCCCAAAGATGACTACATCGACAATGCCTAAATTACATCCTACCTCTTCAGAGGAAGCCATGCTCCAAATTACCACCAGCCCCAACCAAAGGCTTAACTCAGAAATAGTTGAAATAAATCCAAATAAAGATGCAGATATTGCTAGAGAAAAACCTCACATGATCCTCAGGCCTCCTGTGTTAACCCCTATATTTATCCCAGGTACGGATATCTTGGTGAGAGGATCCAATCAAGACATTGCCATCAATCCCATGCTTTCAGGTAATAAGCATCAGTTATGTCCAGTTTTAAAATTGGTAATGTGAACTTATCTGGGCCAGAATGCCGAGTTAGTATCTCACTATTGATATGTATTATCTAGAACTCTGAACTTGTTAACTTGCGGAGTTGTACAGCTTCTCCATAGGTAAGCAGAGGAGTAACCACCGTAAGATTATTTGGTCTTTGGAAAATCAAATAATAAGGAATTTAGTGCATTTGTGTCTATATGCAGAGATGGTGTATAGAATGTCAAAAAAAATTTGGTTGGGAGTGTATTCTTACAAGAGCACAATGCAAGGCAAAAGTCTGCAGTATTATTCTCTTTTCCAAACCAATTCCAAAGGGCAATCAGAACTGAAAAATGAAGTTTTGTGTTGGGATCAAACATCTAATAATTACCTAATTTTACATGAAGATCGGGTTGTAACCTGGCCCATTCCAATTTTTATACATTTATTTTTACGTATTATTTTTTGAATAATATCACCTTTAAGTAAAACAATTATGAAACAGCTCTTCTTTTTCATTTCTGAAATATGCACACCTCCCACTAGTCCCTTCAACAGCTTAGGAAAATGTGAACAGAGGCTGTGAAACAGCCCTGTAGGAGGATTTGAAAAGAACAGAAACTCCTTTCTCATTTTCTTTTGTTATTGGCTGAATCTTTTGTTTTAGATGAGACTAATTTATGCAACGGTAAGGCAGTCGATGGACTGACTACTTTGCGCAATGGAACACTGGTTGCATTTCGAGGTGAGCTATGCACAAATCTTTTCTTCTGTCCATCATTTTATTCTTGGCACTTATGAGAACCAAAGGAGAGCAGAAGTTTGTGTTGAGCTTTCCAGAGGGGAACCTGACTGATGAACTTACCTCAAACAATACAGGAACCTGAAAATAATTACCAAAATACAGGATTAACAGAATTAAACACATTAGGGTAACAAATAAAACAGCTTGAACTGATAGTACTAATTTTTTTCTTTTCATTAGTAATTAAAAGGTAGTTCAAATTTTATTTCATATCAAATGACAGGATTTGATATTTGTATTCCGGGTTGGTATTTGTATTCCCTGCTCTATTTTATATGAAAATAACATCTTGATTGCAGTGTGTTCGAAAGTGCTACATCCTGTGAGAAATCTAACAGGAGAACAGCAGTTACTTCATGTTCCTTCTCTGTTGGTCCAGTCCTTTTATATTTAGATTAAATCTGAAAGGAAACAAATCGTACACTAGCACAATAGAGGCCAAAGAGATTTTAGCAGTCCCTGAATTATAACTCAATTCTAAGAGATAAAGAAATGGAGATAAGTGCCTTTCTGTAAGTCACAAAGCCAGAAGGATCTTTCTAGAGAAACTGGAAAACTAAAATACTTCAAAGGCTATGCTGAACTTCAGACCTGAGAAATAGCTACTGTCAGAAATGTTCAAATTCTAACTTCTGTACTAATCCTCAGTGTTGACTAAACTTGTTATATAACAAGTTAACACACTTTTTTTTTTTTAAATGATGAATGAATTAACAATTTTTCATTTTGGTTTCTTTTGGAATAAGTTATAGTATTCATTCAGCTTGGAGGCTGATCTATCACTTTCAATTTTAGGTCATTATTTCTGGATGCTGAGTCCATTCAATCCACCATCTCCACCTCGTAAAATTACTGAAGTTTGGGGTATTCCTTCCCCCATTGATACTGTTTTTACTAGATGCAACTGTGAAGGAAAAACTTTCTTCTTTAAGGTAAGAAATCAGCTGAGAGAAATCAGCAACTAGCTATTCTTTATCCTAAGAGCATAAATCAGCTTAACCTCCACTTCAGAAGAGTCTTTATATATTATTAAACTATTCTATCATCAAAATTTAATAAAAAGCTAACAATTTGGTAACATCAAAGTCCAATTTATTCACTTAACAAAGTTAAAACTTTCTCCCTATATTTACACCTAAGAATGAATTCCTAACTTTTCTATTCAAAAGCTGTTAACACCATTTCCTCTGTTAAATCATCAGGATTCCCAGTACTGGCGTTTCACCAATGATATAAAAGATCCTGGGTACCCCAAACAAATTATAAAAGGCTTTGGAGGACTAAATGGAAAAATAGTGGCTGCTCTCTCAATAGCTAAATACAAGGACAGACCTGAATCTGTGTATTTTTTCAAGAGAGGTATGTGTTACAGTAACTGACAAAATTACAAAACTTCTAAGAACTGATTTGCCTGGGAAACTTTATTCAATATTTTCATTTATTACTGGGTTTACTGTCAAAAGATCTTTAATGGCTGGAATCAAATTCTTTTCAATGAAAAAAACTGAGGACAGTAAAAGGTATTCAGAGCTCTCAGCATGCAAATTACAATTTCGCCTGAATCTTCAGGTCATTAATATAAAGGTCATGATTTACTTTCAAATGAAATTAAATAATAAAAAACTATGCAATTTGTTGGTTTTATTCATTCAACAAGTTCTTCAGCATTTACAAATTATTTTATAATACCCTTCACTAATAGCCATTATTAATGTCTGGACATACTTTATGAGAAACATTGATTATTTCCTCTACCTTGTAAAAGCCCTTTCCTACTTTTCTGGGGGATTATGCTTAATTTTCTTATCACATGTGATTTTCTACTGCATAATAGGTGGCGGCATTCAGCAGTATATTTATAAACAGGAACCCATCAAAAAGTGCCCTGGAAGAAGGCCTGCTATCAATTACTCAGTGTATGGAGAAACAACACAGGTTAGGAGACGTCGCTTTGAACGTGCCATAGGACCTTCTCAAACACACACCATCAGAATTCACTATTTACCCATGAGAGTCTCTTATCAAGACAAAGGTAATGTTTCTTACTGTGTTAAAAATTCTTACACATGAAATAGATGTAATACAGTTTATCTTACAGAATGAAGTTTATTGAATATAAATAATGACTAAATAGCCCCAATAATTTAAAACTTAGTGATTCAAAACATCAGTTTGCCTCAGTGAATGACCAGATCAATATATACACATTGTTTTTTTGTGAGTAAAGAATGCAATTTATTCCGGTTTGTTATTTGTAATAAATGCAATTTATCAAATACCTCTTACCAAGAACATCACATATAAATATATAGACCTCGGCAGAGTCCTAAAAGGTAGGTATTTGCACCATCTCAGAGGGGGCAAAAACTGAGGCACCTAAGTTAAATAATTCACCCAATATAACAGAGCTATTCAGTGACCAAACTGTGATTCAAACCCTGGTCTGTCAGATTTTAAGGCTGCTCTTCCCTATAGTACATTGCTTTTAGTCTGGTATCTTTAAATCTACAGGTTTCCTCCATAATGAAGTTAAAATGAGTTTACAGTGGAGAGGATTTCCAAACGTGGTTATTTCAGCTATAGCACTCCCCAACAACAGAAAACCTGATGGCTATGATTACTACGCCTTTTCTAGGAGTAAGTTATGAAGCAACTTCTTAGCTTCTTAAAGACGTGCTCTAATCTCTAAATAATAAATATAACCAAAGCAAAAACAAGTGTTCAATGGTGACTAACAGTGAGAAATTAAACTATAATACTTATTCAAATTGCTCTGAAGAGTTTAGATTTTCACTTTATTTTTAATTATTTTTTTAAAGATTTTATTTATTTATTTGATAGAGAGAGAGAGAGAGATCGATCACCAGTAGGCAGAGAGGCAGGCAGAGAGAGAGGGGGAAGCAGGCTCCCTGCTGAGCAGAGAGCCCAGTGCCACCCTGAGATCATGACCTGAGCCAAAAGCAGAGGCTTTAACCCACTGAGCCACTCAGGCACCCCTACTTTTAATTAAATTGAATGGGCTGTGATTCAATTCTGCACTATCCTTCATGAGATTAAAGCCTATAATGATAAATCATCCAATTATTTGAGTAAAACTGCTACTAAGAACAATATTTTACATTACCTGTGGCATTTAACAAAGGTCTTGGGTGCCACAAAATACTATTTGCATCATTTCATAAGTCCTGAAGAACACAAAGAAGTTCTTAAGAAACTACTTTTAATTAATAAAAATTAAATTATGTTACCTGGGGCACTTTTCTTTGAAAAACTCAGAAATCTAAGTTATTCTACTTAAAGGATAAAACTGAAGTAAATTAGTATTTTTTAGACTTAGTTTTTCTCAAACTCTTATGTTGAAAAAGGAGAGTTGCACCTAATTTTACAGAAAGCTGGTGACACACCAATCTGTCACGGCAATTGTTTTTGTTTTTGTCAGAGAGTTCAAATTAATTAATACAAACATTTCTGATATTAAAGTGATAAACACTATCTTTGAGTATAATAGTCAACACAAATTATTTTTAAGTTCAGGTGTCTTGCTTTCTTTTTAATTAAAAAATGATTTCTCTTCTACTTAGATCAATACTATAACATCGATGAACCCAGTAGAACAGCAAGAGTCATTACTACTCGTTCTGGGCGGAGCTTATCCAATGTCTGGTACAACTGTCCTTAGACCCATGGGCAAAGGAAGAGTCAACTAATTAAATGAAGAATGAAAAATTCTGACATTGAAATTACATTTTATTAATAAAGAACGTTGAGAGAAGCATACCAATTTAAATACAAAATGTTTTTAATCTCGACAATCATTACACTAAAACAGGCTTGAGAATCTTATTCACAATTATTACAGTTTACAGGACATTAATTAATATTTCCTCTATTTATTCCTCCTCTCCCTCCCATTGCATGGCTCACACCTATAAGAGAAAAAAATAACCAAACTGAATGCATCTTTTAAGCAGTTAGCTCAAAACTGGAGTATTCACTTACCCTAGGTCACTATAAAAATTGCTTTCAATATCAAATATCTAGGTACATAGATATAAAACTATGTTAGACATTTCACCCATCTTCAGTTGAAAATTATTACAATTAGATTAATATTTTCATGGCATGAGTACAATCTCTAAGGGCTACATCAGAAAACATGGGGATATTAAAATTCTTAATTTTTTTAACTAAAGTCACAAAGCTTTATTCTGTTGTGTAAAAAGTATACCAACAACAGACAGGAATGTAACAAATAACTATCTAGTACTGCGACACTTTAGCTTCTCCAAATCTTATTTTGAATTCAAGGAAGAAATGAATAAAAACAAAATATAAGCACATATTCATTATATACTTATAGTTCACAAATCTTTCTGCAAGAAGCTTACAGATTAGTAAATATCACATGTTCAATGTGTAATTAGTCAATCGTTGGAACATTAAAAAAAACTAGATACAAGTTAGATGCTTAAGGATTAGAAAACTTGTTCCATTTATTACTATTTTACATCCTATCATGTAATCAATACGTCAGAAATTTACCTCTCTGTCTGTTAAACTGACGACCACGGACACCTTGTCTCAATGTTGTCTGAAGTCTTACTCGTCTGAAAGGCTTTGGTTGACTACTGCTAGTATCTAAGAAAAAGAACCCAAACAGTAAAATATAAGAAAGCAAATTAAAAAATAAGAAAAGCATTTATAATGGCAAAATCTAGTTACTAAATGAATGCATGGATAAAATGCAGAGATGTCCATTTATTTTCAATATCTAAAACTTGTTTGACTTTTAACAAGGGACATTTAACAAACAAAAAAGGGGTAAAAAGTAAAAAAAGGTGCTTGATTTTTTTCATTCATCCATTCCACTCATATAATATATATTCACTTGCCTATCGGCATATCACTGTGCTAGCAGGTGGGGACTATAATAAAAAAACACATATAACCTCCTCAGGAAACAACAGTCTGCTACATATATATAATGTGAGTCGAATCTGAAGCCTCTTTTCCAGACACCCCAAATGCAATCATTAGCAAATTTTGCCAGCTCGAATTTAAATACATATTCCCAAATCTGACTTCTCGCAAACTTCACTATCCTGTCTGAAACATCCTTGTCTTTACCTTGAATTTACGGTATCCTCCAAACTTTCTCCTTGTTTCTGCTCATTACACATTTTCAGTCTCTTATTTACACAGCAGCCAAACTGATACTGTTAAATCTTTAAGCCAGAACTTACCACCAACTGTGTTTGAAGCCCTCTAAAAGCTTCCTAAATCCACAAAAGCGAAAGCAATTACAATGATCTACTGGGCCTCTCCTCCCTACCCCCTCCTATTTCCTGCTAGCCTGCCTCTCTCTGGCCTTACTGTGGTCTCTCTAACCACACTGGCCCTCTTGCTGATCTTGATATAGCACACCACTACCTTATGGATACCAGCTATATATCTCACCTGGAACACTCCTTCCCCAAAAAACTGCACAGCTTTGCTCTCTTGCCCCTTCCAGGTCTTTACTTAAAAGTCATTTCCTTGGTAATATTTTCTATCAAATTGCCTGGCACATGGTAGGCACTCAAAATATGTTCAGATGAGGAGGCTTACTATTTTATATTGTCAAATAAATTCAAAGATACCCTAATTTTATAGTATGCTGTAAAAGGGAACAAAAACCGTATTTTCTTGTGCACGCCTTGGTAAGATATAACATTCTACTGTCAAAGATAATTTTCAGGGGATATCAGAATGTAATTGGAAGAAGAGCATTTCAGCAATTGTATTATTAATAACTATGATAATTTTTGAGTCTTGCTGAGTATAATACATTGAGTTATATAATTTACCTACATTATTTCTAATCTTGACTGCAAGATTAGTTATGATTATCCACATTTCATAATAAATGTGCAGACATTTAAAGTTACTAGCTGTTAGTTAAGGTAGACATGGGATCTGAAGGCTTATAGGCTGCTGTGTCAGGGAAAAGCAGCTGATAGGCAAGAGAGATTTGAGATAGCAAAGTCCCATGACTAAACAAAGTAGTAACTGAGCAGGTCTTCCATGGAATGTGAGGGTTCCATGGCAGATTTGAGAATTATTGCTATAAACAATTCAAAATAAAGATAATCCGTGTGGACAACTGGGTACTGTATTTCTTTAATTAATAAAAGTAATTCCCTCCCTAAAAATTTTGAGACAGATTAAGCTAGTATAGTGTATTAAGAGTGGAGTCTCTGAAGCCAAACTTCTTGAGTTCGTATCCTCACTTGCCCATTATGTATTAGCTATGTACTTTGGAAGAGTTATTCACATTTCTGTGCCTTAATTTCCATATGGGTGATTACCACATTGGGTTGATGTGAGAAGTAAGTGAATGTTTTTAAAGGGCTTAGAATGCTGACACATAGTAAATGCTCAATAAATGTTAATTATTTTTTTGAAAGTACCACAGAAATAATTTTTATTGTAGAAAAATACATAAAATAATCTTTTTCAAAGTTAACTTCAATAACTTAAAAGCCAAACTTTGAAACTATTTACATCAGTAAATTTCAAATATTTTTTGAGTAACAGACCTCCTACCCTTCAACTCTCCAAATCAAATCTCATATAAGAATCCTAATATATAGAACAAATAACAAGAGGCTCCTTTAAAGAGGCCTGAAACCTGAAGTACTGTTCCTTAGCTGGCCTCCCAGTGACCCATCCCTCATAGCTCTGTGGCACCTCTAGTACAACCAACTCTTAAAACTACATTTCTTTTAATAAAACACAATTTCCCTTTGAAATAAACCATTTTTAATTCAGGGGAAAAAAAGAACGATCTATTTGTTACTAACAAAATCAAAGCAAAGCAGTTTGGTGTATCAGTTGTGTGGCACTCAAGAGCAGGAACTTACCTACAGAAGAGCTGGATGGAGGATCCTGGCTGGTAGAAGGAAGATCTGACTCATCAGATGCCTGAACAGGTTCTTCTTCCTGCTGGCTATCAATTTCTAGGCCTGCTTCGGAACTAATACTAAGAAAGGGAAATAAAAATTGATTAGAAAATATAAAACTAATCCTTGAGGTATCCTAAAATTGTTCCTAAACTTTTTCTGATACAGTTTATCACTTATATAACCCTGAGATCCCCTCTAACTCAATGTAGACTCGATATTGGTAACTGTATGTATTTTTTTAAAGGAGCAGGGAAAAAAGACAGTTCAAGTTGCTTTTTCCTTATTCCTCTTCTCACTAGGACATGTTCTAATTTTAGTTAATATAAGCCTTTTTCTTTTTTTTTAAGATTTTATTTATTTGACTGAGAGAGAGAGAGACAGTGAGAAAGGGAACACAAGCAGAGGGAGTGGGAGAGGGAAAAGCAGGCTTCCCGCAGCGCAGGGAGCCCGATGCAGAGCTCGATCCCAGGACTTTGGGCTCATGACCTGAGCTGAAGGCAGATGCTTAATGACTGAGGCACGCAGGTGCCCCCAATTTTAGTTTTTATTTCCGCTCTTTGTTATTTTTTTCTTTTTGACAAAAAATGCTCATTCTCAACAACATTCATATGACATATATTATACAGATTTTGAAATCTCAAAAAACAGTTTTCTAGGAAGGCAAAGTACTAAAACAATTCACAAGTCTCAACTAAACGTACCACTAACTCACCATGGGCTGTAGCCCAGATGAGACATGCTATGTGTACGTGAATTCCTGGCTCAATGGCTGTTAACTCCAACACTCTCTCTCCCATTCAATAAAGCACACCAAAACACAAGTAAGGGAAAGAACAGTCCAAAAGTAAATTGAATCTGCTCCAGTTTTATCATCTTCAAGCTTCAGTGCAGTCATTAGTAACAATGTATCTGAAAGATCTTTCTCATGACTATCTGCTGAAGCTGAGAAGTGCTAGTGAAGGGTGAAGTGCATGGGGCTGAAGTCTCAGGTCAAATCCAGTCTAAGCCAGTTACCAGGGGCCTAAGCAAATTATTTTAACATGTTCGGAGTCTGAGTTTTCTCACTGTAAAATGGAGATAATACCTTGTAGAGATTTTGTGTGGATTAGAAATGACGTATCTTTTTTTGTGAGAGAGGGAACAAAAGCAGGGGGAATGGGAGAGGGGGAAGCAGGCTTCCTTCTGAACAGGGAGCCGGATGTGGGGCTCGAACCCAGGACCCTGGGATTATGACCTGATCTGATGGCAGATGCTTAATGACTGAGCCACCCAGGTGCCCTAGAAATGACATATCTAAAGTGACTTGCACACATGATATAAAATTAATGGCAGCTAGTAATCTTAGCAGGGTCTGCAATCCCACCCCCCCACCATTAAGCAGCACTATGTTAGAGCACAATAATGGGTTTGCTTTTTTTCCCATATACTAGAATTGGTCTATAATTATACTCAGTAAATACTGCTAAATGAAACAAAATCTTTTTGTGCTCTACCTAGGAAGTCTGTTTTCTACTTCTAGCTGTGCTTCTACGAAGTAGTACAACTTTTTTTGTAAAGAATTAGGTTCTGCCTTGAAAGTTAAATACTTCTCCAAGACCACTATCCAGTGGTTCTTTGTATGAAATTACTCTACTCCCTTTGACTTGAAAGAATAAGTGAAATTCACTTGAGAGCCCACTACAAAATGGAAAGTTAGTCATTTCCTAATTTTCACAGAAAGACTTCTTTCTTAGGGAAAGTTCAAGCAGCTACATGAATTGAAAGGTATCAGTGATTTTAAAGAAGTCATTTTTCTAGACTACATCATGTAATTTTCAGGGAGATAAACATTTAAAAAATTACTTGTCTGCTGTAATAATATCCAAGTCCTAAGATATATTACTATATGCAAAAATTAATCTTCCAAAATGTATGGCTTGGTTTATTTTTGTAATGGGATGCTACTAAAAATACAGCTCAACAAACTGTTTCCTGGCTAAAGGAAAAAAAGTGCAAAAGTCTAAAGCAAGAAGAAATTATAAAGTAAGTATTTACCCTTCAGATTCTGCCTCCACAAATACTTCATCTCCATCATCACCTGTTGCTGTTTCATTTGTGGTGGATAAAGTGCCAGTGGATGTTGTCACCATTGGAACAGACTGAGAGGCATGCTCTGAAGCATCAGAGGTGGTACTCTCAGTAAACACGGTCACTTCAAAATGAAAAGAAAAGAAAACTTTAACTTGGTGGTTTACCTAATTTTTAGCCAGAAGATGTTGCACAGTTTTCCATTTTACCACTAAAGCACATCATCGATTACTGTGCTGTGATACGTACCTGGGGCTGCTACTTGTAGAGGGGTAGTGGGAACACTTCGGCCACCTGACTCTTCTTCATGAGCTAGGAAGAGGGGTGTTTCATACATTCCTAAACCTAAAGACAATTCTAAATATTAATGAATGATTGAAAGAACACAGAACTGTCAATATGCCAGGTATCTGAAAGAAAAACATGAAATCAGTAGAGACACCCAACTTTGCTGCAGCCCACTAATTCGCCCATCAGGCAAAAATCAATCTCTCAAAAATATAATTGAAACACATCCTTTAAGTTTACAAACATTCAGTATCCTTTGGAAAAAATACCTAAAATGCTGCTCTTACGGTTTGATATAAGCTAACTTTATTGACTACCCAACTATGAATCTGGTACTATGTTAGAGTCTACTCACTGAAACTACAAGATACTACTCTTCCCCTTTTTGCTAAAGAAATTCGAATTTCTAGGAAGTTGAATGCTAGTAAATAGTAGCATTCCAATTTAAGCCTAGATCTGTCTTTCAAGCCTTAATTATCTATAAAATAAAAAGCCATATAAAAGTTTAAATTTATATAAAAAATATATGACTTATATGAGGGTTGCAGATTAATCTTTATTTGGGGCTTATTATAAAAGTAGCATGTGTTCCTTACTTAACAAAATGCCATATAGCTTCCCACAAATTTAGCTGGTTATATGGATGCTGACTAAGGATTAAAAAGTAATTAATTCCATAAAGAGCACAATTCGTGTTCAACAACCAACTACCATTACTTAATTTAAGGGTCATTTTATTCCACATATTTTAAGTATTTTTTTTCTTACTTCTAATGTTAGTGGAAAATATCTAACTAGTTTTATACATTTAATAGGAATGTTAAGTATCAAACTAAATAAAAATATGCTGCATTCCTTCCAACAACTTTAAAATGGCTCCTAGTACCTACATATCTATATTGGTTCTTTTTTTTTTTTTATTGGTTCTATAAATATTCCTGAATACTTAGTACACATATGACACTAAACCAGGTGCCAAAAGGTAGCTCAGTCGTTGGGCATCTGCCTTTTGGCTTAGGTCATGATCCCAGGGTCCTGGGATCGAGTCCCAAATCAGGCTTCCTGCTCCACGGGAAGCCAACTTCTCCTCTCCCACTCCCTCTGTTTGTGTTCTCTCTCTCGCTGTTGTCTCTGTCAAAAAATAAAATCTTAAAAAAAATAAAATAAAATAAAATAAAATAAAATCTTAAAAAAGAAGAGCTAGTCCTTCTGTTGTTGGAAAGGTAAGATTTATATATAAAACAATGTTTAACATGTAGTAAATACAGCTTTTCCCATAAATTTGCATAGGAATGATCAACTTAAAATTTATATTTGTTCACTTAAAATCACATCAAAATAGCTTATTACTGAGTATTTATGAACCCAGGAGATATAAGCATTTATTTATCTACCTCCTTGAGAAGCAAGCTGGCCAAGATCGGAGTGACTTGAACTTGTTTGTGGCATATCTTCAGGTGGCCCAAACCGGAATCTAGGAACACCAGCAACCTGTGGGGAACTAAATAGACAAAAATGAACTTAGGATAAAATTTAAAGGTACCTTGTTTAAACCACAAGAGAAGGAAGAATAATCATAAAGTAGGAAAAAAACCAGATTGGAAATAAAGTTGATACAGAAGTCCTTATAATATTCTCAAAATATGAGTTGTGAATGAATTTAATAATATTATACAAGACTTATATATATGTAATTTACATCTATCTTTCAGATCTCCTGAACTATGCCTCACATTTCCTGAATCTGCTGGATATCTATCTCCATGTAGATACACTAAAAACAACACAAATCTAAAATGAGATGTAACCAAAAAAGAGTCAGAATGAAGTCACAAGACAAAGTTGTCTTAGTTTTCAGAGCTGAGTCATAGATAAATCAAGTCGATAGCCATTTCCTATCTAGATGGCTCCCAAGGTCTAGAAAAATTCTAGTATTAGCCTGCTAGACACTTGTTTTCCCCTTCTTCTAATAACAGTATCATCCATCTTCCTGCCCACAATTCAGGATATAAAACAGCATTATCTCTCTTTGCCCACTCCCGACCCTACCTTCCCCTTCACTAGCCAGACACTAATGTTTATGGATTTTATGTCTGTAATTGACTCTTTATTTTCTTTTCCACATCAACATTATTGCTTTAGTAAAGGACATTCTCTTTCAAGTGGATTTTAAAATTCATTTTCATAAAATTATTCTACTATAGAAGAATCTTGCATTCTGAGCTATGCAAGAATCTGCTGACTAGCTTGTCACTCAGAACCTATTTATTGGTGTTTGTTTCTGACAGGCTGACTTCCAGAAGGGAGGGGCAGACAGTGATTGTAAAACTGTGTTAATCAACATGAGTTCTGGTTAACTGCACAAGTTTAAAATAGGTTTTCATAGGTGCGCCTGGGTGGCTCAGTCAGTTGAGCGTCAGCCTCTTGGTGTCAGCTCAGGTCTTGATCTCAGTGTCAAGGGATTGAGCTTCGCCTCAGGCTCTGCTCTTGGCACGGAGTCAGCTTTTTCTTCTACTCTCCCCTCACTCCTTTCCCTGCTCTCCCTGATTCTGCATGCACACGTATACTCTCTCTCTCAAATCAATAAATAATCTTTAAAAAAAGGTTTTGGGGTGTCTGGGTGGCTCAGTTGGGCGTCTGCCTTTGGCTCGGGTCATGATCTCAGTCCCACGTTGGGCTCCCTGCTCAGCGGGGAGAGCGTGCTTTTCCCTCTCCCACTCCCCCTGCTTGTGCTTTCTCTCTCTGTCAAATAAATAAATAAATAGAATGGGGGAAAAAAAGGTTTTGAATAGCTGGCTGTATGTTACCATATACTACAGAACAATCAATCTTTTCCCAAGTTTGTGGAAACTTTTCATTCTGATACTCAATTACATTCTGCTATGCAGCTAATACTTCAGCCACAGTTAAACGTGTACTTCACAGGGAAAGCTTTTTTATCCTTTAAGAGTAGTGGTACAGCATAGGTAACTCAGGCTCTAGAGCCAGACTGACTGGTCTGAAACCAAAAACTGCTACTTTCTGGCTGTCTGACCTCTGACAAATTTGTTAACATCTCTGTGCTCCCTAATCTATAAAATAGGAACAATAATGGTGTCCACTCTCATAGCTATAAAGATGAAATAAGTTGATTCATGGAAATATTCAGTAAGTGCCAGGTGTTCTTTTTCAAGACTCAATTCAATATTGTCCCCCTTAAGTCATCTCTGATTTTTTCCCTGATTGCTGGAATAAATCACTTCTTTTGTATTAAGCCTATTGCTTATGGTTTTATTCTTCTAGACTGGGTGACAATTAGTTCCTCATAATGCTTGGCTTTCAAAATAATACCATCCCATTACAATCACTGTCACTACCAACACCTTCATCAACATATGCAAAGCATTTACTATGTGCCAGGAAATATTTTAAACACGTTAGCATAAATTCAGTTCATTTAATTCTCACAACTTATTTGGTAGGAATTATTGTATTATTATTCCCATTAGTAAATGAGGATACTCAGGAACAGAGAACCTAAATAACCTGATACATTTGTAAGCAGTACAACATTCTGACTCTGCAATCTGTGTATTTTTTTGTTTTGTTCTTTTAAAAATTATTTACTTGAGAGAGAGATTGCAAGCATTAGGGGGAAGGGCAGAAGGAGAAGCAGACTAGTAGACTCCCTGAGCAGGGAGCCCAATATGGAGCTTGATCCCAGGATCCCTGGAATCATGACCTGAGCTTCTGAAGGCAGACACTCAACCGACTAAGCCACCCAGATGCCCCTAAAGTCTGTGTCTTAACCATTGTTATTCTGCCTTTACGTTTCAAATTCCTGATGGAAGCAACTATATTTCATTCACTTTTTTTTTTTTAAGAGAGAGAAAGAGTGCACAGTGCACGAGCTGAGGTGGGGGGTAAGTGGAGGGGCAGAAGGAGAAGGAGAGAGAATCTTAAGCAGGCTCTGTGGTAAGCTTGAAGCCTGACACAGGGCTTGATCTCACGACCCTGAGATCACAACCGGAGCCAATATCAAGAGTCAGACACTTAACCCACTAAACCACCCAGGTGCCCCACTTCATTCACCTTTACATAATTTTCCCCAACACTATCCTCAACCCTTCTACCACAAGTGATTAGTACACATTAGAGGACTCAACATGTAATGAATCCAATAAATGTAAACGAACTGACATGGAAACAGGAAGAAAATGATTAGTCACAAAATATGTTTCTCTTTCATTAACTTACTGAATTGCTTCAGCAAATCCATCAGTACGATGTGGCACCACAAGAGTTGGAGTACTTGGAACTGTTCTGTCTTCATCATCAAAAAAATGCTGCTGCTAAATCAAAGACAGATATTGGGGAATAAACAGGTATGACAGAAACATACATATGGACTACACACATATTTGCTGAACAAATGAGTCACTTTTACATAATGGGTAGATAGTTACCATGCCACCAATTCCTGGAGTCAACTGAAGACCCCGTCCGACAGACTGCCTCCGAGTCATCTGAATTCTCTGTGTCAAGAAAGGAATTATATTTGTTTTAAGGAATCAGGCAATGAAACAAGAACCAAGTACCAAAAAATACAGTGTATTATAATGGTAACAAGATAAGTGAAATGCTAGCAGATAATACAACCATCAGGATATCTTCTCAGGAAAAACTGCTAATATTTGCACTAAAGAATTTTTTTTAAAAAATATTTTATTTACTTATTTGACAGAGAGAGAGAGAGAGACAGCGAGAGAGGGAATACAAGCAGGGAGAGGGTGAGAGGGAGAAGCAGGCTTTTGGCTGTACTAGTAGCACAATGCAGGGCTCGATCCCAGGACCCTGGGATCATGACCTGAGGCAAAGGCAGATGCTTAACCGACTAAGCCACCGAGGTGCCTCAAGAATTCTGTTTTAAATAGTGATAATGTTTTAATCATATAGACTATACTAACCAGCAAATATTTTATTTAATATTAACCAGTATTTAAACAATCTCTGATCCTATTTTATTTGTATGTAACTAATCTGTTTCTATTTCCTTAGCCCACAACATTAGCAAGTATGCCTTTGGATCTTAAAGCTTTATTATCCTTTGGAGTTCAAACAGCAATACTGTCTTCATATAAATTGTTTCCCAATTTAGACAATTCATTTCAGCTCAAAAAAGTTTATAAAAATATGCTAAAACATTAAAAAGTTCACTTAATTTCTGGAAAAAGTAGTATCTAGTGCAAAGAAGAAAAGATAAAGCCAAGATTTTTCAGACTGACCAGTACTTTTACTACCTGAACTGGTGGTCCCAATTCTTGAGGTGGAGCATGAATGGTCAGTCGTGGGGGAAGAGGGTGTGGGGGGCGTCTTGGAGATTGAGGTGCTCGAGGAGTCTGTCTTTCAGATGCTGATGATGGCTGCTGTTCTCTAGAAATGTCCTGGGAAAAAGAGGACTCTGCAGTACCTGTATTACCTTCACCTACGGGAAAAGAGAAACTTATTTTGAACTATTAAATTTACCACAGAATAACTCGACAATTCCCTAGAGGTATAAATCTCACCACTAGGAATGTTTACCTCACTAATACTTTGGTGGAAGGAAACAAGTGAGGTGTAGAGAATGGGAGTGCAATTATCAGCTGTGTGGGCAAATCCCCTAACCTCTTCAAGTCAATTTCTCAGGTTGGTTACCGGAACCAATTAAAAGATACTTTTGTATTTCGGATTTCTTAAACTTTGAACTTCAATGGTTCTTCACATGTCTAGGTCTTCTACATACATGCTAGAAACAACAGAAGCTGTCTCTCACTGTTAAAATAGGCTATCAGAATTTAGTGGTTTTACAAGTCTGAGGTCTAGAAAAAAAAGTCTGAGGTGTGAAATCAGATTCTAGCTATAACATTTAATGGCTATGTGATCTTGTTTTTTTGTTTTTTAAAGTAATCTCTACACCCAACATGGGGCTCAAATTCATAACCCTGAGATCAAGAGTCACATGCTCTACTGACTGAGCCAGCCAGGCACTCCCTCTCAGATTCTTAACTGGTACCTAAACTGATAATCTTATAAGAATTAAACACCGTTGACCCTTGAACATGGCTTTGAACTGCACAGGTTCACTTTCAGAGGATTTTTTACAGTACACACTGTAATGTATTTTCTCCTTCTTATGATTGTCTTAATAATGTTTTCTTTTCTCTAGTTTACTTTATCGTAAGATTACAGTACAATACAATACAAAAACATGTTCACCGACTGTTTTGATATTAGTAAGGCCTCCGGGTCAATAGTTGGCTATTAGTAGTCAAGTTTTTGGAAATCAAAAGTTATACACGAATATTTGACTATGCAGGGGGTTTGGCATCTCTAACCCTGGCACTGCTCAAGGGTCAACTGTAATTTCATACAAGTACAGTTGCTCAGGAAAAGCACTCTTTGTAACTTTCTGGCAATATACCAAATCCATCCACTAACTTAATTTTATCTAGATCATTGGGCCTATTTTTGCTTGATTGTAAATAACAAAGTCTTCAAAAGGATTCAATGAGCATCTACTGTATGCTTTGTATCTAGGAAAAATGGCTATGAACAGTAGCCCCCAAAAGACTTAACTTTTGGTGAGAATATCTAAGTAGGCAAAAAATACTTCCTCCTGTATCCCAACTATATGACATACACAGATGTTTCTTAAATCCACAAAGTGTTTTATAAAATGTAAATTATGGACCAAAGTATCATTAATCTCTCTCCTTATGTCCCTTAGAAAGCAGTATTATTTTTTAGTATAGGGATTAATATATTTTTAAAAAATATTTTATTTTATTTATTTGACAGAGAGAGATCACAAGTAGGCAGAGAGGCAGGCAGAAAGAGAGGGGGAAGCAGGCTCCCTGATGAGCAGAGAGCCCGACTCAGGGCTCAATCCCAGGACCCTGAGATCATGACCTGAGCCGAAGGCAGAGCCTTTAACTCACTGAGCCACCAGGCGTCCTGGATTAATTTTTTTCTTAAAAAATTTAAAAGTTGAAAGGTTGCTTATGCCCTGCTTTATCTTAATTCAAAGGAACATATACCTTGCATTTTTAAATACATAGGATTATATGGAAACTCAGACACACTGTTTTCCCAACAGTCTAAACATATATGGTTTTATTACATTACCATTTGAGTATAGCTCAGTATTACTTGTAAAATCCAGAATAATATTCCAGATGATTGCCAATTCCTTAAAGCACATTTAAAAAGGATTCTAAAATAAAATTATTTTCTATGATTTCCATAATCCTTTATTATTTACATTTCAGTGAGGTCTGGATTCATCCTTTCAAATATTTAACACAAAAAGTATGCCACAGTGACCAAAATATCTTTTATTCAATAAAAAACCACTCAACCAGTAAAGCTCCAATACCCACAAACCTTCGAATGTGGGGCTTGATTCAGACAACCTCTTTTGATTGTGAACTCCTAATACTGCTATTAGAGGTCCCTAATTTAACTTTCCCACTTAATAAAAATAGCAACAACACACTGTATTTGTAACACTTCACATACTTCAGAACGCTGGATTCTTAAAGAAACCTGATGTATTAGAAAAGACAGTATGACTTTAGAGTGATAAATATAGTAGACTTTATAAGAGAATAGTAGCAAAACTAGAAATAAGCCAATCTCTTGCCAATTTACTGAGTGTTATTTCCTACATGATTAAATGCAATCCTAGTTTAGAAGATATTACCAGAAGCACTCAATCAAAAAGTGATGAAAAAAGGTCTCACCACTGTTTTGAGAATCAGCAGCTCTCTGATTACTTTCACCTCCACCCATACTTTCTTCTGTTTCTGTACCTGGATCGGTCCCATCACCACCCTATAAACAAAATATGATGACTAAGAGCAAATAAATCAAATAATTATCTTAAAACATAATAACCAAACTAAACCACAGTAACAACAAACAAAAAACCCCAAAGGTAAAAAAAAGTTTGTTTCCGAGAATATAGGCCTGTGAATATCCTTGGAAAACAGTATGTTTTCTAGCAAGTTCTTGAAGAAAGTGGATGGTCAAAATTCTAGCCAGTTACCTCAGCATCATCAGCTTCATATCCATCATTGCCATCTGCACTACCGGTGCCTTCGTTACTGTCCTCACCCTCGTCTCCCATCCCTGTGTCATCTTCATCATCATCATCATCGTCTTCATCTTCCTCATAATCCTGGTAGACAAATGCCCAAGCAAAAACAAAGATCTAAGATGTAGCACACATATTCTGCACTTCTTGATAGCATGTCTAAAAATTTCAATGACACACCACTGATCAGGACAGAGGAGCTGCCCCAAGAGTGGTATGGAATACGTTCACAATGGCAGAAAATATCAAAATTGTGAGGCTTACTGGAATGAGTACAATAATAATCAGTTCTGTATTCTAACTGTTCACATGAGACCAGTTCAAAGATCAAAGCTCTTAAATGTCCATAAAGCGTCAGATGCCACTTTATTTCTAGATTTAAAGTGGCACTGAAGAAAATAAATCATGAAATTATACTACACTATGACTTTTAAAAAACATTGTTTGATTAATGAAAGGACTTAAAATGAGTGGTTGTCTATATAGGTTTAATTCCCAAAATATAGTTTCACTTAAAATATGCTTCAATTAGCAAAAAATATTATGGGACTATACAAGAAAAAAATACCTTACTTTCTTATTATCTCTAGAAATGGTAGAGCTTACAATTAAATCTAATCTCTTATCAATAAGATTTAAAACTAACTT
Source organism: Nasua narica (assembly GCA_028533885.1). Lineage (NCBI taxonomy): Eukaryota > Metazoa > Chordata > Mammalia > Carnivora > Procyonidae > Nasua > Nasua narica. The sequence goes on from CM052814.1 coordinate 42,409,407, forward strand.
TAAGGGTGCCTGGGTGGTTCAGTTGTTAAGCATCTGCCTTTGGCTCAGGTCATGATCCCAGGATCCTAAAATCAAGTCCCACACTGGGCTCCCTGCTTGGCAAGAAGCCTGCTTCTCCCTCTCCCAGCCCCCCTGCTTGTGTTCGCTCTCCATGTCTGTCAATTAAATAAATAAAATCTTTAAAAAAGATAAAGTAAAACTAAGTTTAATTAACAAATTTAGCAAATCCTAAAGGGTTTACCAATTAAAAAAGACGGATTTTTCATCACTTGTTCTATGCTCAATTTCATTATAAAATGTAAATTTTAGGGGTGCCTGGGTGGCTCAGTGGGTTAAAGCCTCTGCCTTCAGCTCAGGTCATGATCTCAGGGTCCTGGGATTGAGCCCCGCGTCAGGCTCTCTGCTCAGCAGGGAGCCTGCTTCCCCCTCTCTCTCTGCCTGCCTCTCTGCCTACTTGTGATCTCGCTCTCTCTTTAAATAATAATAATAAAAAAAGTAAATTTCAGAACTATTCAGATAAAAAAAGCAAAATAATCTATTTAAACTGACAGGGAAGCAGAAGTTACTAGTTGATGAATTAGCAGTTTTAAGGATTTGAGCATATCATCCAGCAGTTTAAAAACAATGGATGATTTACCTCATGTTCTCCATCATTTTCATCATCATCCTCTTCTTCATCATCACTGTCAATCACAATGACATCATCTCCTTTGCCCTGACCATCTTGGGATGAAGTTGTTGTTTGCTGATCTGACTGAAGGGGTCCAAGGTCTATTTGTAGAGACTGAGAGGTTTCTTCACTGTCTTCCATTGGAGTATAATCTCCCTGGGTAACTCCCTTTAAGAATAAAAAAATGAAAACTTAAAAATTTAGAATGTCAAATATATCTAAAACTACCAGTGAGATACTGTATGTCTAAGACAAAAAAATACTTGTGGACTAGAGCATTTTATTTTTAAAATATGGTTTTAAAAGTAGAATTAGAGTGTCTTCAGCTCAGGTCATAGTCCCGGGGTCCTGGGATTGAGCCCAAGGGCTCCCTGCTCAGTGGGGGTCTGCTTCTCTCATCCTCTCTGCCCCTCCCCACCTTGTGCTCTCTCTCTCTCTCTGTCTCTCTCTGAAGTAAATAAATAAAATCTCTTTAAAAAATTTTTTTTAAAAAAGGAATAAATTTGAGGCATCTGGGTGGCTCAGTTGGTTAAGTGTCCCAACTCTTGATTTCGGTTCAGGGTCATGATCTCAGGGTCATGAGATTGAGCCCGCCGTCAAGCCCCACATCAGGCTCCACACTCAGCAGAGTCAGCTTGAGATTCTTTCTCCCCCTTCCTCTGCCCCTCCCCTCACTCGCATGTTCTTTCTAAAAACAAATAAAAAAATCTTAAAAAAAAAAAAAACCAGAGCAGAATTAATTTGAAACCATGCGAAAGAAAATAAATCATTGGGTTTCTTTACTGTCTTCCTATAGAAGAATTATTAAAAACCTCATTGGCTAATCACTAAAAAAAAATGCATATACAAATATGTGTCTATTCAAAACTACCAGGGTGATATTGTAGATCACTGTTGTTCAATAGAAACATACTGTCATCCACAATGTGAGTCATGTACGTGATTTTAAATTTTCTAGTAGTCATTTAAATTTAGAAACTAGTGTAATGATATTAATATATACGAAATATCTCAATAAGTTATCAAAGTAAGAATTGTTAATCAGATATCCTACCTTTTAAAATTTGTAGTCTTTAAAACCCAATGTATATTTTATACTCACAGCCTCTCAATTCAGACTAGCTATATTTGAAGTATTCACTAGTCAATGTGATTAGTTGACAATGCAGTTGCAAACCAAAGTCAGAAAAAAGAATATCCATGGGCCTGCAACTTACTATTATTAAAAAGAAAAAAGTTTACTCCCCAAACCAGAAACAGTCTAGGAAACACACTAAACAAAATAAGCTATTATTGCTATAATTTTACAAAGGCACTTCTCCTAAAAACTCACTATTCTAAGCCTTCAAACCAAAGACATCAGAAATGAAAATAATTCTTTGCTGAATTCATCCTCACAATTCCATTTTGTTAGCTACCAAAATAAACTATAGTTTAAAACTTTGTTTTTGTTATTTACTATAAAAAAATTAAATGTCTACTTTTTAGTTAAGCACTTGGCAATCTATTTTTTATACAAGCCTGAAACGATGTCTTTTGAACTCACTCATTAAGATTATATTTGTTGTAATGGAAAAAAATGAGCAACTCACAATATAATTAAAAATGGGCTTCAAAGTGACGTGCTTATTTTAAGAAAAGCAACACTTATAAAGAACATCTGCTCCATCATCAGAAAATCAGAAAAACGAACTATTACACATTCAGTAGATAGTGCTAAAAGTGGAATGGAAACCAAATGGTACTTCTGAGTCATAGACAATTTTGCCAATCTCAAGAAAAAGCTTTGCATTGAAGATTTTAGTGTAATTTAACCAAGTCTGGCAATAAATTAGAAATTCACATATTATTTCAAAACTATTACACTTTTCAGATATGACACTCTGAAAAATACATGAAATAGAGATCATTTAGAGTACTATGCATTCTTCTTTGAGGTTTAATGTTCTGTTCTTAGTCGAGGAAAAGAGGGAAAATTAACTTAAAAATTAATGCATCGAAGAAATTAAATTCACTTGCAATCTATGATTTCTTTTAATTAGCTTGAGATAATCCCTTAATTTCATATAATTTTAGAATAAATAGTCCTGAAAATTTATCCTGCAAAAACTCTTTCAAGGTAAAGAGTATAACTAGAAACTAAACAACCAGAGTTCAAGTTCTAGCTCCAGTGCTATCAGAACTTGGGTATGTTACTTATCCGAGTATCGGTTTCTTTACCCATACAATAGGGCTGTTAAGAATTAAGTTCTTTAATAAATGCTAACTTCTTAGAACACCTGGCATACACAGTAATGAGTTTATTAGTAAACTATTAATATTTCTATATTATGAATTTTCAATTAGTGTGGCAGGTACTATTTTAGGTACCTTATAATACTAAAAATCATGTTATATTATTCCAACAGATAAGAAGATCAAGGCTTAGGGAGAATCAGTGACTTTCCATAGTTACACAGCTTCTAAGTGGCATAGTCAGGAATGGAACCTAATGGTTTATAGCTTCAGAGTCTACACATTTCCCCTAGTGAGGGTGCCTCTGGAGAAGCCTCAGAGTTCAGAAAATTAAAAAAAATACACAAATGCATTTCCTTTCATAGGTTATTTTAAAGATTTACTTATTTATTTACTTGACAGAGAGACAGAGAGAGCACAAGTAGGCAGAGTGGTAGGCAGAGGGAGAGGGAGAAGCCGGTTCTGCATTGAGCTGGGAGCCCGATGAGGGGCTTGATCCCAGGACCCCGGGATCATGACCTGAGCTGAAGACAGCCATGTAACTGACTGAGCCACCCAGGTGCCCCTCTTAGGTTATTTTAATTCTGTAAGAGAAGCAAGACAGGGGAGAGCAACCGAGGACCACCAAAGGGGCACTATGGATTAACTCAAGATTCAGCCAGCACTCATACCTCCAAATAATTAACAGTGGATAATATTTACTCATGACAACCCTTAGCTTGTGAGAATCTGTACTAAGTATAAACAAAAACATTTCTTCTTCTTTTTTTAAGGTTTTATTTATTCACTTATTAGAAAGAGAGTGCGTGTGCGTATGCACAGGAGGGGAGCGGCAGGCAGTCACCAGGAAAGGGTCAAGCAGACTCCATGCTGAGCACAGAGCCTGACTCAGGGTTCAATTCTCATGACCCTGAGGATGATGCCCTGAGCTGAAATCAAGAGTCAGATGCCCAATGGACAGATGCCTAAAGGACAAAGTTAAAAAAAAAACCATTTCTTTAACAAAGTTTCTAAGGCAGTACACTAATTAGGAGTAAAGCAAAGCCAAAACTGCAATGGTAATTCCAATATTTCATTAAATATAAAAGCATCAATTTAAAAAGAAGTCCAGATAATGTTTCAATTTTTCAAAGCCAATTTCATTCATTAAAAGCAACAATTTGCTATTTTAAATATGTTTGACTTACTTCTCCAATGGAATCTTGAGAATCTTGGTTGTATACTTGAGTTTCTACCTCTCCATCAGTACTTTCTTCTGCCATAACTTCTTCCTGAATCATAACACACAAATGTGTTAACCAGATCAATTCACTAGATGAGGGATCCCCTGTTCAGCTAGTTCTCTCAATACAATAAAGCTTAACTTCATAATTTTATGAAGCGGTACAATATAAATGTTCTTACATTTATATGATATAATCAACCACATTCCTCTTCAGTATAAATAAGACATACAAACACTAATTATATTTCTAAATAAGTTAACTGAATAGTCTTAATGTTTCGGAGTAAAACTTAATTCACTACAATTTTAGCTTCAACAAAAGAAAATAAAGGAATATAGTTTTGGTTAATCTGAGAAAAAGACGGCAGACAACAGTTTAAAATGTCCACAAAACTGAAACTCTTTATTCTTTGAATTAAAAAAAACCCAACTTTGAAATGGAATATGAATTAAATTTTTCTAACTTTGTTTTGTTTTGTTTTTAAGAGAGGGAGAGGGAGAGAGAGAATCTTCAGCAGGCTTTGCGCCCAGCACAGAGCCCAAAGTAGTTCTCGATCTCATGACCCTGAGATCATGACCTGAACTGAATCAAAAGTTGGATGCTTAACTGACTGAGCCACCCAGGTGTTCCATAACTGTTTAACTGAAATGATAAATTATTCAATTAGATTCAATAAAGATACCCTAAGAATTAGAATAAAATGCCCGCAACAGCAACAATACCTGAGCTGTCAGTTTAAACTTCAACAGTTTTTTAGGTAATGGAATCTGGCCCCGACAGGTCCATTCACCTAATAATGCTGTAACTGAAAGAGTATCTTACCTCAGTTCCTACAGGGGTAACACTTTTCAACTTCTTTGGAAGCGGCATTTCCACTGTGTCATCAGAGACTTGATCTGATGCTTCTATGGTGCTATCCTCTTCTTCTTCACGTGTCCGTTTAGGCAAAGAAGAACTTGGGGTAGCTGACACTTTGAAATTACATAATTTAAATATTGAATCAGAGGATGATAATGAACTCAATGAGACAAAGTTAATTTTTGAAATATTTTGGTCATTTAACTAAAGAAAGACATAGTAAACACCTCACTGAGTTCGCTCAGTTCAACATAATTTATTCCTGCTAATATCTGTAAACAAAGGGCAACCTATGCTGTAAATCAATGGTCTTAGAGTATCAATCTCACCTGTGGTTAATAAACTCCATCAACTTTTACAGAAATGCATTCGATTCACTGTGTAGTAATATATAATTGCAAAGTTTACATAAACCCTTCCATAGTTATAAAACCCAGGACTCCTATGGTAACAAAATTTATATTGTATGTTTAGATCTAAAAATCTTTATATGCTCTTTTCTTACATGTCTTTTTCCTCAGGACCTGTATTAAGTTACATACAATGTTATGGGGTTGTTTATCACTTTAAAAATCAGTCAAAATAACTGGAGAAGAAAGATCTGAATGACAAAAAAGAGTGATCTAGTAGTAAACATGAAATCAAGTGTTAGGAATTCATTTAGGAATCCTTTCTAACACCTGTTAAGAAAACAAGTATGTACAAAGAACACCCAAGATGTATATTTTATATCTAAGAAACTAGAAATGCACAGGTCCACTCTGACTTCATTTTAAAATTAAGCTTACCAAAAAATAAAGAAACTGAAAATCAATCAATCAAATCAAGCTTACCAGTGCCAAATACTGCTGTAGAAGTAGAAGGCCGCTCAACTGGCGAACTCTGTACAACCTCTACTATGTTGGGGGACAGCTCTTGATTTGCGGGCTCAATCTGAGGATGACTCTGCTGGGTGGGCTGCACAAAAGCTGTAGCCTGTGTTTGTTGCTGAACAGTTAAAATAGGCTGAGGGATAGAAGGCTGCACATTAGGACTAGTAGAACGGACAGAACCACTTGTGCTTCCAAACACCGGAACATGTTCCACAGGCCCTTCCGACTGCATAGCTGAAAAATAATTACAATACTTAATGTATAAAGTCTTCTATTCTTAGCAAAGCTGGATTTTCCCTCCCTACTGTGTAACTGGTAACATTTTGCATAGTTATTTGTGTACATATCTCTTACCACTAAGAAAAAACAGTATGGACAAGCATAATGTATTATGCATTTTTTGTGATGTCTATGTGACTGCTATGGTAGTGTGTAGTATGGTGGCATGATTAAATATCTAAAACACTAAGATTTTATTTAAATGACAACTAAATAAGATAAATGAAGAAGTTCAAAGACAAATCGTAAATTTTATTAAGCATCAGTAATGAATAAGAAGCTACCCAGGGGAACAAAGTGGAAAAAGTCAGACAGTTTCAGTGAAAAAGTGGTGTTGGGTTGATAACCAGTGTTTTGGTCTGGTTTTCCAAGGTGGATTTCATATCATCTTCCTTACCATTAAAAGCAAAAATGTTGGCCTTAGAAAACATGCTATATACTTATAGGTGTATTATTTCCCTCCTCCTTCAGCTTCAAAACAAAACAAAGCAGAAAGGAAGGGAAATGGAAGGAGGGAGGAAACTCGCTGCATTAATGAGTATCCTAGGAGGCATACCCTTAAAAATAATAACTACCCACTTTTACTATATGTTCGACTTTAGCTTTAGTTGGAAATCTCATTTATCCTGGAAGTTACTGTCATCTTCTCATAATTAATCTAAGTAAGGAATCAGTCCAATCAGATCTGTTACCATTTTACTTACCTTCCTGTGATTCTACTTGTGTAGTGGGCATCACTGTAGCTGTTGGGGTAGTAGTAGGATTTGTAACAGTTGCAGGTGTGACCATTGGGCGGATACTAGCCCTGGGTGTTGATTTATTCCCAGCCATAGCTGCAGCTGTCACTTTACTTGGAGTAGACACTACAGGAGTAGGCTTGATATTGGCTGTCGGTGGGTCTGATGTGCTGGCACTTACAGAAGAGAAAATGTAAGCATAATGATTTATAAAAAATTACTATAAATATCCCTTATAAAGTACATATACTTTATAAAAAAAAAGAAGCACCACATAATCTTAAGAAAGAACAAAATTGGAGATCACGAACTCAGATTTCAAGATATACTAATCAAAACAGTATGGTACTAGCACATAAACAGACACAATATCAATGGAACAGAATAGAGGGCCCAGAAATAAACCCATGATTAATGGTCAATTAATCTATAACAAAGAAAGCAAGAATATACAATGGGAAGTCTTTCAGTAAATAGTGTTGGGAAAACTGGACAGCTACATGCAAAATAATCAAACTGGACATTATTAGACCATACACAAAAATAAACTCAAATGGATTAAAGACTTAAATATGAGACCTGGAACCAGAAAAAGCCTAGAAGAGAACACAGGCAGTAATTTCTCTGACACTGGCTGTAGCAACATTTTTCTAGATTATGTCTCCCGAGGCAAAGAAAACAAAAGCAAAGATAAACATCAGGATTACAGCAAAATAAAAGGATTCTACACAGCAAAGGAAACAATCAACAAAACAAAAAGACACCACACTGAATGGGAGAAGATAATAGTAAATGACGTTATCTGATAAGGAGTTAACATTCAAATTAAAGAATTCATTAAAAAAAACACAAAATTCACGCAATTCAACACCAAAAAGACCAAATAATCTAATTAAAAAATGGGCAGAAGACACGAACAGATGTTTCTCCAAAAAAGACATACAGATGGTTAACAGACACATGAAAAAAAGACATACAGATGGTTAACAGACACATCACATTAGTGATGGTCAACATCACTAATCATCAGGGAAATGGAAATCAAAACCACAATGAGATATCACCTCATACAAGTCAGAGGACTAGTATTAAAAAGACAAAAAATAATAAGTGTTGGCAAGGATGTGGTGGGAATGTAAACTGGTGCAGCCACTCCGGAAAATAGTATGGAGGATCCTTAAAAAATTAAAAATAGAATTAACATATGACCCAGTAATTACACTACACTGGGTATTTACACAAAGAATATGAAATAGGTGAAGGGGATTAAAAGTACACTTGTGATGAGCAATTAAACAACATATAGAATCATTGAATCACTATAATACATCTGAAACTTATACAACATTGTATTTTAACTATATTGGAATTAAAAAATAAATAAACAAAAAAACACTGAGTTGTACTCTTTAAATGGGTGAATTGTGGAGATTGTTAGTTACATCTCAATAAAGCTCTAAAAAAAAAGGCACCACGTGTTTCTTCAGTAAGTGTTCGGCAAGTATGATTGAGATATAAACTCAGACCCTATCAATTCTATTTTTCTAAACGCTGCTTTGGGTACTTTTGGCAGATTAAAAACTATGCAAGAAACGTTCTATAATGGTGCATATCCTGACCAAGTAGAATGTATTCAGCTGTTGATCACTGAACTCAAGTCTTAGCTTAGCTTCTTAAATTTGTTATCATATAACATCACAGAGAAAATCAGTAGCCTCTTAGAAGTCTAAAAGATGAAAGATACCTTGTTTTTTGTCACAAAGCTCTATGTGAGAGGACTGAAAGTATGCTGAAAACAAGAGTTTTGGAAAAAAAGGTTGGTAACTACATGGTGCAGTTTTGCACAGATAAACAGCTCTTTAGTACATATTCTTATAATATAGATTTGTTTTCTCCTCAAAGATCACTAACTCTTGCCTGAACTTTAAAAGAAAAAACAGATTAACAAACTGTCAAACAACTAAAACTCACATTCCTCTTTCACCAGAAGCTGGAGTTGTTTTCAATGTGATCTGTCTCTGCTGTTCTGGGACCTATAAAAAGAAAACTCTGGATTATTTTGCCTGCCCTACAAGAGTTCACTAAACAATGCCATCAAAATATTTTACTTTAATTCTCTCTGTATACTTTGTTTAGCCAAAACCCACTGCCACTGGCTTCTAAATCACCAGTTACCTTCAAGTAAAATGCACAAGGACAGAATGATTTGTTTACACAGAATTAGCCAACCACCTTATTAGTAGGTTCTTGAGGCTCATCTCTCTGCTCAAGATGTCTCTCTTGATGCTCTCGGAGTTCTCTTTCTAAGCGACTAATTCGACCTTCATACTGGGATTTAAGAGCAGTCATTCGAACATCCAATTCATCTTTCTGCTGATCTAAGGCTCCATTCCTTTGTTTAAGCTCCTCATTTTCTTTAGTTAACTGATCTTTTACACCTAAAGAAGTAACCATATAATTCTATTAAGATTATAATCAAACACTGGAAGTAAAGAACATTTGTGTACTTTAACAGGTACACTAAGGTCGTTATCAGATTCTATTCTTGAGCTTTAACATCTACAATTAATTCTGATACACGAAATATTTGAATAAGCAAAATTCTAAACATATCTATATTTATTACTCCAATATAAAATGTACCAATGCAACATAAAAATATGTAACTTTCTCTAAGATCTCATAAAGATAAAGGATATTAATAAGCTGCAATCAGAAGTCCTTTCACATGGCCTTTACTATTTCAAAATATTATTAAAGTATAAAGATATTATAAATTGCCAAATATTCATTTCATATAATCTAAAGCACATACTAAAAATAATTAGGTAACTTGTTTCATGAAATAATTGCTGAAACACTACATTACAGATCATTAAAAAAATTGCTTACAATAAAACCTAGCTGACTGGCCATTTTATTTACCCACTCACACTAAGCAGAACAGAAAGCAAGGTGCAGTAAGGTCCAGAACATTGCAGCACTGGGCCCTTCACAAACTGGATATGATATTCTCCCTCAAGGGCTGAAGGACCCCGTCAGAGAAGTGAGGCAAGTAAAAATCACGGGGCTGGTAAGATCCAATGCCATCTAAGAGTTTACAGAAGGCCTCTGAGCAGCACACTGTGGACCCAAAGGATCACCAATACGAGGTACTAACAGTTATACAACAAAGTAGAAGGACAGCAGTACTTCCTATTACTAGCCAACAATTAGGAAAGACTTCATAAATACATGAGGGACATCTCATCTTTTGAAATTTCAGAGCATTCTAATTTTGTGTCTAATTAAATAAGCCTTACTTATATTTTAAATAACCTCTCTGCCCAGTGTGGAGCCCATGTGGGGCTTGAACTCACAACCACGATAAGAGCCAAGATCAAGAGTCACTCAACCAACTGAGCCACCCAAGGGTCCTACCCTAATATTTAAAGCACACACACAGAAACTATAGTATTTACCTATTTCTTTCCCATTTAATTTTAAGCCTGCATCAAATAACCGACTTTTACTATCAAGTTCAAACTTCAGCACATACAGAAATTTACCCGCTAAATGTGCAATCTTTGACTTTGCTGCTACTATGGCCTTTCTTGTTTTTTCTTCCTTTTCAGTTATCTGCTGTCGGAGCTGCTCCTCTTGTGTGGTTCTATCTTGAAGATCCTGACGAAGTCGTGAAAGCTCAGACTGAAGCTGCACAGTCTGTTCCTGCAGATTCCTTGCTTCTGCCTCTTTTTCAGATAATGTCTTTTAAAGCAAAGCAAAGTATTCACCATATAACTCAATCTAATCAATATAAACCATATGTCAGAATTAAAATGTAACTTATTAATTTGCTTATTTAGATTAAATGGAAGTATAAATGTAAAATGGTGGTCAAACCACCATTAAAGTGGATGCTTGATGACTGGACACTATTTATATACATGAGTCTTCCAGGTATAAAGGATAAATATGCATAACAAAGATTATATATTTCCATATGATGAGAGAGAGTGTTTAACATATATTTCTTCTAGTATTTAATAAGCAAATAATTAGGGACATACACTCTTAAGTACTCTCACACTTATACCTTCTGCAGATTTTCTACTTGACTCTCTAGTGATTTTGTCTTTGTTTCAGCTTGACTGAGGGTATCTTTGAGCTCCTGCATTTCCTGGACTGAGACATGCTGTTCCTGGTGGTCTCCAGAAGACTGAGCCGAGGTCTCCATGACCTAGGATGACAAGCAGTAATAATATATTTTCACATTTATACTTAATAATTCCACTTCTAAAAGTTCATCTAAGAATCACAACTATACAAAAAAATTTATCTTAAAGGGTATTCATAAATGAATTTTCTATGGAATAACTTTGCCTGGATAACCTTGCCTGGAAGCAAGGTTATCAGTTAAAGAAGTTAGGGTTTTCCATACAATTGGATATTACCCATCTAATCAAAATGATGCTGCATTGTAGATGGATGTTTGACACAGAAATATATTTTCACAGAAAGGAGTAAGGTGAAAAACCAGACTACAAAAATATACAAATGATCTTATTTCTTTGGGAAAACACATTACACATATGTTAAGAAAAGCATACTGAAGTACTAATAATAGTCAACACCAAGCGGTAAGAATTTTGGATTTTTAAAATATATTTTCTAATCTAACAGGTGCTAAATAATGTAACTAAGTCAACATACAAGTTTTACTTTGGGGAATTAATTCGGATTCAAAATGTAGTAAGAACTGTGGGGCACCTGGGTGGCTCAGTGGGTTAAAGCCTCTGCCTTCAGCTTGGGTCATGATCTCAGGGTGCTGGGATCGAGCCCCACATCGGGCTCTCTGCTCAGCAGGGAGCCTGCTTCCCCTTCTCTCTCTGCCTGCCTCTCTGCCTACTTGTGACCTCTCTCTCTCTCTCTGTCAAGTAAATAAATAAAATCTTTAAAAAAAAAATGTAGTAAGAACTAAAAAATTCTTTTTGATAGGTGGTTAACATACACTAATGAAATAACACTATAAATAAAGCCTGATTAATTAAAAGAACTATCATTTTTTGATATACATAATTTTAACAAGCAGTGGATTACAAGAACACATCTGAAAAGGGGCAATATTAAAGACTGGAAAACTAAACTAAAAATAACCTAGCATTTAGTAAAATTTCTTTACAAACTTACAGTGTAATTTGAGGCATATTAAAGAGCAAATCTTAAAACCAAATAAAGATATCAATATAAACTTACACTCATGTTCACAATCTAAAGACCAATAATAAAAATAATAAAGAATAAGACTTTCAGGAATCATTATATATGTGTGTAAAGTATATAAAACAAAACTATATGCCAAAAAATTACATATATATACACACACATATATAAAGAGAGAAAAATTAACTTCGAAATACCTTATCTTGTTGTGCTTTAAGTTCTTCATATTGAGTCTTGTATCTACGCCCAATCTTCTTGACTTGAGTAATAGTTTTGACTTTTTCTTGGATATCAATTATTTTGGCATCTAAATCCTTTTGAATGGTTTCCTTTTCACTTCTTACTTTATTTAAGTCTTCCTTTAGACTCTGGATTAAGTTCTGGTTGTTGGTCAAAGATGCATTTGATCTAAACAAAGAAAAAGATGGGGTAAAGGAGAAATATAAATATGAGACTTTTTTCAAATTTTAAAATCCTTTAATTTACATTACTGTATGCTTTAGTATGTTAGGTATTTTAAAATACGAAAACACACACACACTGCAAAAGATAATCCCTTAAATTATGAATCTGTATCCTTTAGAAAGATTTTATTCGCTTACTGTAAAGGCATACACGCCCACTTTAGAGAAGAGAAAACCTGAGCTACCAGTGGCTAATTAATATGCACAACTTTACACAGTAATCAAATGTTAGTATACAGATATTAATCTACTTCTGATATCAAATTTACACTCTTTCCACCATATTGGGTGTTGAGTAAGTTAGGCTTTGTAGTTTTTATCACATGTTCTTCCTTTTTTACAATGTTCTTCTTTTTTTACAATTTAAAAATGTGATAATCTTTCTTAACTTATAAGAAAGGCTAAGGCTGTGCAAAAACAGGCATTTAGGTTATAATCTGCCAACCCTGGACTTTATCATAAACTGAATTTGAGGTCAGATGACCTGAACTAACAGTATGGGTTTAATAACTACTAACTGTGACCTTGGGTACCTTTTTGAATCTTAGTTTCCTCATCTCTGAAATTAAGTATTATCTTTCCTACTTAAAATGCCCAACTGTTATTAAAAAAAAAAAGAAAGAAAAAGAATATAGATGAGAAAAGTCTGTAAGCTGTCAAGCTTTACAGAAGTAGGGACTGACATAAACAAATGACATAAAAACTTTAAAAAGGTAAACCAGAAACATCAATTTTAATATTAAATTCCTTAACTTTATTTTTTAAAGCAAACTGACTCCTAACTGAGCATGGAGCCCAATGTAGGGCTCAATCTCACGACCTGGAATCATGACCTGAGCTGAATGAAATCAAGAGTCAGAAGCTTAACTGACTTAGCCACCCAGGTGCCCCTAAATTTCTTAACACTCAAAGGACAACAGTTCACTGTAAGTTCATTTAAGGAAACTTTTTTTTTTTAAGATTACATTTATCTGAGAGAGCGAGTGAGCAGGGCAGAGGGGAAGCAGACTCCCTCCCAGTTGAGTAGGAAGCCTGATGAGGGGCTTGAGCGCAGGACACGGAGGCAGCCACTTAACTGAGCTACCTGGATACCTCCATTAAAAAAAATCTCTAATTTAAAAACTTCTGTTATTACACACTTCCAAATACTCAAAAATATACACTAACCAAAAGAAGAAAAACCTACTTGCAGAAGTTATTTTGACTGTTTAGAAACAGTTTAGAACCAAAGGTATAGATTTTTAAAAAGTAATAATCATATACAAAGGCATAAAATTAAATTACGGCTTGTTTGGCTTCATAAAGTAATAAAGGGAAAGCCACATGTAAGGGTTCCAGCAAGTTTCATTCTTTCTAAACTCAGGACGCACTTGCAGAGTCAATACATAAAGAGTAGAAATAAACTTGCTTAAGAATTCATATACTAATATACAATTTAAGGCTTCTTTCTATTTACCTTGCTATTTCAGCTTTAAGTCTCCCAATTTCTTCAGTCAACTGTTGAATACGCTTAGTATGAACTTCCTTTTCAGAAAGGAGCTTCCGATATTCTTCTGTATCTGGATCTTTCTGTTGACTTACTAGATGCTAGAGTAGCAAAAATGCATAATATGGCTTTATAGGTTTTATAAAACTAATGTGCTAATAAAACAATACCATTATCTAACTATGTTTATATAAGATGTCTTATATACATGGTGATCAAGTACCAAACTACAAAATAAGATTGAAACTTTGGTCTGTTTAGCTAAAAAGCCTAGCCAAAATGGGAAAGGGAAATAAAGTAAATGTCATTATGCATTATTTTTCACAACTGCAAACAAATATTTCAAGACAGTTAGAAAGGAGCCAAATAAAGGAATCCAAAGAAATTATAAGCTTTTAATATTGAATATCTACTTTCACTAAAGTGACATTTATAAGAAAAAAGTATCTATAAATCATTACAATTGAAACAAAAATATGAAGAGAATCCTAAATATAACTGATTCCATTAACCAGGAAAGACAGCAGCAAAATTTAATAAATACATCTAGATTTGGGAAGATCACCCTGCTTTCTTGATTTTTCATTTTGCTTGTGTGACAAAAATAGGAATAAATGGGTTCTAAAATTTGACAATCCTATACAGATAGTAATAGTTACCATTCTAGACCATTTCCTTTTTTTCTTTTCCTTTTTTTTCTTTTTAAGATTTTATTTATTTATTTGACATAGACACAGCGAGAGAGGGAACACAAGCAGGAGGAGTGAGAAAGGGAGAAGCAGGCTTCCCGCTGGGCAGGGAGGCTAATGCAGGGCTCAATCCCAGGACCCTGGGGTCATGACCTGAGCCGAAGGCAGACACTTAACCGACTGAGCCACCCAGGCGCTCCTCTAGCCCATTTTCAAGACGCCAGGTAACTACGTTTATTAAATTTTTTGTAAAATGAAAAGTAGCATTATGTCTTCATTTTTATGTTTTCATTTTTACAAATGAGAAAGATAGGTTCAGAAAGATTAAGGAGCACTCAGTTCACAAATCACGTAATTAATATCTGGCAAGGCAGATTTCCAACCTTTTGTTTCAATCTAGAGCTGGAGTTTCTAACGTTTCCCGTGAGCAAGTCTTTTTAAAGTGCTTCAATAAACTAGACAAATCCATTTTATTATGCACAAAAGTATTTTAGAAATAAAGGAAAAGCACAAATTTGGAATTTAAGGGAATTAGCCATTTCCCAAAGAAAATATGTAAAATACTTTTATCTTCTTAAATGTTGCCCTATTATTTACTAATCAACGTTTCCATGTTTAATTGCATTTACCTGGTTCCGTGCTTTCCAACGTTTGACATCTTCTTCTAGTAACTTCTTCTCTGCTTGCAACATACCGCTTTTCTCACTCAGCTCAGCATTTGCCTCTTGTAAGGGTAAAATATCTAACTCCAGTTTCCTTACCTGAAAATAGTGCCAGTATTTTTTTAACATCTCATGTAAAAACTCTAATATTATTAAAAATGACTCTTTTCTTGATTAGTAAGTTCCAAACCTTTGCTTGCATCTGCTGTAGATCCTGTTCCAGCCTCTCTTTCTCTTCTCTTAGCATCTTATTGGTCTCCATCACTACATTCATTGTTTCAGTTTTCTTCATCAGTTCCTCATGCTGGGCCATTGTTTTTGCAGTTACCTAAAGATTTCAAACACATGTGTACACCAACATCCAACATTTGGTGAAGACCTATCTTTTCCTACCACTTCTGATCTTCCCTACAAAAAGTAAAAAGGATTTAAATTTCAGCTTTTAAAGTGGGAATTTTTGAAAGTTTTACATGTTTCTTTTTCTATGATGCAAGCTAACTACAAAGAGTTTTAAAAAATGCAAGAAATTATAGAGATGAGAGTGAAAAGATACTACAAATCCCAACAACAAATAATCAATAGTAACACTGGGTAAAAACATCGATCCAAAACAAAACAAAAAAACAGAAAAAACCCCCATCAATCCAGATCTCTATTGATCTTTATTTTTTTTCTTGGTATACTGAATTTATTAATAGTTTTATTTATTTATTTTAAAAAAGATTTTATTTATTTATTTATTAGGAAAGAGAGAGAGTGAGAGAGAGCATGAAAAGGGAGGTCAGAGTGAGAAGCGGACTCCCCATGGAGCTGGGAGCCCGATGTGGGACTCGATCTCGGGACTCCGGGGTCATGACCTGAACGGAAGGCAGTCGCTTAACCAACTGAGCCACCCAGACGCCCAATAGTTTTAAAATGATGTTATTTTGTCTTCAGTTCCCTTCCCCCTTGTTCAGAAACTCTTCATTTCATTCGGTTGTTCCATCACTTTGGTTGTGAGCAACTTTACTGAATATTTGTTCAATTGTGAGGAAGTTCTTTTCTGTTCTCACTGGGTATAATTATCTATTGTTTACACATTACTTTATTCCCTCACCATTTTAAAAGCTATGGCTCAGGCCAAAGGACAAAGTTACAGCAATGAATCAAAAAGGGAAACCACAGGCCCTCCTCACCATTTGACTGAAGCAGTCTTCATTTTTCACAGTAGTAAATTTTCTAGATATATCTTGTAGACCTCAAAGTATTAGAAAGGAAGCTCCCATTCAAAGGCAATTTAAATAATACTAATTATTTGTCCATTTGAAATATATGCTATGCTGTAACGAATCATCTCGTCAAATGTAACCACTGTCCACAAAGTCGAACTGGGATCAGGAAAATATATTTAAATTGATTCCTATCATAACCAGTGGGACTTACCTAATTCAACTGTGAAAAGGCACATTGCACAATTACCTTGCTGCTGATTATAAGGCCTAGGGTCTCTACCTTGTTCCTTCTTCCTTCCCTTGCTTCACTGCCTCTCTTTTCCATAGAACAGCTTGGGGTGACTTGCTACAGGTGTGAAGGTTTCAGGTCACAGACTGTTGGGACTACTACTGGGTGTGTGGGGGTGCTCCAGATACACCCCTGATTTCTTTTTTTAGGTCTGAAATAACACCCACCCCCCCAAAGCCACTGTCCTTTCTTCACGTCCCACTATCACCATTGGCCAAAGCATAGATTGTAATCCCCTCTCCCCTCTGAAATTGGCCTTGGGTGAGGAATTCAGGGCTTTGCCTGTATCTTTCCCCCAACTTTAATCGAGTGGTGCTGCTTTTTCCTTCCTCCTCAAGTGCCTTTGTGCACGATCACCACTCAACGCTTTCCGTGACACGTCCTTGCTTTGGCCAGAAGCCATCAGGTAAGGTTGGAAAGTCCGACTTCCCTTGTTTGGCTTTAGAACCACATTTACTCCCTCTCCACCAGCCTTGGAATGAATACTGGGTCCTTAGCCCTGCCACCCTCTGCTGTCATCATCAGCTGATGTGGTTCTTTAGCTCAGGTTTTAATGAAGTGAAAAGAACAGTCACCAGGGGTACTCAGACCTGCCAGCTCTCAAAGTTCTTGGTGGTTAAACTTGGAGAAAGGCCACAGAAGAAACCTATAAGCACACATGTGCCCTCTGAATAAACTGTTTTCTTTTCATATAATTGCTTTTGCTTTTAAAAATTGAAGAAGTTTTTTAATAGAGTTCTCATCCCTGTAAATCCATTTGAGTCTAGTTTAGAATCTGACAACAAGAACAAAAAGAACCTTGAATTTGGTGCAAAACTTTGGTTTTGGTGCTGCTGCTTCTCACACTCCTTATCAAGGATTAAGAAAGAACTCAATATGCATGGCAGATCCCTAAAATTGGTGGGCCTGATTTCCTGGCAAATTGCTCCTTTTCCCATTTTTCTGTTCAAGACCAGTAAATGCTGAGATGAGGATGCATACTGAAGTAAAAATGATTCATTGCATCCTAAGGTTTTTTTCTTTTTAACTTAATGTTTGTTAAGACCACCTTTTAAAGCAGAAACTATGAAGTCCAAAAAGCAATCAATGTTTCCATTAATCTTTTTCTGGGGGGACGTCTTAGTTCTAAGGATTTAATATCCTGTAAGTAAAGTTTAATGTAACAGAATTGCATAAGCAGCCTCTTCATCAACAGACTACTGCCTGCTTTTAAGGTAATAAAAAAAAGTATATATTAAAAAAAAGTTATGGGGCACCTGGGTGGCTCAGTTGGTTAGGCAACTGCCTTTAGCTCAGGTCACGATCCTGGAGTTCTGGGATTGAGTCCCGCATCGGGCTCCCAGCTCCTCGGGGAGTCTGCTTCTCCCTCTGACCTGCTCTCACTTTCTCTCTCTCTCTCAAATTAAAAAAAAAAAAAAGTTATGGCTTAGCATTGCCGTCCTACTTTATTTTTTTAAGACTTTATTTATTTATTTGACAGAGAGAGAGAGATCACAAGTAGGCAGAGAGACAGGCAGAGAGAGAGGGGGAAGCAGGCTCCCCACCGAGCAGAGGGCCCGATGCGGGGCTCAATCCCAGGACCCTGGGATCTTGACCTGAGCCAAAGGCAGAGGCCACTGAGCCACCCACTGAGCCACCAGGCACCCCTGCCATCCTACTTTAAAAAAATTATTTATTTTAGAGAGAGAGAAGGAGCATGCGTGCACAAGTGGAGGGAGGGGCAGAAACGGAGGGGGGTGGGAGAGAGAGAGAGAGAAGCAGACTCCCTGATGAGCCGGACATGGGGCTTGATCCCAGGATCCTGAGATCATGACCTGAGCTGAAATCGAGAGTTGGTCACTTAACTGACTGAACCACCCTGATGCCCCTCGCTTCAGTATTATTTCTGATGTAACATGTGTTACTTTTTGCCTCTTCTGATTTTATGTAGGGGTTGGTTTTCCCCTGACTTTGTTGGTTGGGCATTTTCTAGTATTATTTGCCGGAAGGAACATTAAGTGAAATATGCAATCTTTTTAAAAACCCCAATTCTGCTCTTTTTCCTCCAAATGTTAATGCCACAGAATTGAAGGGTCTGTTTACTTCCATGATGAGATATGTTTGAATTGGCTTGTTTTCTCAAGATGTAATTCTGAAACTTTTCATTTCTGTATGAAAACATAAATCCCATAAATCTACTCACTTTCCCCTGGGTTTCAACCATTTTTCTCTAGCAGCCATTCCAACAGCCATTCCAACTCCCTATCAGTTAAAAGAAGATAAATTATTCTAGGTCTTAATTTCCTTCCTTCCAGATGTTAAGTTATATTACTGCATATCCTCAGAATGAGGGTACTGCAATTATAAGCTTTTGGGCGGTAGTGTGGGTTAAGGAGTTGAGCTTGTGCTGTGACCATCCATTCATTACTGCATCTTCTTTTCCTTTCCTGGTTGATAGTTTTGCCTATTTTTTTACTCCCTTGCTGAGGAAGAAGTATTCTGTAGCAATTTCTATCTACGACCCCAAGAATAACTACTCAGACATATAAGTGACAACTGTAATAATAAAAACAACTGAAATTTATTAAGTACTCACTATGCACCAGACACATTTCTAAATGCTTTATGTACTTTAACTCACTTAATCCTTATTATTATTATCATCCCAATATTACAGATGAGGAAATTTAAGAGGAAATTAATATACCTAAGACACACATCTAATGGTATAAAGCTAGAATTTAAAACCAGGCAGTCTGATTGCCACTCGTCTTTTACCATTATGCAGTATCACTGTTATAAAAATGTTTTCATAGTTTATGAGTTTAGAAAAATCACTTATTTCAAATTAAATTTTATGTCCAAGAAACAAAAATGAGCTCTCTTTTGATTTAACAACTGCTTTCTTAAAGCTTAGGATACATACCTGGACTTTCTCTCTTTCAGCATTTAGACTATCCTGCAGTTCCTGCAGCTCTCTTTCTAAAAGTTCAACTCTTTGTCGATAACGCAGACTCTCAACCTGAGCCACCTCAAACCTGGTTTCAGCAATTTCTTTTTCTCGTCGTATAAATCTACAAGAACATGTAAGATTTTATTTGAATCAAAAAAAATTCCAACACAGCATTTCAAAACTTAGATAATTTTTAAGATGTCAGAAACCAATGACTTTAATAACTATTTTTATATCTTTTAATTAATGAATAATGAGGCTTTTTAAAATTATAGACAGTGGCTTTAGAAATGTGCATCTTTAAAATAATCAAAAGGCATGTAGTTTTTCAAATCCACTCAAATTCTTACTCTTAGATTCAACTTAATCATTTCTTTAACTTGGCATATGTCTAAAAGTCAAAAATGATCACTAAGGGATGGAAGGAGCTTTATAAGTAAATAGCACATAACCCCCACTTCCCCAGTTTATGTGGTTACGGTTGCATTACATGGTTGTTGATATACCACAGAAATGAAGCATTGAATTTACCTGAGAATTTCTAAAATTTGTTCTTGAGATTTTCCTTCCTCACTGAGAGATACATTCAAGGGACCTTGTACACCTTCCTTCACAGAGGCAACAACCTTGTCACTTAATTTTTCAATCTGATCATGCAGTAATCTGTTTTGTTTCTCTAGATCTTCACAGCGAGACATACACTTGGCAACTTCATCCTGTAAACAACAGTCTATTAGAATAGCACACTTTCCAGTGTACATTTAAAAACCCCAAACCTTTATAAATTCTCCAGAACATTCTATCATGACGTACAATAATACCTTTAACATTCTCTCTCTTTCCTCCCAAGATGCTTTACACTCCAATAACTGTGATTCTGCTTTCTGGGTTGTTTCCTCCAAATGCTGACGGACTGATGCCATTTTGGAAACCTGTTCCTTGGCAGCTTGCAGAGCTTCAACATCAGCAGCATGTAGCATCAATTCTCTCTCATACTTATTCTGAGCTTCCACAGCTATTTTAGCCTGTAAGAAATTATTCCCCCATTGATACAAGATTAAAAACTCACAAGGCTAGTCAGTATTTTCTGAAAAGATACGTGCTACATTATTTATAATAACAAAAGACAATCTAAATGTACCAAATAGGAGAATAATTAGAAGTTATGCTGTATCAATTTAATGAAATATATGCTGCTTACAAGAGACCCATTTTAGACCTAAAGACACCTGCAGATTAAGGGAGGGGATAGAGAAACATTTATCATGTAAATGGAAGTCAAAAGAAAGCTGAAGTAGCAATACTTGTATCAGACAAAATGGATTTTAAACCGAAGATTATAACAAGAGATGAATATGGGCACTATATCATAATATCCAATTAGAAAATCTAACAATTGTAAATATTTATGCTCCCAACATGGGAGCACCTAAATAAATAAAACAATAATAATCATAAAGGAACTCACTGATAATAATACAGTAATAGCAAGGAATTTTAACACCCTACTTACATCAATGGACAGATTATCAAAGCAGAAAATCAATAAAGAAACAATGGCTTCGAATGAAATATTGGACCAGATGGTCTTAACAGATATATTCAGAACATTTCATCCTAAAGCAGCAGAATACACATTCTTTTTGAGTGCACATGGGACATTCTACAGAATAGAATCTTATCACATGCTAAGTCACAAGTCAGGCCTAGACAAATACAAATAGATTGAGATCATACCATGCATATTTTCCGACCACAACACTATGAAACTTGAAGTTAAGCACTAGAAAAAATGTGGGAAGGCCACAAACACATGAAGGTTAAACAGCATACTACTAAACAATGAGTGGATCAACCAGGAAATTAAAGAAATTTAAAAATACATGGAAACAAATGAAAATGAAAATACAATGGTCCAAAACCTTTGGGAGGCAGCAAAAGCGCTCTTAAGAAGGAAGTATATAATAACAATACAGGCTTACCTCAAGAAGTAAGAAAAATCTCAAATATGCAACCTAACTTTATACCTAAAGGATCTAGAAAAAGAACAACAAATGAATCCTAAAGCCAGCAGAAGCAAGAAAATAATAGATTGGAGCAGAAATAAATCACATAGAAACAAAAAAATCCAATAGCATAGATCAATGAAATCAAGAACTAATTCTTTTTTTTTTTTTTAAAGATTTTATTTATTTATTTATTAGGAAAGAGAGAGAGTGAGAGAGAGCATGAGAGGGGAGAAGGTCAGAGTGAGAAGTGGACTCCCCATGGAGCTGGGAGCCCGATGCGGGACTCGATCCCGGGACTCCGGGATCATGACCTGAGCTGAAGGCAGTCGCTCAACCAACTGCGCCACCCAGGGGCCCAAGAACTAATTCTTTAAAAAAATTAATAAACTCTTAGCCAGATTTATCAAAAAGAAAAGAGAAAGAACTTAATAAACTAATGAATGAGAGAGATCACAACCAACACCACAGAAATACAAACAATTGTAAGAGAATATTATGAAAAATTATATGCCAACAAATTGTACATGTGGAAGAAATAGATGCATTCCTAGACATGTATAAACTACCAAAACTGAAAACAGGAAGAAACAGAAAAGTTGAACAGACCCATAACCACCAAGGAAACTGAACCAGTAATCAAAAATCTCCAAACAAACAAAAGTCCAGCCAGATGGCTTCCAGGAGAATTCTACCACATATTTAAAGAAGACTGAATACCTATTCTTCTCAAACTGTTTCAAAAAAATAGAAATGGAAGAAAAACATCCAAATTCATTCTATGAGGCCTGCATTACCCTGATTCCAAAACCAGACAAAGATCCCACAAAAAGAAGTATAGGCCAACACCACTGATGAATATGGATGCAAAAATTCTCAACAAAATAATAGCAAACTGAATCCAACAGTACATTAAAAGAACCATTCACCACAATCAAGTGGGATTTATTCCTGGGCAGCAGTGATGGTTCAATTATTTGCAAATCAATCAACATGATACACCACATTAATAAAAGAAAGGTTAAGAACCATATGAACCTCTCAACAGATGTGGAAAAAACATTAGACAAAGTATGACATCCATTCATAAAAACCCTCCACAAAGCAGGGGGAGAAGGAACATACCTCAATATAACAAAGGCCATATATGAAAAACCCACAGCTAATATCATCCTCAATAGGGAAAAACTGACAGCTTTTCCTCTATGATCGGGAACAAGACAAGGATGTCCAATCTCATCACTGTAATTTAACACAGTATTGGAAGTCCTAGCCTCAGCAATCAGACAACAAAAAGAAATAAAAGGCATCCAAAGAGTGAAGGAAGAAGTCAAAATTTCATTATTTGCAGATGACAGGATAGTCTTACAGAACACCCAAAAGACTCTCTTGAGAAATTGCTAGAACTGATAGATGAATTCAGTAAAGTCATAGTACACAAAATTAACATATAGAAATCTATTGCATTTCTATACACCAATAGTAAAGCAACAGAAAGAGAAATCAAGGAAATCAATCCCATTTACAATTGCACCAAAACCCATAAGACACTTAGGAATAAACCTAACCAAAGACATAAAAGATCTGTACTCTGACAACTATATAACACTGATGAAAGAAATTAAAGATAACACAAAGAAATAGGAAGACATTTCATGCTCATGGATTGGAAGAACAAATATAGTTAAAATGTCTATCCTACCCAAAGCAGTGTACACATTTAATGTAATACCTATCAAAATACCATTATCATTTTTCAGAGCACTGGAACAACCGATCCTAAAATGTATATGGAACCACAAAGATCCTAATAACCAAAGCAACTTTGAAAAAGAAAGAGCAAAGCTGGAGACATCACAATTCTAGATTTCAAGCTATTCTACAAAGTTGTAGTCACCAAGACAGTGTGATACTGGAATAAAACAGACACACACATCCATGGAACAGAACAGAGAACCCAGGAATGAATCCACAACTATATGGTCAATTAATCTTCAACAAAGCAGGAAAGAACATCCTATGGAAAAAGCGTCTTCAACAAATGATGTTGGGAAAATTGGACAGCCACAAGCAGAAGAATGAAACTGGACCACTTTCTTATACCATATACTCAAAGTGGATTAAAGACCTAAATGTGAGACAGGAACCATCAAAATCCTCAAAGAGAACGTAGGCAGTAACCTCTCTGACACTGGCTGTCACAACTTCTTACTAGATAGGTCCCTTAGACAACAGAAACTAATCAAAAATAAACTTTTGGGACTTTATCAAAATAAAAAGCTTCTGCACAGCAAAAGAAACAATAAAATTAAAAGGCAACCTACAGAATGGTAGAAGGTATTTGCAAATGACATATCTGATAAAGATTAGTATCTAAAATATGTAAAGGACATATCAAATACCCAAAAAATAATCCAGTTAAAAATGGGCTTAAGACACAATGAACAGACATTTTTCCAAGACATACAGATAGTTAACAGACACATGAAAAGATTCTCAACATCGCTCTCATCATCAGAGAAATACAAATCAAAATTTGTATCACACTTGTCAGAATGGCTAAAACAAACAATACACGAAAACACAATAGATGTTGGCAAGGATGTGGAGAAAGAGGAACCCTCTTACGTTATTGGTAGGAATGCAAACTGGTACAGCCACTCTGGAAAACAGTACAGAGGTTCCTCAAAAAGTTAAAAATAGAACTACCCTACAATCCAGCAAATTGTACTACTAGGTATTCATCCAAAGGATAAAGAAATACTGATTTGAAGAGACACTTGCACCCCAATGTTTATAGCAACGTCATCGATAATACCCATATTATGGAAAGAGCCCAAAATGTCCACTGACGAAGAAGTATGGTATATATATATAATGGAGTATTACTCAGCCATAAAAATGAAACCTTGCTATTTGCAATGTCGTGGATAGAGCCACAAGAGTATTGTGCTAAACGGAACAAGTCAGTCAGAGAAAGACAAATACCATATGATCTCACTCACGTGTGGAATTTAAGGAAAAAAACAAATGAACATGGGGCAAAAAAAAAAAAAAAAAGAAAGGCAAACCAAGAAACAGACTCTTAACTATAGAGAACAAACTGAGGGTTACTGAAGGGAAGATGGGTGGCGGGATAGGTTAAATAGATGATGGGGATGAAAGAAGGCACTTGTGAGGAGCACTGAGTGTTACATATAAACCCCTAAATTCTATACTTGAAAATAGTATTACACTATATGTTAACTGGAATTTTTTTAAAAATTGGAGAAAAACAACTCCTACCTAACAAAGAAGAAATATTAAAGAACTATTCAAAATGAAATTTATGAAGACTACATAGCAATCTGGAGGAGGTTTTATGAAATAAAGGCTAAGTATAACTCAGATATGTAAAAATACATGTCCACACATGCATATAAACTGAGAGTCAACAAAGGGAAATGAGAATAATTTATTTTAATATTAAATTATGGATATATTCATTTTAATTTCCAATATTATGTTTGGCAATAAGCCAATTTTGTCTAATTACTTTGAAGTACTTACCCCTGTATTCAATTTTTTAAGTAATCTTCATACATATATATACCATGTACAAGTAAGCAATAAATAATTGTCATAACCACTTAGCACCAAAAAAAAAAAAAACTGTCATGAAGTGGTTATTCATATACCACCCAACTTATTTAAAAATGAGAATATTAATCTCCTTACTTATATTCCTTTCCTATTCTATTTCAGTTTTATTCTCACTCGTATTTTTATATTTCTTCCCCATTTGTGAAGATTGATTTGTTAATGATTATCACACTATTTGCTTTTAGCCTTTACTTTTTAACTGATCTTAGTCCAAGTTCCACAATAGTGTAAATATGCATTTCTGTAAGTTTCACCTATCCCTAAGACATATTAATATACTCCAAAAACTGTTCCCTCGGATCAAATCTCATTTCTCAATAACTGGCTTCAAGATCAGCACTTACCTGTTCCTGACAATCACGTCTGGCTTGCTGCTCATTACTCAAAGCTGTGCCAGCTCTCTGAAGAGCTTCTTGTACTTCATTCTGAACGCTGTTGAGTGTTTTCTTTAACTCAGATAACTAAACCAGAAGAAGATTAAAACCAGAGTTAATTGCAAACTTATTTTATAATAAAGACAGATTTTAAATATCCAACTAGTCCAAAGAGACTTCTTAACTAAATTTAAAAGATAACTTGACGTTATCGGCACAAACTTTACAGGTCTATATTCACTAAAATACCAGTGCTTGGGCAGAGGCTTCTAAAAAGCAGCACTGATACCTACTACCATAAAGTAGTCTAAAATTCTCAAAAGAAAACACATATAACCTAAAGAGCAGAGTAATGCACGAAACTATTGTTAAATGTGTTCAATCAGTATCGGCTGAGATGATACTAAGGAGCTATTCAAATCCTTACACACACAAAAGACTGATATGGTTAATAAACCAATTTACCTGCTGTTCCATGCTCTCTATAGCTTTTCTCTTGTCATCCTGAAGTTCCTGTTTTTCCTTCTCTACTTCCATCAACTTCTTTTCCAATTGTGTTTGAAACTCAGCCGACTCTTTTAAACGAACTTCAATATTCTTACGTACTTCTTCTGTCACCTTTACCATCATGCAAATAATACGATACAAAACTTACATACATTTAAAATTATACAGTTTCTCTAGGTCTAAACTAAATTTGAGAAGTACTAAAAATTAACATTTGCCTTGTATTAAAAAAATCATCAATGCTAATCAAATAATTTAAAAACAACATTTAAAATCTTAAGTTACCTCTTAACTTGGTTATCGGCCATTTTTTCTTTAAAAGTGAAATTTCTAGTTCCCCATTCCCCTCTCTCAATCCTCATATCCGCTTGCTGCCTAATCTGTCCATTCTACCACTGAAAGGTTTTTTTTCCCCACATATTTGATTTTCATGATAGCAAGCACCACAGGATCTTTTAAAACTGTGGCCCTAGACTACTGTGATAGCCACTGAAACACTCTGTCCTCCAATCTACTACACGTTAATCTAATTAAAATAAATTCTGATTACAACATATTGGAAAAAAAATCAAGAGCTCCTAATAATCTAACAGAATATAATTTAATATGACATTCAAAACCTTTCACATTTAGTTGTTGGTACATTTGTAATTCTATTTCTCATTATTTCACTTCACAAAGTCAATACATTAGCCAACCTGTCCTCATCTGAGGTCTTTTTACTTGGCTGAGGGTTCCTACCATATGGAATAACCTTCTACTTTTGAATATCCAAATGATACTTACTTTCAAGGCTGTGAACAAATGCCATCGCTCTTGTGAAGTCATGCAGGAGACAACCTTACTTCCTTCCCATTCACACTAACATTTGATCTGTACCTTTCTTACAGCAATTATACTCTTTGTTTTATGAATTCTGTGGGTTTGTTTTGTTTTATCTGGCTTATTAAACTTAAGTACTTTTAAGGTGTAAGAGGTGAACACAACGATGTCACTTGAACTCACATTTACTACAGTGCTTAACCACAGCAAGCTCCTAATTAAAAAAAATGTTAAGTGCATTCAAACTGAATTTAAAATTGTATATACCTGTTTTTCCTTGTTAAGGGATTCTTCTAAACTAGTAACCATTGCTCGATACTGTTCCACATTACTAGTACTTGTTTTGAGTCTCTCCTTCAAATCATTCACCTGCTCTTCTGCCTGCCTTAGCTGACTCAGAAGATCATCCACGTCTTCTTTGCTGGTAGGCTGACCTAAAAGATTTAAGAGCTTTCTTACGATTAACATTTTAAATGACATTAGAGATAACTGTTGTCTAAGAATTAGTGAAATTAGGATTAAGGCTCAAATGTAGAAGTACTTATCTAAAAAGTATATTTCAACCCATGCTAAATAGCAAAATAAAAACAAGTATTTTGCCAGGATATTATTATTTCTTCTTCAAGATATCAAATATTTGAAATCTGCTATTACAAATATTACAAAGATATGTAAATAAGAATACTAAATATTTGCACTACATTGAGGGAGCAACTTGAAGACACTACCAGGTTTTTCATTTATTATTTAAATACTGCTTACTCTAAAACACTAAATCTTAAATCATTCAGTCCAATTTTCATTCTAAAATCCACAGGAAAAAAAATAAATAAAATCCATGGAAAAGGAAGAAAATGCAGATTGAAAAGGATATTTTCTTATATATCTGTAAGTACTACTATTAAAAAACTATATATCCACTATATCTTTATATATTATATATACATATATACACAGACAACCACATATATATTACATCTTCTTTTAAGATTATCTGGACTAAAGGTTTTGCATTTGAAATGGTGTATTCATAAAGACAACTATAATCTAATGAAACAAATCTTTTACCTAAGGCTATCAATGAACAATGATTATGAATACTACTCTAAAAGAGGCTAAACAAATCAATTATTTCTGTAAATGAGCCTTATTATGGTTTTAACAAGGGAGAGTTAAAAATTCAAGTATTAACTCTCCTCAAAGGAAACATTTTTAAAGTATCAATAAATGGTTTCAACAACTGGAAAACTAGAGCATACCCTGGTCAGGTGCCATATAGAACTATTTCTGAATCTTCTGAGTCTACAAATTTATTAATTTAAGCCTGAAACTAAGCTTTACTCTATGAAGAATAAAAGGTTTTTTTCCTCTTTTGCTATTATCCACAAAGAATAGGCTATTTACAAGATATCTTATCAGCCTAAAAAAGTACTTTACTGGGGCACCTGGGTGCCTCAGTCGGTTGAGCATCACCTTCAGCGCAGGTCATGACCCCAGTGTCCTGGGTTCAAGCCCCAAGTCACACTCCCTGCTCAACAGTCTGCATCTCCCTCTTCGTCTGCCCCTCCCCCTGCTGGTACTCACTCACTCTCTCAAATAAATAAAATCTTAAAAAAAAAAAAAGGAAAAAAAGTACTTTACTATCAGTCTACTTATTGATTTACCTTTACCAGTTCTCTGTGAGGACTGAGAAGCAAGCTGTAATTCCATATTACTGAGATGCTGTTTCAATGTAGCAATTTCCTTTTGAGCATTTTTTAATAGTTCTTTTGTGTTAAGATGAAGATTTGTCTCGGTATCCAGCTGTCTCTTTGTATCTAAAAGTTGTACCTAAAAAGAAAAATACATTAATCCTGCAAACACTATCTTTGGGTTCTTAAGTAACCAGAGGTTCACATTATCTTTTTATAATACTTTAAACTCTGGCCCAGATAGAGTAACATAAACCAGATCTGAAATAACTGAAAAAAAAATTTTTTTTTTGATACCTGAGACAGAAAACAAAAGGAGCAAGCCCCATAATTTCCCTAGCTTCCTGACTTAGGAAGGTCCAGGCTTAACACAGAGAGAGGGAAATAAGGCAGAGGCCAGCAGACTCCCTGAATTGAGAACATGTAACTAAGAACACAGGAAGAATAAATTAGCTCAAATTCCTAAGACAGACTTCTACAGAGAGCTGCACTGGTAGAGTACCCTGGACATCTGCAGAAGATCCCTCTTGAATATTCAGAAAAACAGTCATCAGTGCATACATGTGAAATTACCCTAGACAGGGTTATCATCCAAAGAGACTAGAGTGAAGAATGTCTGGTGCTCACAGAGAGTTAGGAATAATGCCCATTACCAGCAGCCAGACTGAAAACATTCAGAATTCACTGGACCCTGGGATAAGTATTCAGGAAGGTCTCACCTTAATAGTGGAGAATAATTAGTTACAGACTGAGCATTACTTTGGGCCTGCCTAATGAATCATAAAAAGCAACATTCAAGAGAATCAAGCTATTTTCAATTACTGCATCCCAGAACAAAACGCAGGATTTACAGGAATATAAAAATATCTAGCACTTAATAGGATAAAATTAACAATGTATGGAACCCAACCAAAAATTACTAGGCACACAAAGAAGCAAGAAAAACTTAACAGCTTGAAACAAGTCTCTCCAAAACTATGCTTCAACAGTAGATGGCAGTGTACCTACATATCAGCTTTTCTAGAAATAAACAATTTATAGACGTTTGTAATACTAAGTAAACTCACATCTAGATTTCTAGTAAGTGTATGCCTTTGTTCCACCTCATTTTCCAGCTTCTTCTTTAGATGAGATATCTCATGTTCCAGTTTTTCTATCTGGCTACTAAGCCTTTGTTTGGTTTCTGTTTCAGATCGCTCTAATATTCCCTAAGGTAAAAAAAGATTTTTGGTTATGCTTAAGAAAAAAGTGAAAAAAGCAATACAAAGAAAATTAAAGGCTACAGAGGATTACAGGATTACAACCTATTCCTACATGAAGAAATTGAAATCTAGAATATTTTCCAAGAGTCTTTTGACATTTTTCATACTAGAATATCTGTTTAGGGGCCCTGGGTGGTTCAGTTGGTTAAGCATCTGCCTTCGGCTCTGGGCCCAGCATTGGACTCCCTGCTCAGTGGGAAGTCTGCTTCTCCCTCTGCCCCTCACCCTGCTCTTGTGCTCTCACTCTCTCAAATAAATAAAATCTTAAGTAGATATATATTTAATAAGGAAAAATATAACCATCACTCAGATTTCCTGAAGTTTTAAAAGAATTAATCTTTTTAAAAAAAATTTTTCATTTGTCAGAGAGACAGAGTGCACAAGCAAGGGGAGCAGCAGGCAGAGCAGGCAGAGGGAGAAGCAGGCTCCCTGCTGAGCAAGAAGCCCAACACAGGACTCAATCCCAGGACTCCAGATCACGACCTGAGGCAAAGGCATACACTTAACCAACTGAGCCACCCAGGCATCCCTAAAAGAATTAATCTTATAAATAATTAAACTACACAAGACTCTGTAAAAATATACCTGAGGATGAAAACTGCCAAATGTAGTTTCAATTATTTCTGTTTCAAGGTTTTATTTAGAATACTGACATGTCCTAATAAACCTCAAAACTCAATTATCATCATAATGCATGACAAAATTAACAAAAATTTTCTAATTAAAAACCCAAGAGGATTCAATGTTAAAATTACTTAAATTTAACTTCAAGAATTTTTTTCTACAGGTGTTATTTGGTTACCTGAATTGTCTGCAGATTAGTCAGCAGCAAGTTTTGCCCTCTTTGTTCAGCTAATAAAGATTCTCTTTGCTGAGAAAGACGGACTTCTGACAGTTTAAGCATTTCCTTTTCCTTTTTCAGGTTTTCAGCTCTTACCTTGAGGCAAATACAAGTAAAAGAAAAAAATGCTGGAAAATAATGTGTCAAATGCAGTAATACCATTATAAAATTAAAATGACTTCATTACTATGTCTTTCTTAATGTTAGAGACGAGGGCATCTCTTCATTATACAAGGATTTATAAATATTAGAAGTTTCAGGTATTGAAATATGAAGCAAAAGTTATTGGGACTATTAATAGATCAAAGAAAAAATCTTGCAATTACCACAAATATTTATGATTTCTCCGCTCTTAACGGATCAGATATTAAAACAAGCAAAAAAAAAAACCTAAAATGTCAGAGTAAAAGAACAAACCACAAAATTTTGCTATAGTCATATGTATATACTACTAAATTATGCAAGTTTTAGAACCCAAGCTTGGTTTGTAAGTATCCGTTTGAGAGTGCTGACTAATTTATTTCAACTTTTTTTCCCTCAGAGAGTATAATCTGATTCTCAGATTTGGGAGGCTGTTCTGAAAATAAACGTCCTCAAAGTATTCACATTTATATAATAAATCATAAATAAGCAATCATAAAACTTCCTCCACCTGTTTGAAAAAGTGATGCCTCCATTCCCCACAAATGAGCAGGAGTACATAACAATGAATGAGGGTAGCCAACAGAATTAGAAAACCTAGGTTTAAGTCCCAACCAATCCATCTTTCACTATCCTAAACAGGAAATCACTTAACTTTTGAGTGTTTCTCCACAGGTAAAATGAGGGACAACTGCACCTTGTTCACAAGTAATGATCAAAAAGTTGTGAGATAATTTTATAAAAAAGTAAAACGTTATATAAAAATTCGTCACAAGAATCCAGTATTTAAAGTACTATCAATTTCTAACAGGCATTTGTATTCATGATGAAATTCAGCAATATAATTTAATGCTAATAAAATTTTTATATCTGTCTTTTATCAGAAATGAGGAAGAATGAATGAAATATCCATTTGTCTTTGTTTTAACTGGAGAAACAGTGACTTACAAATGAAATGGAAGCCTTGTAAGTAAGTCTTAATCCAAAAAAAATCAAACTTTTCCCAGTTTAGTTTTGATAGAAACAATCACTAGATTGATGTACAACGGAGTATTTGGAAACTATGTAATAAGCACTTGAAATCCACAAACCTCTCCAACACCTGTTATCATGTCAACCAGTAAAATCAAAGTAATAACTAAAAAACAAATGTCAAATTCAATTTATAACACAAGTCAGATGAAGGAAATTGGTCTCACTTCCGCAACAGCTAGCTTTTCATTTGCTCCTCTCAAATCCTGTGTCATTGTATTGATGATCTGTTCTTGCTTTTGAGTTGTTGCAGTGAGTTTCTGATTTCTCTCATGTAGGGATGTGATTTCTCGACGATATCCTTCAACGTTATCTTGTAGCATTTCATAACTTAAGAGAGAAAAATAATTCTATAAGCAACTAAAATACTATACCCTACGTTAGTTCCCTCAAAGAACTTCACAACAGTTTAATTTCACATGAATAACAATATAAGGGTTGCCTGGCTGGCTCAGTCGGTTAAGCATCTACCTTTGGCTCAGGTCATGATCCCAGGGTCCTGGGATGGAGCCCCAGCACTGGAAATCCCTGCTCAGCAGGGAGTCTGCTTCTCCCTCTCCTTCCATCCCTGCCCCTCTGCTCATGCACTGTCTCTCACTTTCTCTAATAAATAAATAAAATCTTAAAAAAAAATTATTTTTAAGCCAATGTGAAAAAAGTAGTTTGTATAACTTTCAACTCCAAATTTAATAGTTAAATTTAAATTCTGAATAAGCTTTAAATCTTTAAATTCTACTTTCATGCTGAATTAACTTTTTAAACTAATTCATTTATAAGAACTTGAATCACATTCAAAATAATACCAATATAATGTTGATGTATCAAACATCCACCATGATACAGTATGCAATTTAAGGTATTTATGCATGATTAGAGGGAGCTTCGCAGATCCTTTTAGTCTCTATAATTCTTCTTAATTTCTTACGTATCTGAAAGCTTACAAAATGGTTGGTTACAACTATCAGCATAGAAAATAGAAGGTGCTTTTACTTGGGGTATCAAATTGTTGGACTGTATGGAGGAAACTACCTGCCATATCTTTATAAAACATAGTTTTTTATTCTGTGGTATACATAGGATATATTTTGTCCTAACTTCCTAAACTAACAAGTATTTAATGGGTCTACTAATAACTATAAAATGAGATTTACTGTTTTTCCTTCATAAATGACCAAGAAAGTAAATTTTCCCAAAAAAATTAACTATCTACCACTTGCTTCTCTTCTGGAGAAGACTGAATGAAATTTGTTCATATACCCCTCATTCTCTGATGTATTTATAAGTAATTAAATCCTATAGAAACAGTACATCCTTTAATCTCAGGAAGGAAAACTAGCAACACTCCTCACATCAACTTCAGCTTTCTAAATATATAACTATATGGACTCCTTAGGAATGCTCGAGAGAATCAAACCAATATTAAAAAAATGAACCCTCACAGCTTCTCAGAGTATGATCCACAAATATGTAACACTCTTGCAAAGTAACCCTTTAATTTGATTCATTTGAATACTGAAGTTTAGACTATTCATTTTAGACTATTAATTTTTGAAAAACAGAAAATTTACCGTTTAGAAGCAAAGTCTAGCTGTGTAGAAATTTTGGTGTTTTGTGATCGCAAATCTGTAATTTGATCCTGAAGCTTTTCGAGCTGCTCATTTTGTATTTTTTCGTTATCTGCCTTTTCTTTTTTGTAATTCTCAAAAATTTCCTGCAACTAAATATTGGAGAAATTATTAAAAGATGACAACCTGTGTTCTCAAAGAACCTAATCCAAGATAAAGGTATAATGATGTAGTCTCACTTGTTTAAGGGCAGCCTTGGCTTCTATGGCTTCTGCTGACTCAATTACAGGTACTGGAGCAGGAGTGGAAGCAGTCTGAGATGTACTTGAACGTTTTGGAGTTGATGCAAGAGAAATATCATCTAAGCTTGAAGCTTTGGAAATGTAAAAAGAATGATATAACACTTCTTATCACAAATATCACTACCAAAATAAACAAGTTAGACTTATTTAAATGAAATGGTAAGATTATAGAGATTATGAGAAAAGGAATCTACCAAATAACCTATTAAATTATTTTTGGTTTTTGGTTAGAGATAAAATTCACAGATGAAATGTTAAAACTTAAAAGGTCATGGAGATGTAATGTATAGCAGATGCGTATCATCAATGATTTTGTGATAACTCTGTATGGTGACAGAGGGTAACCAGACTTATCGTGGGGATCATTTCATGTTGTATGGAAATGTCAAACTGCTATGAGGTACACCTGAAACTAACAGCATATAGTGTGTCAATTACACTTAAAAATAAATACAGCAACTCATGGACTCTAAGATACACATTTTTCAACAATGGTCAGCATTTCTTCTTTGTTAGTCACACCTAAAATAACTATGTGTTTTAGAACTGGTGAAGTTATGATCAATCATATATGGCAGTTCAATTTGAAGTTACCATTCAGTAGATAGTGCTTATGACGTTGTAAAATCTGTTCTATAATGTACATTTAAAAAATATTTCCCAAAACTATTTAAAATTTTTTAGGATAACATATAAAAACCTACCCTGTAAAGGAATGGCAACTCCTGTTGTTTGTGACAACAAAATACGGTACATGTCACGCTGACGAACTATGGAATCAACAAGCTGCATCTGATGTTGTCGTGACTCACGGAGTTGTTCTAATTCAGTGAGGGCGTTCTCAAGTTTTAGCTGAAGCTCAGCAATTCTGTAGAAAAAGAAATCAGTGTATTTCACATGACTGAGATTGAGATGCAGTTATAATTTCAAATTACAAACTAATAAGCATTTTACCATCCATCATATTAAGAATAATATTTTTGCTCTTATGCTTTCTTTCTTTCGCCAGTATTTTAAGAACCACTTTTAAAATCTTCACCACACAGGACCCAGGTACTCCCCAAAGTCATCTGAAAAATCTATTTGCAAAAATCAAACCAATTCCACTCAGTCTAAACCGCAATCTTCTTACTTTTATAGCCACTGCTCTTTCTTTAGCACCAAACACTTTTTTGGAAAAAATTCGTTACTATGCTTGAATAATTCCTACGTTATCTTCTCCACAAAGCCTGGTCTGTTCCCTTAAACCCAGGCTAGGTCCTCTACCTCTACACTCCCAGTGATAGGCTTCTATCCATGATAGCACTGAACTATTATTACCTGCTTACCTATTTTATTCTTATTATCAATCTCATCCACAAACTGAGATCCCAGAGTTTTTTTTCTGTATTTTTTTCTGTATTGTTGCTCATTCTTTTTCCTCCTAAGTCACTATATTCCCAGTATACAGCACAATTAGGGACACAAAAGAAATACTCGCTAAACAAATCAAGGTAGTCAACTGCTTACTTGGATGAAGTTGTTTCTTGTTCCTCTCTTTCTCTAGTTTCCCCAAGTTCTCTAAGGGCCACTAAGAGACGCTGATTTTGCTGTTGAAGTTCTTCAATATTTCTATAAGACACTAGATGTTGTGATATTACTTCAGATGAACTACTTATATCAGCAGAGCTTACTTCCTCATCACGAATTACATGATTACCCCTTGCTTCTTCAAGTTCCATCAAAAGCACCCTAATCTAAAAAAAAAGTTTTAATATGTTACCAAATAGTATTGACTTTCATTTTGAAAATGTTCAGAATATAAATTTGCAAGTGAAAATATTACTTTATGAACACCAACAGTTACTACTAAATTATTTTAAAAATATTAAGATTATTTTAGATATTAATACCCAAAAACAGTTTAATGGGAAAAATTATTTTTAATGTCTATGAAAGTGTATAAAGAAGGCTGGTACTTTAAAAAAAAACTACCAATGCATGATTCTACAAGTATGGCTCCATTTTTGTAAAACAATGACCAAAAAAAACACAAAGAAATATATACCTGTGAGTGTATATGCTTGCACTTGCATGCTTATGTATGTAGCATATGGTGGGGCAGAAGGACAGCATGAAAAATAGATTTAATCCAACTCATATGAAGTTTTTATGTATGTGTTACGTGTAAATCACACACAAGAATGAGGATAAAATATATAAACAAAATAGTTCTGTATTTCCTGACTTGTTCAGTTGAAGGAAAAAAAGAAGTGGCAGAGTAATCTATACACATGGTTTTATTTCAGTAAAAACAAAGGATGCTTATATACGTTCGTGAATGCTCACGTGTGTGTGTATGAAGAAAGACATGATGGAATACACACCAATCCGTTAGCACTGGTTATATTCTGGGAATTGGGCAGGGGACAGAAGACTTTTATTTATCCCTGAATTTTTCATTTATTACAACCAGTAGTTACAATTTGAAAATTTTTCAAACACTTAAAAAAAAAAATAAAAAAAGGAAGGCCTATGAGAAAACAAAACACAATGACTGCTAGAGTCGTAGTTCTAACTGTTAAGAATGTCATATGCAGTGTTATCTTAGATACCTGCAAACAGATTTAAACATTGGGCAGTCTGTTTAGAAAAAAAATAGGAAAAGAAACAAAAAATTCTAACCTGTTGTGAAAGATCTTTTATTTGTATTTCCATCCTTTGATTGTCTCTTTCAAGCACAGAAGAATGTTTGTTAGCTTTATCAGTGTCCTCCTGCAATCGCTGAATCTCCTTTAAAATGTAAGTTAAAGTGAAAATTCTGCATTCCATTTAAAATCTATACAAATGAAGCAGTTATATAACAAAAATACAGTGCCCAAATAACCATAGTCAACTTATAAACTAATAACATTCTATTTATGATATAGTAGTTATTAAAGAGTAATTCCCCAAAAATATGAATGCATATATTTCTTAGTATCTCAAGTACTGCTCATGATTATGTTTATCACTGTATACAAACAATGGAGGATCTGCCACTTCCCTCCAGAATAACTGTAAATTACAATCTTACAGCCATACCAAATTAATAATGTATGTAAAATGATGTCACAGAAATACTCTCAAAAACTGTGTTA
This sequence comes from Nasua narica, assembly GCA_028533885.1. Lineage (NCBI taxonomy): Eukaryota > Metazoa > Chordata > Mammalia > Carnivora > Procyonidae > Nasua > Nasua narica. Next base: position 42,446,523 of record CM052814.1, read on the forward strand.
CTGGGACGCCTGGGTGGCTCAGTTGGTTAAGCGGCTGCTTTGGCTCAGGTCATGATCCCAGGGTCCTGGGATGGAGTCCCGCATCGGCATCCTTGCTCGGCAGGGAGCCTGCTTCTCCCTCTGCCTTTGCCTGCCACCCTGCCGGCTTATGCTCTCTCTCTGACAAATAAATAAAATAAAAAATCTTAAAAAAACCCACAACTGTGTTACTGAGATGAATATTATAATATATTACAATGCCAATCATTACTACACTACTTACATGGAAATAAACATCAGAGTAACATCAAACAAAGTAAAAAATGTTGGGTAAGATGTGTAAGACTTGATTGTATAAAAAAGGCATCAAGAATTTATTCTAAAGCAGCAGCAGCCAATGTTACAAGGCTGTTAAAAATATACATTATATGCAAAGCTTTGTTAGTAAGTTCTGCATCCCAGTATCACTAAGGATTTAGGGGTAGTTTTAAGGAGCCTGATAAAAAACACAAAATATGTTTGAAATCTTACGTTTTATCTCAAATTCATACAAATTTTGCTTCTTAATGAGCTGTTTTTACATTTTGATGTCTTAAGTACTAGACAAGTGAAAGATAGCTCATATTTATGCTGGTGTTAAATACCCAAGTACACAGCTCTAAAGGTCTGCATACACCAATTTCAGAAGAAACAAGTATGTGACAAAATGAAGGAGGCATATATTCATGAGAGATGGCAGTGTTCAAAATGGGATTAACTAAGATGCTAAGGAAGAAATAACTTGGTTATAAAACTCTGAACATCAAAGAATCTAGACTGGAGGACACATGATGTATGTTATGGGCAGAAGATTTTGCTATCAAGAAGATACAAAAATTATCTAAATTCTTTGCTTGTTTTGAAAAAAGTATGTAAGGGATTTTTATTATTTAACCATACATTAGTGAAAAAGGAACAAATAGGTTTTTTCCATAATGAACATCTATTATTATTTGAGCCTGAAAGCACTGGTACCTCACTATTCTCTTCGGATAATAAGCTCCAGGAAAAACACTCTCAACATTGAGAAACTTGAGAAGATCTAATTATACCCAAAGAACCTCTTTTCAAACCAAAGGATTGGGGGGGAGGGAAATATTAAAAGCCAATAGTCTGTCAAGGCAAGATTAGATGTCATAGGACTCAGGAGAAAAAGACCATTAGATATAACATACCCATATTTAAACTGACATCTCAATCGTAATAGCAACCACAACAGAATTTTAAGTTTCAATTAAGGATACAACTTATTTATGTTATTTTTTCCCCAGGGGAAAAAAAAAATTATCAGTTTAGAACAGCAGATACGAAAGGTTACTGAATTTTCTCAATAAAATTTGTTTAATAAATCTTGAGTTCTTCTCAGAAGTATTAAGTTGTACCCTATGAGCAAAATTATGTCAATATATTCTTTTTTAATTATTTTCTAGTAAAAAGGAATCTTAAAAGGTAAGATATTTATGAATTTCCTTGGTACTTCAAATTTGCAAAGGAAGAGTAAAAAAATAATGTATACAAAAGTTTGCCAAATTGTGAAATGTTATAAAAAAGGAATTCTTCCCTATGGTCAAACAATGTTACCATTTCTAGATAGACTATCAGAACTATCTGACAAAGAATGACTATGACAAATTTATAAGAGTTCTATTACAAAGAGAGATTGTTATTTTATTTTCTTTAGAGAGATTGTTATTTTAATTTGAAGAGTAGCCCAAGGAGATTTGGCTCTTCATCATCCACTAGAGAAAATATCTCTAACGTCTTAAAAAATTGAAAAGGCTCCCATAGTTTTAGCTGAATAAGAACATGTCACGATTACAGGTATTTAATAACGTAGAACTACCCCATCACTGAAAAGCATAATTAGCCTTTTCTGACTCAACTACTTTATTTTTTTAAGAGATCGGGGGTCGGGGGGGAGGGCAGGAAGAGAGAGGGAGAGCAAGCACAAGCAAGCAGGGGAAGAGAGAGAGGGAGAGAGAGAATCTTAAGCAGGCTCCACACCAGCTGGAGCCTGATGCAGGCCTCAATCTCAAGACCCTGAGATCATGACCTGAGACAAAGCCAAGAGTTTGGACATTTAACCAACTGAGTCACCCAGGTGCCCCATTAAATAGCTTAATTCTAAGAAAGAATTACCTCTTAAATGATTACTCATATATATTTTTCCCACAGTTAAAATTTAAGAATGGAACCAACCTTCATAGCTTGTTCAAGCTTAACAGATAAACTTGCCACAGCTTTCTGTGCACGTTCATACTCCTCACGCTGGCGTTTCAAAATTGGCGCTTTGGCTTCAACTTCTTTCACTATTTCATCTAGATATTTATTAATTCTTTTATTCTCTAGTTTCTCCAAAAGCAACTGATCCTGAGTTTCCACATAAGCATTATATAGCTGAAAGGAGAAAAAGGGTTGTTTCAAATCTAAGCATAATAACAGAAGCATTTATCAATCTAGCTTTGTAATAAACATGCATTAGCACTTATATCAAATGGAAATGTTTCCTATCTGTGGCAAGAATCAGGAACCAAGAAAACTTTTCTTAGAATGATCCTTAAGCATTAGATGATTTTAAGAATAATTTTTCTGAGCATTAAAGCTCAGCAAACTTCCTTTTGCTGAAGGAAAATTATAAGATTTAATACCATTCTTACCTCAGTTAATTTCATGCCCGGTTTCACAATCTTAGCTACAGCTGCCGCAGTAGGAGACATCGCTGCAAGCTCTTCTTCAGATAGTATGGCTCCTATGCCAACACATAGAGAAGTCTAGTGTATTTCTGTAGTATTTCACACTAAAGCCAGTAATATTTTTTGCAAGATGAGTAAATGTGACGTCTACTAACATTACATATAAATTCCTATGCAGATTTTAAAATATGACATCAAATTGTCATGTAACATAATCCAATTCTAAAAATCATGCAATAAGAATAGTTAAAAATGTTCTGGATATTGACACACAATTATATATGATCAAATGGTACTTATATTTGACAATATAGTAGAGATATGAAGAGGTATTAAATTTATTCTAAAAAAATTTAATGGAGTTTCCTATATCACAACAAGATAGAGAAATACTATTAGTGGAAATTAATGAGAACTATGTAGGAAGTTGTATTTATTTATTTTTCTTTCTTTTTTTTATTTATTTGACACAGAGAGAGATCACACGTAGACAGAGAGGCAAGCAGAGAGAAAGGAGGAAGCAGGCTCCCTGACGAGCAGAGAGCCCGATGCAGGGCTCAATCTCAGGACCCTGAGATCATGACCTGAGCCGAAGGCAGAGGCTTTAACCCACTGAGCCACCAGGCGCCCCAGAAGTCATTCAAGTCATTAAAAAGCATCTATTAAAAAAAAAAAGCATCTATTAATCCATACCTTTACGTTTTGTGGCAGAAAGCAGATCATTTGCATTCTCTAATTCCTTCTCCAATTTCCCTATTTTCTCAAGCATTTCTTTTTCTATTTGATCTTTAGATTTCTCCACTTTTAAAAGATGATCTTGTATTGCTTTATTGGCTAAAAACATTTTTAAAGACAGAATATCCAAGCACACAATTAAAATCTTGGAGTTTGTAAATGTAACAGCATAGTCATTATTCTTCCCTTCAGCAGACATTAAATTCTAGACAGGCCATGGTTGCCAGTTATTCTCTGAAAGCTCTTGCTCTACTTATAATTTGTGAAATGTCCTGGCCTGCTGAATCTATTTCTCCTTTTGATGTCTCTTATCCATGGGGAAAATAAGGGAACTCAAAGGAAAAAAAGTGGCTCTAAGTATCTCTTTGGTTTTGTTCTGGTCTTTAGAACACAGAAAATGACCAGAAAAGATCGTATAAACAACTTATATTACCTCAGCAACAAAACAAAATAAAAAAACCCTCAAAAAACCCCAAACCAAATACATTTAAAAAGGAAGAATATGTGAAAATCAAAGACTTTAAAATATACAGTTTTTAACCTTAAAAAGTCAGACTTATTTATGGATGAAGAGCATACCCAAACTATAAACCCATAGGTACTTATCAAAGTAAATGTTTCATAAATGGAAGAAAAATTTCCTGTTAGAAACCAGACCATATATAAGATTGTAAGATGAAAAAACTTAGAAAAACAGCAGCTATCTGTATTTTCAAATATCCTGTTAAAAATATAATACAAAGTTTCTTACTCCAAGATTCTTTCTTCTATACCAAATTTTGTCTCTAATAAGATTAATCTAACTTCTAAATCCAACAATCTACACAGAGGTAAGGGAAAAAATACCTTTTATCTAAAAACAAAATAACTCTCCCATAATTAAAAAATCTTACCTTCTCCAGCTTCTTTCAAAAGTTTGTGTAGTTCATCCACTGCTCGGGTCAGTTCATTGCTCTTTGCCTCTGAGTCATCAGCGGCACTCTAAAATTTAATCTTAAAAAGTTACTGGACATCCAAAAATGCAACATTAGGACACTAAAATGTGTGGTTGGGCATTTACCTTGTATAGATTAGAGAGCTTTATGTGAGCATTTAATTCATTGTGGAATTTCTCTTCCATACTGGCCTGCTGTTCCTTGGCCTACAAAAAAGACCCAATTATAGAAGTCTCGTTTGAACGGAATTTAGAATGCTTATCAAATGTTAAGATAAAAAATCCTATTTGTAAAGAGATAAAAATTAATATCAGTTTTCAGGATAAAGATGAATTACCTTAATTATAAAATATTACTGATATTTTTATCTTAAAGTGTAATAATACTTCAATGATATTAAAATGAACCATACTTATTTTCAGACAGTATTTTGGATATAGCATGTGATTGTCATTTCTGAATCTAGCTATTTCAGCTTAGCTACAGCATATTCAAGTGTCCTGGCCATTTTATGGTGCCAGAAATAGTTCAAAACATGAAACCATTTAAAAAATTATAGCCTCATAAGTGCTTTAACATTTTTGTAAAAGAGAAATTTTAGTGATCATCTCCACCTCTTTCAGTTTGGTCAACAGCTCTTCTACATGTTTTTGAAGATTCTCATTTGATGTTTTCAAGCCATTCATCTGTTCTTCCATTCTAGAAACCTAGAAATAGAAGAGTTGTGTGGAGAAAGGATGTTATATTAACTAAAATTAGATATAAAGTTTGGCTGCCAAGTGAAAGCAAAATAATGCCTTACACTCAAAAAAGGGTTTCACATAAAACATGTATATTTAAGAAAATGAAAAATAATACCTCATGGACAGCACATTTGGATTTAGCTAACAAAATTTACCACCACTTCTAAATGTATCTTAATGATACATCAAAAAAAGTAGATAGTATCAAAATTCATCAAAGAATATCTTAAAGTATTTACTTAAGTGCAATTGCTTTATTTCCTAGGCTAAATGTTTATCAATTAGGTCTTCCAAGTTTCTAATACTACAATACACTTACTTTGGTACACCATGAAGTACATTTAATTTTTTAAGATTTGTATTTAAGTAAATACAAATTTACTTGGAGAGTGTGAGCAAGCGAGCATGAGCTGGGGGAGGGGCAGAGGAGACAGGGACAAGCAGACTCCCCCCTGAGTAGCACAGAGCCTGCCTTGAGGCTGGAACCCCAGGACTCCGAGATCATGACCTGAGCCGAACTAAGATGCTTAACTGACTGAGCTACCCAGGCGCCCCTCACCATGGAATACATCTGTAATTAGCTGGCATACAAATGTAAATTTTTTTTTTTACAACAGTATTTTTTTTTAAAGATTTTATTTATTTATTAGAGAGAGAGAGACTGAGAATGAGAGGGGAGAACGTCAGAGGGAGAAGCAGACTTCCCGCAGAGCTGGGAGTCCGATGTGGGACTCGATCCCGGGACTCTGGGATCATGACCTGAGCTGAAGGCAGTCGCCTAACCAACTGAGCCACCCAGGCACCCACAAATGTAAATTTTAATCAAAATGAAAATACAATTTTACTAACTTACCTCCTCTTTTTTGTTTTCAAGATTACATTTAAGCTCTAGAATCTCATTTCCTTTTTCTCTGCCAAGAGCCAGAAGTTCATCAGTTTTAGTTTTTAACTCTGTATTCAGCCATGTATTCTGATTATGTAACAACTCCTTTTCTTGCTCTAAGCGTTTTTCTCGATACTAAAGATATCCAAAAAAATAACATTTACAGTTAAAGACAATATACAACTAGTTAAAAGATTTTGCCTGTAGCTAATGAACACGAGCAGAATCTTAACAGAAATAAATATTTGCATGCATTCTTAATAGAAAACAGATGATCAGATAAGAACTATAAGAAACTTAAATATCACATAAACAGTTCAATTAAAATTGTCTTAATTTAATTTAGGTGGGTTTTAAGCAAAAATTGTATTTTGTGCATTTGGAATTGTTACTTGCTTTAACAGAAACATCAGAAGCTTGAAGTTCATCCAGTTTTAACTGCAGATCACCCTTTGTGGTATTGCTTTCCTTAAGTTTTTCATTTAGACGTTTAAAATCCTCTAGAAAGGTCAGAAGAGAATTTGAAAATAATGACTATTTAATGCTCAGAGGAATCAAACATCAAAGATGCATCTGTACAAATACAAGCACTTAATACAAGGTAGTCGTTCTCAACTCCTTACTTTGTTTCTGTCATACTTAGTTACATATTTAATTTTAACAAATGATAAGCCAAATATGTGCACGCAACTCAACATGTAAATTATACTGGTTATTTTATTTTTAAGTGCAGTATCTTAAGCTAAACATACAAATTAACATTAATTTTCCTGGTGTATACCTATAGAGCTATTAAAATTTCATAAATAGCCATTTGTTAAGTTAAAAAGCAGTAATACATATAAAAATCCACTCCAAACAGCCAGAATATTACATACTTAATTTTCTCTATATTCCTGACACTGAAGTTTTAATTTATTTTTATTTATTTTTTTCCCCAAATATGTTTATTTTTTCAGTGTTACAAGAATGATTGTTCATGCACCACACCCAGTGAAGTTTTTATTAAAAAAAAATTCTTTTAATTTTATCTAACCACTAACTGATCAACATCACCAATAAATACTCTGAAACAACTTAACTGAGACTGGAAAAGTATAGTTACCTAATTGAATATTACTGTATAACAACAAAAATAGCTGAAAATTCTACTAATAAAAATAAAAATCTTCAGAAATTTTATAAAAGGAACCAAAGGGAACTTGATACCATTACACTGCTTAAGAGTCATGTTAACCTTAATATATCAACTACATCATATATACTATGTATCCATCTTACTTGTATGTATTACTTAGCTTATATTCCTGACTCCTTCAGTCCATATTTTTAAATACAAGATTTCCAAATAAATAAATAAATAAATAAACAAACAAACAAACAAATAAATAAATAAATACAAGATTTCCTTATCAGGTCCTTATACATATTGAATGTTTATGGACAGGTTATACCAGCAAGTATGTCTGTGTTAGCCTCTACACAACTGCTTCCAATTTGATGTTATAAATAACATTGTAGTAAGTATCTTAGCATGTAAATCTTGATCCAAATTACAACTTCTTAGATATTTTTCATTTGCGAATACTCATCTAGACATTTCTTTAAAACCTTGATAATGATCTAAAGATAAATGAGTGTGAGAAACAGTAGGATATTACATTGAACTCTATTCTGAGGTATGACAAACAAACACTAGCAACAGAAATGGACTAGGGATTAATTCCTAGCACTATTAGAAGAGAGAGGAGAGAGCAGAGTTAGAGGCTAAAGTATTTCTTCATACCTGTTAAATATTCAAGTTCTTGAGATAGTCTCTCATTGGTTCTAACTAAGTCTCTTTTCTCAGCTTCTAATTCTTCTTTCGTCCTTGTAAACTGGCTCTATCATATAAAGGAGAAGAATATGTTGAAATTAAAAACTGTGTTCTCAAGTTCCAGTACAGAAATGTCACCTTATTTAACATTAGCTCTAACTTAAGAATGGTTGGTTTTCTTTCTCTTATAACTTAATACATCAAAATATTTAAAAATTATCAGTAATCTAAACACTATTTATATTTTACATTTTGAAAAATTATTTTTCATAGGCTTATGGAAAAATTTCCCATGTTACTATTTATCACTTGGAAGTGTCCTCATTACTTAAACATCCCTTTGTAGAAAAGACATTTAATTTACTTCCAACTTTTTACTCCCATAATATGCAATTTTGATAGATATCACTGTATTTACAGGCTGGATCAAATTACTTTTCAAGAAAAGTGCCCTAGAAATGGAATTATCTGAAACCTTTAATATATTTTCTCAAACTGCTTTCCAGCAAGATAATGGCAATCAATATGCTCTGATTCATAAGTGCCAATCTCAAGCCACTAATGCCAGAACTAAAGATCATTCTTAAAAAAGGAAAAGAAAGAAATTAGTGCTAACATGGGGAAATGAAAAATAATTACTTTATTGTTTTATCTGTTTTTTCTGATCACAAGTAAAGCAGGGCAACATTTCATATTGCCACTGACCATTTGTGCAGCTTCCTGGTTTTTTTTAAATTCCTTTGCCCATTTCCCCCCTGAATGATTTTTCTTAAGAGTATGAAAGTAGTCATATATTAAGGATCCAGTCATATTTTAAATGAAAAAATACTGATTAGTGGTTTATTTGTGTTTTAGTACTTTTTAATGCAGAGAATTTTAAATTTCTGTTGGATTAAGTCTACCACTTTCCCTTTTTAAGTACCTTTTATATACTAAATGCCTTTTAATCTCAAATCAAACACAAGTTTTGTTTTGTTTTTCCAAATACAAGTTTCTAAAAAGCAATGGCGAAAGTCTGAAGTCCTATTTAGAGAATCACTGAGTACAACCATTTCTTTAAACCAATGGGTGAACAATCCTTGTGATCATATTCAACATATTACTCTTATCACTAAGGAAATGATTTGATATGGATTCACCCATATCTCCAACTGTATCATAGTAGTTGAAATAATGCCTGAGCAACATTAAGTATTAAATAGAGAATTTCTAAAAGAAAGGAAGGATGGTAAGGATGGTAAGTAGGTAAGTTGGTGAGTGGGGGACAAATATATGAATCTATGACTCTCTCTCCTACTTATAGTTCTATGGCACTTTACTTACAATGTGAATTTTAAAAAAAAATCACAACCTTAATAGCTACAGCGTTAAAATCAAGTTTATTTTTATAGTAAGTACCAATATATTCTGATGAGTAAAAGAAATACCTAATCAATAAACATATAGAGGTTCAATTAAGGAATTTATATATATGCATTTCTGATAGTAGTTTCTCCTAATAGAACATGTTTCATCTTCCCATTAAGTAACGCAAAACAGAATACTTCCTCAAGTATCATGTTTATAGTTAGCTTTACTCACAGGAATAATTTTTACCTGAATGGCAATATTGCGATCCTGAGCAACTTCGAGTTCTTTATTTTTCTCAGTTAGCGCCTTCAGTTGATTGTCTGGATAAAAGGAATTTTATGAACATATACACATAAACTTAAAAACTACAATGACAGTTTTCATCCAACTGCCATCCATATATATGTTTTAAAATGAAGAAACTGAGTCTCAGAAAGGCTGAGTTATAGAACATAGCATTCCAAATTCAGGAATATCCTATTTACTTCTAAACTAAACTTAAAAAAAAATTTTTTTAAAGATTTTATTTATTTCAGAGAGAGAGAGCACACATGTAGAAGCAAGGGGAGCAGCAGAGGGAGAGGGAGAAGCAGCCTTGCTGAGCAGGGAGGTCAATGCGGGGCTTAATCCCAGGACCTTGGGATTATGACCTGAGCTGAAGGCAGACACTTAACCAACTGAGCCACCCAGAAGCCCCTCTTTCTTACTTTACTTACTTACTTAAAACATCATGCCCAGTGTGGAGCCCAACAAAGGGATCAAACTCAAGACCCAGAGATCAAGACCTGAGCTGAAACCAAGAGTCACACACCCAACCAACTGAGCCACCCAGGTGTCCCAAGACCAAAATTTTAAATATGCTATCCTGTGTTCAAAATCTTGTGATCATTCTAACCAACATTTATAGGAAAAAACATATACAATTATCACTTTAATAATTTTTCAATGACTCTTCTAAGTCAATCATAATAATGAATTATATTTACAAATCAGAAGACTAAAAAGAAACAAGCTCAACAGACTAAATAACATTTAAATCATATAAAATGCATACAAAGTAAGTAAAAACAATGCATAATTGTGATTCAGCTTGTTTATCACTCTAAAAAGAGCCTTCAACATGGAGGGGAAAAAAATTATGCTTGAAACTGAACTATCAATCCCAACAATCTCCACTTATAATGGTCTATCTCCCCTTATACAGTTTCTACTCTAAATGCATGCAGATAACTAGGAAGAATATACTTTCTGAAACACACCTATATTATGTGCTGGCGATTTAGTAAGTAAATACATTATTCCTACTTCCAATCTTTAGTTCTATTTAAACAATTGCCTTATTATAGGGGAAAACCCTGCTAAATTAGTCTGAATTTTCTATTTTGCATTAATATTATTTACTGTTTTCCACACTTACAGATCTGGAATGATAAACTGAAAAAACACAAACACAACTGTATGCCCGAGAAAGGCATACTAGGTATGTGTCTAGGTTTATCCTCCTCTTCTCCTCCTACTCCCTCTTCCATACCACATAAAAGCAGCTATAACCACAGTAATTTTCCTCAAATTCTTTAGCACCTCAGCTCTACAGACCTAGTTATTATGCCACAGCAGAACTAATACAAATAATGAACCAGATCTAGCTACTCGATAAATTATTTATGTCCGCATTATATATGTATATAGTTACACATATCATATATTTTAAAAATTAAGTGCTTCAAAATTAGCTGGAAAAAAATTATGACCTAAATAGTTGATGGGCACAGACCTGGTTAAGAAAAAAGGCTGAAGTGTTAAGCATTCTTTTATTAGCTTCCTGTGTTCCCAATCAAATTAAAAATCTAGCTATACCTAATAACAAATATTATGCCCCCACTCTATAAAGATCTTTTCTGACATCTGCTTTCTCCTATCATAAACAAAGCACATAATACACATCATTTTCCTAAGAAATGCCAGGATCTTTAACTAAGATCTTGTGTACCTTATAGAACTTAATGATATAAGAAAACTTATTAAAAAGGAAATTACACAGGGCACTTGAGTAGAACAGTCTGTTAAGCATCTGACTTTTGTTTTCAGCTCAGGTCATGATCTTGGGTGGTGAGATTGAGCCACACGTGGGGGTCCACACTCAGCTCTGCTTAAGATTTTCTCCCCCGCCCCTTGTACCCTTTCTCTAAAAATAAATAAATCTTAAAAAAAAAAAAGGAAATTACTCATCTTTCCCAAGAAACAGGTCTTAAAGAGGAAATATCCTGGAATTCATAAATACTTATAAAAAATATAACAGTTCAAACATAATAATGAAACTAATAGGCTTTAATCTTTAACAAATTAAAAATAATTCTCTCCTTAATTATGTTTTCAGTTGCATAATGCTTTATGACTCTTAAAAATGCCTTCAAACATCTCTCATTTGATCTGTACAGTTATGTAAGCAGATGGACAGGTGGTTCTAGCCATTTTATATGTTATGATTTACATATGGCAAACAGCTTTTAATAGTAGTCAGAATTAGGACCCAGGTCTCCTGATCATTAATTAAACCTTTTGTTCTGAATGAAGTCTTGACCATCAAGTGAAAACTCCAAATACTACTATAAATGAAAACCATGACAATCAGTATTTTCATAAACAGTAAGTCAATGTTTCCAAACCACACAAGAGTGCCTAAAGACCTCCATACTACAAGAATAAAATAAGGATGTAAAAATACTTACTGAGCTTCTCTAGGTCAAGCCTCAAGCTTTGGCACTCTCGAGTTTCATTCACAAGCCTCTCCTGGCTGTGGGACAGCCTCTTCTCTATCTCAAAGTACTGTTGTTCTTCGGAAGCAGAGAAAAAAATAAAATCAAACACACGTGGACACACACTATCAATACTGCTACTTATTTTTAACAATGTTGATTTTAGTATTTAAAACACAGTATTTGAATTGCACTCCAAATAAGAGAATTTGAGTAAAAATAAATAGAGCACTGAAAGGACTTTAACATTTCCAACTGACTTGTATGTATATGACAAATGAAAATAAAGACCTACAGGGGTTTTTCCAACCTCTATGTCTGTTCCACAAGACTGAAATTCTTCAAGGTAGGCAACATGTCTTACTTATCTTTGTACCTCCCCCACACATCAGCAGACATTTTAGAATAAAGCAGACACACATACAAAAAAAACCTTATTAAATGGAGAAAAAATTAGATTAAAAACTGCTTTGTTTTAAAAGGTTCTGCTGAAAGACTCAAATACCTAAAAACATAAAATAATTAACCTTATGTAAAAATAAGTTAACTTTACAGGGGAAGGACTGAGTGTGTACTGTTCAGCACAGTATCAAGCACATAGAAGGCAATATTTATTTGTAAGTTAATGAACAGACGCGGGGTATCTTCGGTGTTGGGATTCAGAGAATTACTTTTCGACATCAATTCTGCTTGATAATTACATTTTTTGAGGTAATAATGTACTCAGAATTTTCAATCGATTTAGCAAAAACAGCACCATACCCTACACCCCCCCCTCCCCCAGGCAAACCAGGACAAATAACAGTTCATATTTCACTAACGGTAGTTACTATGATCTTAATCTTTCTTCCCAGATATTCATGTCACTATTGTCGGTAACTTTCTTATTTGAGGGTCTACTGTAAGTACCTATAAACTGGTCTTTAAACTCCAACTTTTAGAGAGAAATCCGATGTATCAAATTTATTTACGTTCGCTGTTTCCAATGCTGTCTTATGCACTCATTTAACTGACCATCTAGTTCATTACCTAAACAGCGCGAAGGACTAAAAAACAGAAGTGCACGAAGTAGTCAATGAGACAAACACCTCTGAATGCAGGTGAGCAGAAAAGTGAGCGGAAATTACTAGCAAAGCAACATCAGGATAAGGTACTCTAAGTTTAGAGATAGGTGTCGCAGACTCTTGCTAGTTCGGCATAAATACACCCAGATCTTCACAATTTCTGTGTGCCGAACATTAAGTGTCCCTGTGTGAGACCACGCTAATTACAAAGAAAACGGAACTAAGTGTAAATTCAGTTTAAAACAAACAAAAGGGCTCATTTCAATTTCAAACTGTGAGAACAGGTAAAAGAAGGCCTAGGGGTGGTCTAATGAGCCAGGGAAATGATGCCACCAGTGAAGTCATAGGCAAAAAGCGAGCTTGCAAAGGGAGAAGACCAGCCATAGCTAAGGAGTCAGGCCCAGAATCAAGGGCGGGAAGATCGTCGCCACTTACCACTCTCCACCTTAAATTTTTCATGCCGCCCCTTCAGGCCATCGATCTCGGATTGCTGGTCAGCAAGGAACTTCTCAAGTTTGTTCTGGACGGACTTAGGCAGTTTGTTCAGCTCCGTGCGCTCTAGGACTTGCTGCAACACTGCCGCCATGTCGATCGGGCCGGTGGCCGCGGGGCCAGCAGCTGGCGCAGCAGAAACCGAGAAGAAAGGCGAAGACCAAGAGGACCCAGAAGCCTGGGCGGCCGCCTCGGCCACCTCGCTCTGTGGCTCGCGTGCGCCTGCCCGCCGGAGACTCCCGCGGCGGGACCCTGGGAAATCGAGTCCCGCCTTAGCGCCGGCACCAGACGCGCCACAGCGCCCGTGCCCGAAGTGCGCGCGCAGCCGCCGGAAGCTGGGCACCCTGGGAATCCGAGTTCAGCCGCGGCCTCTGACCCAGTCTGATTTCCGGCTCCCCACTCCACCCGCCTCAAGCCGCGCGGGCCTGTGGGAAACGTAGTGTTTTTCTCAACCCCTTCCGTGAGCCTGATTGCGCACCTCCCATTCCGTTTCCTTTTTTTCTCCCCGCCCTCCCCCTCACGCTCTTTCCTCCCGCCGCCAGGACCACGACCACTGTCCGCGAGGTGGCGCCACAGAGTATTCCTCAACTCACGTCCCTCCCTGAAAAGCAAGGCGGCCTTACCGTCAAAGCTCCGGGATGCCATGGGTCGTCCTCTTTGGCGGCTTCTAGACACTGAGCCACTAGAGGGCATCGGTCCGGGCGGGGCTGGACTGCAGGTGCCGGGCTACCGCCACGCTCTCAATGGCGCCCGGAAGGGGGCGGGGTGGCGACCGCAGTCGTTTTGGCTGAGGTGCTGTGGTGAAGGAAGGGGGACCGCGTGCGTCATCAGACGGCGCCACCTGACTCCAGAGACCCTGGGTTTGAAGTGGGAAGTGAGGTGTGGGAAGTTTGTCGCTTTCTGATGAATTCATTGGCTGTGGAATTTGGACCCGGGGGGAATCTGGCCCTTGGAGGTTGTACTTGCACCTTAAATCCCCTACCGAGGAGGACTGACAGTTCGACAGGTTTGTCTGTCACGCGGGCACAATCTGAGCGCAGGTGAGTCAGCCTGCGGGTGTAATACGTGTATGTGAGGGTTGAGTGTGTGCACTCGGGCTCAGAGAGCCTCTTTTTAAAGGAAGAAGAAAAGGAACCGAGTGTCGGAAACATATGGGCAGACCCTCCGGTACCACACTCAAGTCCAGTCCTGACAAAACTTCAAGACGGCGTACTTAGATGTGTTTTGTGTGTATGTGGCGGGGTGGGTACCAACGAACCAACAGGGATTGAAGGAACCCGTTTCATTTTTCAGGGAGAGGATTTAAAGTAAAGCAGGAGGACTTTGTAGCCTTTGTTTTTATGTTTTAAGGTAGTATTGTAGAAAGTGCTACCATATGCTTATATTTTTAAGATGGAAAAACTACAATGACAAAAGTTTTAAAACACATTCTTGAAAACCGCTTATCACCTTGCCTCCATAATAGACTGGTTGTTTCCGGATTGTAACTCTGTGACTTCTATGCAGAATCTGTAGATTATTTCATGTTTCATTATTCTTCCGAAAGAACTTCTTCAGTGAAAATAAAGCATTCTCAACTCATTCCCCTCTCAGTTCCCACAGTAGCAGCCCTTTTGTGACTATTATTAAGGACAAGTTGATTCCTCCCCCAAATGCTGGTATGCGTAGTACTGTATTGTGCCCTTGGCTAACTATTAGTGATCTACTCTGGAAAATGCAGATATTCTGTACTCGGAATCACAATCCTAAAATTAGATTTTCAGACTTGCCTGATTCAAAATCCTTATTTTGTAGACTAGGAAACTAGAGCTCAAGTCATACCGCTTGGACAACTTGCATAGCTTATGTTGTCACACAACGCTTCAGGATAAATTGAACTGTTTTAGGCAAGATCTGTGTTTTTAGTAGTGTCCTTTGTAAAGTATGGTTGGCTATATTTTAAAGTTTGAAGAAGCATTAAAGTTATAGGATTAATGAGTGACACCTTGGAAAAATAAGATTGGGAAGTTACATATAACTTTGGAGTCACTGTCACTGATTTTTCTTTCAACAATTAAAAATTATTAAGGCAGCAGGAAAAGAAGTAGAATAGCATGATGAAGAACAGGGACGTTTAATACGTTAAGACACTATTAAAAGTGGAAAACCTTTAAATTTATAGCAGCATTAATGATTTAGATAGGCAGTGCTAGACTTAGTCTAAAAATAACTCTAGTGCAAACCCAATTTACTTGCAGTTGTTGGAAAAGAGCTGGGAAGAAATTGAATGCATTTTGAGACAAAACTGAACAAACAGACTCTGAAAAAACAGCATTCAACAGGCAGTTTCAAACTGGAACTAATTCTCTGGGCTTTACTTTTAGAGTAGTGCAAAATCATTGTGATTGACAGTTTACTTTACTGGTGGCAGATACACCACCCCAGCTCATCTGCAGTTGCCTTGATTTTGTTGGACTAATAGCATTTGGGAGCATGGATTCTAGGGCTAGACTGCCTAAGTTTAAATCCCATCTGAGTTTAAGTCTTATCTTTGCCATTTAGCAGCTTTGTTGCTTGGGCAAGTTACATTTCTTCCTTTTGGTTTCTTCATCTATAAAGCAAGTTTTTTTTTTTTTTAAGATTTTTATTTATTTGACAGAGATCACAAGTAGGCAGAAAGGCAGGCAGAGAGAGAGAGGAGGAAGCAGGCTCCCTGCTAAGCAGAGAACCCAATGCGGGGATTGATTCCAGGACCCTGAGATCATGACCTGAGCTGAAGGCAGAGGCTTTAACCCAGTGAACCACCCAGGCACCCCTAAAACAAGGTTTATAATAATAGTACCTACCTCCTGGAGTTTTTGTGAATGTTACAGATGTTACCATGTATAAAGTACTTAGAATAAGGCCTTATACTAAGTTGACACTATGTAAATATTCATTATTATTGTACTGCTTTTTATTGAATTCCATAATTCTAATTTTACTGTGAGTTACTCAAGGGCATAGGTCAAGTATTATTCATCTTTGTGCCATCCCACTTGGCACAATTTCTAGCACACAGTAATTCTTCATAGTATGCTTATTGAATAAATGAATTTGGTTCTCTCCCTTGTAAGAGTAGCTCAGAAATTGTCCTCTTTCCTGTTTTAGAAATGATCACAATGAGGCTCAGCAATAGACTATCAAAAGTGATACAACTAAGGAGTAGTAAATTAATCAGGTGTGTTGACTAGAAGGTTAGTGTTCTCTCCCTTTAACTTAGATAATGGAAGTGGGTTTTATCTTTTATGTCAACTCTAGTTGATTGGTAGTCATTTCCAGCAGTACTGTGTTGAGAATTCTGAACCTACATTTGAACTATGCAGGAAAGAATACCCTACTGAACAAGCAATCTCAGCAAGGCATGAGATAGTAATCAGGATTGTACCACTTCTGTCTCTGTATATTCCCATGACAAAAACATCGCAAATTATATTTTTACCTAAAAATGGTGTGTATCTTTTTCTTGTAGTTTAGGAGATTGAATTAGTTCCAAATAATGGGAAGAACCTACATTGTAGAAGAGACTGTTGGGCAGTATCTTTCAAACATAAATCTTCAAGGAAAGACTTTTGTCTCTGGTCTTTTAATTGGACAGGTATGTATCTTTTAGTGCATTTATTGATAAAACAAATTACTTGTTTATTTAGAATTAAAATGTTCGATTTAACAGTAAGCTAAGGTTAGGGAATGGAGGAATGGAGTATAGAAGAACTTAAAATGGTCTTTGAGGAAAAATGTGGAGAAGCTGGACAAACCTAGCCTAGGTTTGCTTAAGTAAAAACACATTCCCTTTTGACAATGTAAATGTAACTCATAATGTAGAAACTCCAAAATGAGAATTTCACTGATCAAATTATGCATATTTTTTGTCTTTCCGAGGGTTTTGTACTTTGTTCTAATTTTTATTAATTCCTGGTTGTCTAATTCTTTGCAGAAGTAGCTTTTGACAACTTTATTCCCATCATTTGTTTTATCTTAGTCTTATGGCAATAGTGGTCATGTCTTTTGTTACATGTTATGATACTCATCTTACTGAATTTTTTTTAATGTTGATTCATTGGAGAGAGGAAAAGGGAATAGAAATTTGCAAATAAAACAAATTTTATTTCTCTTTTGGAATTAAGCCTTAAAAATCAAGACAAAATGGAACAGAGATTTGGGCAGTTACTTTAAAAAGCATAAGCACCTGCTGATTTATTATAATTGAAGAAAAATATGGTAATCAGCAGGGAGGACAGATTAGCAGGAGAAAGCAACAAAAAAATGGAGAGTCATGGACAAACTGGCTACTCTATCTAAACACTATTTAGGGAAGAGCGCACTGTGGCCCAGGGATTTGATTTTGATACCTAGTAGCAAAAAGAGTTCTATCGTGACAATTTTCTTTCTGGATATTTTATCATAATGCCTTAGAACCTTCAAATTGCATAATTAACTTCTCTCGTTCCAATTCTACCCAGATTTCAAAGCTACTACCTCCTATAATTTGAAGCCACATGTTATCTACTTAAAAAGAATGTACTATCAAGAATTGTCATGTGTTCACACCCCTTCATGGTATTCTTGTTTTCAGCATCATTCTGAATGAGCTTAGTTAATGTCAGTCTAGCCCTAAGAGACCAGGTCATTCTCAGGGTTTTCACAAATCTGATTTCTTGACTTGTAAGACAGACCGTATACCCTGTCCTGTTCACCCAGATAACACTATGCTATGAGGCCTCTCCTTAGATAGCCAAACTACCCCTCTTGGTAATAATCTGAACTACTTTTTAAAAAAAGATTTTATTTATTTATTAGAGAGAGAGAGACAGAGCATAAGCAGGGGGGAGGGACAGACAGAGAGGGAGAAGCAGACACCCCACTGAGGAGATAGCTCTACACTAGTCCTTGATCCCCAGATCCCTGAGATCATGACCTGAGCCGGAGTCAGCTGCCCAACTGACTGACCCCCTTAGGCACCCTGAACTACTTTTTGATTGAGGTTACTTGCATCCAATATGGGGTTCTTTTTGTTAGGAACTTTTAATTTAAGGTTTTCTATTTCCCTTTATTTAAGAAAGTTTAAGGGGATAAGAGTCTCAGAGATAGACATCATCAGTAAAGATAAAAGATCAGGGGAAAATACCCTCATTCAAACTTGCCTTACTCACATAGGCAGTTTCTAGAGCTTGGCAAAACTACCATCTTACGAACAAGTCTCCCACAATTTAGGGTTTTCCTTTCAGTCTTTCCCTATGCTGCCTTTTCATCCCTTCCAGTATGTTTCTTCTTCTTTATTCCAGGGCTCATCACATTTTTCTTCTTTCCCTCAAGCTTGCCTGTTTCCTACTCTCTGGGTCAATTTCTTTTTCTTTTTAAACTCATGCTTTCTTACACCACACCTACCTTTTCCTGTGTCCATTTGAATGTAACTATCTGGAAATAACTTTTGTAGAAATAATTTCCTTTATTTTCTATTCCAGGATGACACTCATAATAGCAATTTCAGGTCATGTATGAGAATGACCCCATGATAACTGGTTTTATCTGCCTTATTTTTACTTTTTCTTTACAGCAAATTCTCACTGTAGTGAGATGGAGCTATTAAAAGTTCCCTGAATTTATCTTCAGATATCCCACCTTTGGTTACCATTTAAGTTCTATTAAAACTGAGGAACATTAATCTGGTATGACTTCAATTATGTGTCCCACATCCCCATCACTTTTCTGTGGACACACATATACAAGTTCCTTACTACCATTGTTTCAATGGAAGTAAGAAACACAGGGTCTTTTGTTGCTTTATTTTACTGAGTTTTTATATGTGCTGAACCATTCAATCCGCCCAGATTATTTAGAAAATAAATATAATAACTAGAAAATTGATCAAGCATATTTTAGTTACAGTACAGTGCATTGACTCATCCAGTAAGCTGTTTTTAAGGACCATTATGTGATTCACATTGAGGATACCCAAACAAATAAGGAGCTGATATTAAGTATATAAATAAATGATGTGTGAGGGAATCATTGTAAGGCTATCCATGAAAATTGGTTTCCCTATAGATTCCATTATAAGTATTAACAATTTAAGTATTAACAATTTAAGCTGCTATGAATATTACTGTTTTTATATGTCACAAGAGCTTTATGTTCTTCAAGAAGCTATCACTCTAATAAGCTTTTCTAATTTGTTTTTAAGTGTTCTTCACAAAAGGATTATGTCATTCTTGCCACTAGAACGCCACCCAAAGAGGAACAAAATGAGAACCTCAAACATCAACAAAAAGCTAAGTTGGATAACTTGGATGAAGAATGGGCCACAGAACATGCCAACCAGGTCACCATATTTGTCTTTTTATATAGTTAAGTTGCTTATTGACCAACAAAATAAAAGCACTTCATCCTCAGGTTACTAGACTAGGATTTCAGAGTACTCATTTTTAAGTTTTCAAAACTTGCATAGTATATCAGTGATAGAAGTATTTTTCTGTTCTTTTTCATCCATGATTATATTTTTCATTTATTGACTACTTGTGTCTAATTTTAAAGAGCATTTTTTACTTGAGGTTAAATAACCCACCCAAGATTACATAATAAATAATGGAACTGGAATTTGAACCCAGGCAGTCTGATTTGAAAGCCTTTGATTTTATATGCTGTGCTTTTTGATTGTTAACCTTTATGCAGTGTTTTTTAATCTCTCTTTGTTATTGGTCCTTTAGCTTATTTCCAAGTGTTCTTTAAAATAATACTAGTTATTGATAATAAAGTTGCTGGTCAGATTGTTTTAAATACTTAAAATAGGTACTGAGTGAATAAAATGATAGTTTAGTTCGGTTCTTTTTAATGTCCTTAGAATATATGTTGTAACCAAAGTGAAAGACATTATCACCACAAGAGAAATGGGATAAAAGTAGAAAAGTGCTATAAGAATATAGAATGGTGAATAATTAAATACCCTCCAATGGCTGGACTCAAATGGCTTTACAGAAGGTTCTGAACTTGTAATATGAATAGGACTGTCAGTAGAAGCTAGAGAACACATTGAACACACAAAGGACAGTATGAATAAATGGCCCAAAGGCATGAAACTTAAAGACAAAGCAAGCAATTGGGTATAATTGAAACACAGGTATGTAAAAGAATGTATTTAGACAGAGGCTGGAAGGGTTTTGGAGTGCCATCCTAAGTGAGGAGTTTGTTTGATAGATAGATAGTAGCTCTGTGGTAGGCTCTCAGAGCTCCCTATCTTGAGAAGGAATTAATATGACTGATCAGTAATTGAGAAAATATTTTCATATCTTGATACAGTGTAAATGGAAGGTAGAGAGAGTGAATATCAGTTACTGTAATAGTTCAAAAAAAGATGATGTGACCCCATACTAGACTTAGCTTTGCGAGGATAGGTCACATCCGTTTTGTTTATCACTATATCCTTAGTGCCAAGCATAGTATTTCCATGGTTTACAGGAACTCCAAAATATTGAATAAATGAATGCATGAATTAACTAATGCAGTGAACTAAAATTTTATTGCCAAAACACTGCAGTCACAGAGCTAGTAGCAAGATGATATAGTGACCAAGTGGACTGGGAGTGAAAAGCATTTGATAAAGTAGCTAAAGATGACAGAGATTTCTAGCCTGAATGTCTAGGAAGATGGTGTTGGCCTTCTCATAGGAGGAAACAGATTTGGGAGTGGGTGAGAGGGAATGCTGGGTAAATACACTTAAAAGTAGTCATTGAATGGATTATGTCAACTAATAGGAAATGTTAGAGTAAGGTAAAAGTAATCATTTTCATCTCCCATCAACTTTAAATTTTTCAGAGAAGCACATGTTTATCTGTAGGTGTGTATGTGTTTGTGATGGGGGTAGTGTGTAGTAAAAGAATCTAAGAAATTTTTAATATCCTCTAATGAAAATATTAAATATTTTAAACTTAAATTCCCTATGGTTTCTAAATAATTTTAACTCCAATTTTGTTTTTGTTTCTTGTAAAATTCTATACTTATACAAATGTATATAGCATATATACACACATATGAGAGATGTAAGTCATATCTGTACACATACAAATGAAATTTTTATAACAGAATAGGTTAACCTTTTTGCCTCTAGAAAGAAACAGCTACTTTTGTGTGTTGGTGATTTTGAAAATATGCATATTTCCATGCTAAATATGAAAACTTTGTTCTTTATTTATATGTCAAGCTTGTGCTACTATAATGGATAGCATTTATGAAATCAGAGGGAACCAGACACAAAGTAAATATATTAAGGTATAGACTATGATATCTATGAAGATTTAACTTTCTGATCAATTTTTTGTGTGTATGTGCTGTGTATACACAAAAAAAAGCACTTTGATCTCTGAGTTTCAATGGTAGGAAAAAGTTAATGTGGATTTGGAACTAGCCACAATCAAGTGAAGAGAAATAACATATTATGGAGGACAAATTGGTAGTATGGGTCAAAAACCTTAAGAACAGGCATAACTTCATAAACTAGTAATCCACTTCAAGAAATTTATTCTAAGCAAATAATCCCATGAACACAGAAAGCCTTGCTAGAATTTTTGTAATATTATTTTAAAGAAAAATTAGAAATAACATTTATACCCAATATAATAAATAGATGTAAAAAATTGAAGTAAATGTAAAAAATGGGAAACAATGGATTTTCAAGTCAGATCCCCCTCTTCAAATCCCAGGCTTTAGTATTCTTCTGAATATTAATAAGTATACAGAGTTAGTTGAGAATCACTTCTTCCCTTAAAGAACTTCCAGGCCATCGCATACAAATAATTATGACACAGGCTTGTGGTAAGTTCCATGGGAAAATTACACCAAAGTCTTGTGGAATTGGGAGATCATAGTATCAGGGATTACAGCTTTCTCAAGCTGACTTTGAAGTATTCAATAGAGTTCAGACACATAGAAGGTAAGGGAAAGTCAGTTTAGGCTGGGGGAGCAGTCTGAATGAAGGTATAGAGTTAGCCAGAAATATGTATGGTATTTCAGGGAAAGTAATGCCAAGTGAGGCTCTGAATATCAGATTAGCTAGATTTTAGAGAGTCTGAAATACTAGTAGCAGATAAATTTATATATTATTTAGGTGACAGTAGAAGCCATTGAAAAAATTTTAGAAGATATTTCGATCTGTGATCTCATGAGAAAGGAATAAAAGGTGTCATTATTAATAGTATTAAATGGCTTTAGTTATACAGGCAAAAAAAAGACACTCTAGGAAGATTGTGTATATAACGATGCCTCATTCATCATGGTTATTAAACATTTCTCAATATTTTAACCCATTTTTCAAAGCTCCCACCTATTTCAAAGCATATGGTCGGGACCCAGTGAGTATTTGCTGATTTAATATTTAGCTTATCAAACACAAAAGATTGTATATAATGACAAATGCTTATCTTAGCTAATACTATATTTCTATTTTTAGGTGTCCAGAATGCTACCAGGGGGACTTTTAGTTCTTGGAGTATTTATCATTACAACCTTAGAAATGGGAAGTGACTTTCAAAATGCCCTGCGTAGAGTAAGTCTGAAATATCAAAAATTCTTAATATGATCAAAGTTAGTATTTTTTTTTTTAAGTAGGCTCCATGTCCAGAATGGAGTCAAACTTGGGGCTTAAACTCATAACCTTGAGATCAAGATCTGAGCTGAGATCAATTTGAGCTTGATCCTTAACCAACTAAACCACCCAGGCACCCCAAAGTTATATTGTATTTTAATTGATTATACTTATATACAGTGATCCTAGGCATATTTAGATTAGCATTCCATAATATTTTATGCTGAGATTATATTGACACAGCTTTTTCCATCCAATTGCTTGGTATTTTGAGTGTAAAAGAAGTCAATTTTTCCATTTTCAATCAAGGCTATATATTTTTAAGTAGCTTTACATTTAAAGATAATTTTTTACTATTACAAGACAAATTATAGTGGTCTAACAGTTTTTCTCGTACAATAACAGTATTCTGCTAGAACCTCCTTTTAGTTCCAAGTGATTGCTGTAATGTGAAATTGACAGATTTTGTGATTCTATATCTATTCAATTTTCTCAAGATTCTGAGAGTAAAACATAATCAGATACTTATTCTATATTCCTGGGCAGAGTATCTATCATTGGTCACCTCCTTTTTTTATTCCCATATCAGTAAATTGGGTAACATAGTCTGTAAATAAATATGGATGTCTACAAGCTGTTTCCCCTTAAGCCCAAATCTAAAGCAAACTTTGTGTAGGCAGCTTTCTTCTCTTTTAGTACTCAGGATCCAAAGGAGCCTTCAAAAAGTTCTTTCCCACCCCAAGAGAGAGGAGGACCCTATAATCCTAAGAAATGCCAAACCCCACAGAAACTCCAAAAAACATTTTCTAGTGTGCAGCTAATAAGAATCACAGTTGCTACAGATTCTTCCAGCTTTATAACCTTTCCTGTCAAATGTCCCACATTAAATTTTTGTAATTTGTACCTGAGGGAGAAAGGGAAAAAAATGGAGATATTCCTGTCTCTGGCAAGTTACTAAAATTTTTGCTGTTTTTTCCATTTTAAATAAACATACCTTTCACAGTTGTTCATCTTCTTTGGCATTTTGAAATATCTAAATGTGTGTGTGTTTTAATCACATTGGTTGTGCGTCCTATTGTGGTTGGCACTGGATTGAATTGGGTGAACGTAACCTCAGTGCTAAAGAGATACAGTTGGTCCTCTTTCCTTTTCCTTTTGCTTTTGTATCATTTTTGTTTCTAACAAGCAAATAGGATTTTAGAAATGCTGTATTTCAGACATGATTGAGTTTCTGTTTCCTGACTTTACTTTTGTTGCCTGTAGTGAGGATCTCTGTAAGAAGTAACTTTATAAAACTGGTGTCTCCCATAAGGTCATTTGAAAACTTTGTTATATTACCTACTATCACCTTTGAAGAAATTTCTTTTGATATCACTGTCAACAAAGTTGTGTCTCTTCTCATCAGTTGTGTTCAGTTTATGGACCATGTGAATTAGGTAACAGATTAGGCTTGTCTAATCGTACATTATTGTACATAATTGTACATTATTATTAGGAAGTGTAGAGTCAATTGTACATTTGTACATACACAAGTGTAGAGTCGATAGTTGTATATTAATATTAGGAAGTGTAGAGTCAAATTCATAACCCCTCTACTCATGTCATGTATGCATTTTTGTAATTCTTATTTCTGGCATAAATGTATGCCACTATTTCTGATTTGTTTTACTTTCGGTTTGTTACTACTGTATTTTATGTGTACTTACATAGTGCCTTACATCTTTTGTGATGGTTAATAAGAAATCCCAAATGGGTAACATGCTTTGTTTTTGTAGGTTAAAAATCACTTGTCATTTGTCATTCTAATTAAAATAGTCTTTATTCTATACTTCTAAACTTAAATGCTAACTACCCAAAATTAATTTCTCATGTCACCTGATAAATGACAGTGATTTATATTTTTATATTTAGAACTCAAATTTTATAGATTCCTAAAAATGGAATCTAAAAGGTTAATAATCAGTTTCACTCTTTGTTTTGAAGAAAATAAAATTTAATGATAGAATCATGGAATTTTAAAGCTCATTAGGAGCTTAGAGTTGTTATAATTATCTTTTTCTGCGCTTTTGTTCTCTTATTTTGCGTTAAGTTGGTGTATGTTTTGCTCCCTTTCAGCTAGTATTTGCTATGGAAAAATCTATGAATAAAAGGAGATTGTGGAACTTCACAGAAGAGGAAATCTCGGAACGAGTGACACTTCACATTTGTTCTTCTACAAAAAAGTATCTTTTATTTAAGTGTTTATGTTTTAAAGTATATGATATCAAAATAATATTCTGCAAGTTTTTTTTCCTGAAACATTTATTTATGTTGTATTTTTAAAACGGGTATAATTTGACATTTTTCCTATAAATAACACATAATTAGGACTGCCAATAATAGTAATAGTAACAATGGTTCCTAATCATGTCTTAGGATTGTTAAAGAGTTTGACAAAGGTGGCAAGGACTGGGGATTCTGAGCTCTCTACCAGTCAACTACCCCATTTTTTGATGTCCAGTAGGCTCTCTACAGAAAGGTCGATGCCCAACTGACAGCTTGGGCAAAATAATAGCTAAAAGTAATGGGTAGTTCACCTCCAAATTAAGCTGGACAGTGTAGGACATCCAAGAATTTTTATGTCTTTAGCCAAGATTAGGTGATACTAAAAGCCTCCTTAGGGCCTCCTTAGCTTCTTTCTTCTACATATTGCAGGGGCAAGAGTACCTCCTAAGCCAGAAGCAGCCACACCAAGGGAGCGAGCAGTGCAAGAGACCAGTAAATTAGGACTTGAAAAGACAAAATTCAAAAACTAATAATTCCTGTAGAAGCTGAGCTTTTAACTCCTTTGGTATTTAAAAGTTTAGTGTACACAGGGCCTTTGACCCAATAAACATTTTCAGACTTGACTCCATTCAAAACAGCCCTCCTGTTTGTTATAGAGGATGTATATTTGAGGAAAATTTTGCAAGTGCTTCCATTCTATTCATTATGATTAGCAGGATTTTAAGCAATAGGTAATAGTTTAAAGCACCACAGATTTTATAGTCAGAGCAGTTTTGGGGTACATATATATTAGTTTATACAAAATGTGAATATATATATATGCTTATTTAGAAGTTGTATATGTATTTGTGCAAATACATACACATAAATATATATATATGTGTATATATTTAAGTATATGAAGTGGTATGATTTTATAAAAACTCTTGGATGCATGTACTTTATTTTTATTTTTTGATGGTTTATTTTCTTTTGATTATCAAAAGATAATTTGGTTATTTTTATCCTTAATCTGTAAAGAATATTTTGTCGAACTTACGATATCCATGATCCAAAGGTAAGAAAAATTGCTTTTTAAAGATTTTTTAAAATTATTTTTGTATTACAAAGTATTTTTAAAATAAAATTCAGTTATTTAGTTTTAATAATTTTCAGTGCTTTCACTTCCTATCAATGTTCACAACCACCTGTATTTTTTATTTTGAAATATGATTAATTTCATTACAAGCAAGGAAAATTTTTTTTTCATTGTTCAAATATTTTTCTTAAGTTCCCCCTACCTATTTATGCATTTAGTATTATATTTGAGAGGCTGGTAGTAAAAGCATCTGGGTTTTTGGTAGTTATATTGCCTAATAAGCAGTCTACCTACTAGAAGAGTCCAGACTAAAATTTTGCTAGGGTGTCTAAAAGCAGTATGAAAAAGTAACTTCGCAGTATTGTATTAGCAAGGATAGGACCGAAAGGAGAACCATCTGGCACCTGATAGTCACTCAGTGATTATTTGCTCCACACAGAAGCTTCTGAATTGACACTGTTGAAGTTATAGCTGAGAACCAAAGGACTTGTTAGAATTCTACATGAACTATCTGATTCTTTTCAACCTAGCACTGGGGATTGGAGTCACCAAGGCTGCCTGGAATATATTGAAGACTAGTGAATTTAATGCATGATTTATTTCTATTTAGTTTTAATCTGTTGCCCTATGATGAAAGAAGTTGGCCAAATATGTTAGATATCAGCTTGTTTGAGTTATTAGGTTGTACATTTTATGATATTTTTTTGATCCATATATTTTACTTAAATCACATATCTTATGTTTTTCCACCTTCCCCGTGGCTAAAGAGTTCAGCAAAACCAGCAGATTGGAAGTATCAAAATGGACTATCAACTTCATGGCTTTCATTAGAGTGTACAGTTCATATTAATATTCACATCCCGCTGTCTACCACTTCTGTCAGCTATACTCTGGAGAAAAATACAAAGGTATCAGGGCAAAATGAATTTTCTTTAGTGATCGCTGAATAGATCTGCTTTTATTCTGGTTTTCTATGCCATTCATTTTGTAATCCTCAAAAATTGCATGCTAACTATAATAATATTATTATGGGTGACTGATTTATTATCCCAGCCAAATTAGAAATTTAGAGATAGGACAGCATTATAATACTAAGGTATTTAACATAATAGGTGCTCCCTAAATATTTGTTGATTAACATGTAGTTAAGTACATTGTAAAATATAGTTACATAAAATTTAATTATATAAAAAGAATTATAAAAAAGTATACTGTTTGCTCTTTTTTTTTTCTCTTGGTCTTTAGTTTTATTTTCTCCCTTCCAGTCCTCATTTGTATTTCTGTACTATTCTTTTGTTCATATCTCATTTCTCTTCTTTTTTTCTATTGAAGGAAGCAAATGGAGCTTGCTTATTTTTTCCTCTTTAGTACTGCTTTTTATATTCTTGAGATTCTTTCTCGTCTCTCACTTTTCATATAATGGGAATTATTGAATTTTATTTGACTATGATCATATAGTTATTAAGCCTCCTAAGTGTGTGATATGAATGTTATTTGTGATAAAGATTAGAAAAACTATTATTTAACATGGCTAAGTTGCCAAAATTTGGGGATATCCTTTTTTTGTTGTTTATGAGACTGAATAAAGGCAAGCATAGGGAATATAGTCAGTGATACTGTAATACTGTTGTGTGGTGACAGATGGTAGCTACACTTGTGAGTATAGCATAATGTATAAATAAATTGGATCACTATGTTGTACACCTGAAACTAATGTAACATTGTGTGTCAACTATAAGCAAACATTTTTTTTTAATACATTAAGAAAAAAATGGCAAAATGTTAACTCAAGAAATAAATACCACGTTACTGATTACCACATTAATGTTTCAGTATATTAGGTGGAAAAAAGTGGACCCTAGGGAGTTTAATTGAAATGACATTATATCTGAAAGATATCCATGTTGTGTTCCTTTTAAGAATGGACTTGCACGCTGGGCAAAGCAAATAGAAAATGGCGTTTATTTGATTAACGGACAAGTTAAAGATGAAGATTGTGATCTTTTAGAAGGACAGGTGAGTTGAGAGAAAATCATCTTACTAATGAAATTATTTGTGCTTGAGGAAAAATAAAAGATGACTTTTCTTTAGTTCTTGCCTTCCTGAAAACAGTTTCCAATCTACTTCTTATTTCTAAGGTCTTTTTTTTTTCTCTAAGGTCTTTTAAAGTAAAGGGCAAATAAATGTTTTTTTCAGAAAATGATTGGAGATTATTTCTGAATTAATTGGAATACTGAAATCTGAAGAAGGGAGTGTCATCTAAATTCTATCTGATTTCCCAATTGTAAATTGCTTTCTTAAAACTAAAGGTACATGTTCTACTTTGATAGCAGTTTAAAGACTAAGTTTGGCCATTTTATAGAAGGAATCTATAGAGACTTCTAAAATAGCTTTGATCTATCTGAAGAGCAACTTTGGTAATCTGTTCCTTTAGTGCAAGGGTCAGTGAACTTTATGTAAAAAAACAAATAGTAAATATTTTAGACTTTGTAGACCACACGGTCTCTGGCAACTATTCAACAAGCAGCCGCAGATAAGGTGTAAATGAATGATTTTGATTGTGTTCTGGAAAACTTTATTTACAAAGACTAGAGGTAGTCTGGATTTGACCTGTAGGCCATAGTTTGCCAATCCTTGCTTTAGAGGAATAAAAGTAGGGAATTAGTGGTTTTTAAGAGTACATATTAATTGATAGACAATATACAAAGTAAAATATCTGTAGAAAAAGCCCATATAAAACAAGTGATAAGACTTTTTTTCCCTCTAAGTTACTTAATATATGTAGGATAATTCCTAAATTGTCTTTTGTATTCTACTCCAGTCTCAGTAATCTAGTTTTTAACTTTTGTGTTTTTTCAGAAAAAATCTAGAGGAAATGTTCAAGCAATTAGTCATTCTTTTGATGTCAAAGTGCTCACACAATTGGTAAATATTTTAAAATACTACTTATCTAAAATACTTTATTTTTTAGAATTATCACAATGAATTTGTTTTGGTTTTTATATTTATGATTAGAGAGTCAAAGAATTTTATAGATGTGAAGTGTAAAAAATGTCCGGTTCTAGGAAATATATTTCCAAGAAACATTATTTTAATAAAACCTATTTGGTCTTTGCCTCAAGGCTATTAAAATTTTAGCATCATGTAGAGCAATATAAAAATATATGTATATTTTATATACATAAAACATATAATATACACAACATATATATAATATATAATATATACTTACATGTATGTGTGTATGATATCTTGGGTTGTAAGTTTTATAAGCAAATGTGTAGTTCTTAACAACCTAAAAAAATTTTGCACAGGTGTGCCAAGAGTTGTCATATACTCAGTTTTGTAATATATTTATACCTCCTCTGATTTGGGAAAAAGCACACATTATTAGCAATTTTTATATTTGTATATGGTTGTTTTAAATTACACATCTCTTCTTTTCAGAATTGAAGGTTGGATATCTTGAAGAATAAAAAGTGAAAGCCACTAATTATTCCTAAAAGTATGCATGCAGAACAGGATTTTTTTTATTGTATATTTTGTACAAATAATACAAATATTGTATATTTTTTTAGTTGAGTAAAATAGACCTAAAAATAATTTGCATAAGAGGATGTTTTAATTTCTTTTCTTCCTTCTCTGTGTTTAGCAACAGAGTATTTACTAAATTGTCATTGGACTTAATGCCACTCAAGTTTTTGTTCTCAATTTCTTTTCTCAGTACCTTTGAGTTAAGATGTATCCTTTGTTTTAAAACTATTCCTGTACCTAGACTTTTTTACTAGATATGCTTACAAGACCTCGTGGTTTTTTAATTTACTTAAAATTATTTTAGTGATAAAATTGGAGTTGGTAGATGTGTAAACTATGGGAAAATAGGAGAGAGATTATTATGAGAGATAATTTATTGTTATAATACTTATTATTATATAGTATAATGTCTTTTTATCAATCAGTCCACTGGTCAGCCAGCTGAAAACTTTAAAATGACTAATATGTAATAAGTAGTCAATAAATATTTGAGACCACTTTCCTCCTACCCAACCTCCATCAAGTCTTGTTGATTCTTCCTTTGTAGTGTTAAGTACATCTTTTATTTTCCTCATGAACTTACAGCTACTAGCCTTACAATGTTATTATTTTACCTGTATTATTACAAGTAACTCTTAACTGGTCTCTATTCATTCTTGTCCAAAGTGATTCTTTTTCTGAAAATCCAGATACCTTTGTTTGTATATTTATTGGAATATCTTCTATATTTCTAATCTATCCTGCATATAACCTCAGATTATCCTATTTGAATCACAGTTTGCATTCATTCACTTGTTACTTACTTATTAGTGTTTTTTTTTTCAGAAAGTATTAATTGAGTATATATAAGGGTTAGGCACTAATTGTGTTCATCTCTTTGTTTAGAATTCCTTAGAAAAATCTAATTCAAGCCTCTTCATAGCCTCCGCATGCTTATTCATTAATTTCTTACTGTTTCAGAGGTTTGCTTTCTTTGCCTTTAAAATCGTGTTGATTTTCTGAGCCATGTGTCTTGCCAGTACCATCTTTTCTCTGTCATTCAGACAGTCAAAGAATCCTGTCTGTACTTGAAGATCTACCCCAAGTGCTATCACTTATGTAAAGTTTCTTTTGGTCATTATAACCAGAGGAATCTTTTCTTTTCCAAAATACCGTATCATTGTCACAGAAATTCCTCCACTTATGACCAAGTTAGGTTCCCAGACTCTCTTTGTAAGCTAGTTTGTTCCTAAGTCCAAAGAAACCAAGAGGAATTGACCTTTGTAGAACACAGGTACATTTCTACTGGAAAGGAGTAAGTTAATCCTTACATCTTTTGAAAACTTTCCGTGTGTTCGTGTGTGTGTGTAGGTATGTGTATGCGTAGTCTGTAATATATAGTCTAGTCCTTTTTGGAAAATAGTGTCCTAATTTATAAGGGGACTACTATATGTTGTTTTGTTATGTTATGTTATGTTATGTTATATATTATTATAAGTGTGTTAAATACTATAAAAAATATGTTAGATATTAAATGTATAAAATAGGGCATTATGTTCCAAAATGGAATAGTTTTATCAGTAGTAAAATTCTGCATAGTGGATGAGGGAAGCCTAGTATTCTTCCTTCACCCTCACCTTATTGATATATCGGTGATCTCTGTAAGTATCATAGAAAGCTTATTCCAGATACAAATGAGTATTATCACTCTGCTGTTTGGTTTGATGAAAGACATTTTTTAAACAGACTTGGAATATTTTGAACTATTCAGTCTGTGACAGATTTTTTACCAGTAAGAACCTTGACTGTGTTTAAATTTAAATTCTTAAAAAAAAAATTTTAAATTCTTAAAAACACACACACGCACAAACAAACTAGCTTTGCTTGAATTACATTAGACATTGACTGTTCATGCGCTTTCAGTAGTTACATATTAAGTCCTTCAGTTTCTTCACTATTTTTCCTCTTTAGTTCCTGATTATTCTTTATTGCAAAGGCACATATAGCACTATTCACAAGTTGCAGGATTTGTTTTTGTTCAGAATTGACCCTATTTATTCTAGGTAAACTTAGAATTTTTATTTTTGCCATGTCTCATTTATGGGTATCCTTTTTTAAAATCACAATTTTTGTTCCCATTGTGATTTATAGGCTTCTAGTAGTACATTCACTGTTTTAATGGTCTCCTTGTTTTGGAATTTATTAAAATAATAAGGTTAAAAATATCAGTGAAACATCTTGAAACCAAGCATGAATGAACACTTCTTAGATTACAGAAGAATGAGATCGTAAGATGGAAGTGACTACTTACAACCACTAATGTCATTTTCTGGTGACAGCCATAGTTGACTCGCCTTTTTGCTGCTGGGGAGCATATAGCATTACTTTTAGTCTATGGGAGTTAAGTGTTGAAGGTGCATAAATAAATGAGTGTCTTTACACTGCTTATCATTTTACCAAATTTGTCACAACCTCTATCCCAGTTACTTTTGTATGAATCTTATATTGTATATTTTCTATCTCCTACTAGATAGATGATATACTAAATATATATATATGTATATATATAGTCTTCTTTATACATCTTTTATCTTAGCAGTATTTCAGTAATCTGCAAATAATATATTTTTAGTGAATATGTTAAATAAATAATGGTATTTTAGATGGTCATATTAGTAAGAAAAAATTTAGATGTAGTTGTGTTTAATTTCAGAGTACATTTAAAATACTCAGAAAATAATATATAACTTAGTAAGGAGCAAATGAAGGCCTTTTAATAATTTATGAGAAATATTTTCAGATGCTTGGTTTAGTCAAAAATTTGTCTCACTTCATGAAATGGCTTACATAATGTTTAAGTGTTTCATATAGTCAATTGTTGGCTATTAGAACTTAAGTAGATTTTGTCTTTCAGCTTCTGAATTCGGACCACAGATCCACAGCCACAGTCCAGATCTGCAGCGGCTCTGTGAACCTTAAGGGTGCTGTGAAATGCAGAGCCTATATTCATAGCAATAAACCCAAGGTTAAAGATGCTGTGCAGGTACAAAAAGCGTCTGTTCACTTTTCTGTCTGTTTATGAAAAACAGAAGCATGTTAATGTAACTATTCAAAAATCCTAACATTTTTCTCAATCTCAGATTTCATAATTATGGATTTGATTTTAACTGATAATCAAGTCCCAATCTATTGGCTAGTCCAAATATACCATGTAATTAGTCCCAAGATTTTCATATGTAGGATGTCTGTTTTAAAATGCCTTTGTTAAACTGATGATTATACAAATTTATTCAGTGTTCCACAGTTGTGATATATGTGGATTTGAAATCATTTCTTTGGCGGGAAATTAAACTTTTTAAATAACAGAAAAAGTATTCATCGGAAATAGTATTAGGTAGTATTCTATAATCTGGATATTCAGAAATTTTAAAAATGCTGTCTGGCACTTTTGTCATGGTTATACATTTCCTTTTGTCATGGTTATACATTTTCTAATTTAGAACACTAGCATTAGTTCTTTAGATAGAAAATTTAATTTGCTTATTTGGTTTTAATTATTTAAATGAAAGTTAGGCAAATTTGCTATTAAACTGTTAATGTATTAGTAAGCATGTTAAATAAATGGATATTAGAAAATGGAATGATGTACCAGTTAGTTTCGTGGATATGATTATATAGAAAAGTCCATTATGTTGGGGGAGAGTGGTAATAAAATACTGCAAATCTAAAGTAATGGGTGTTATTTCTTACTGTAATTTGTTCTGTTTTTTCATAGGCAATGAAGAGAGATATATTGAATACAGTTGCAGATCGTTGTGAAATGCTATTTGAAGATCTGCTTTTGAATGAAATGCCAGAAAAAAAAGTTATGAGTATAAAATTAAGAACATTTTTTGGATGTGTTCAATTGATAGAGTAATAGGATGTCAAAATATAAATGATTCATCATTTTTTGTAACTACCCAGATCTATCTTTTATGACAATATGCATCTTTACTTTTCTTAGTGAATGATAATTTTCAGTTGCCACCCAAAAAAAGTTTGGAACACCTTATAATAACAAATCTGTCAACAGATTTATAATTAACAAATCTGTCAACAGTCTCAGGGAGAATTTTTTAAAAAAATTTTGCATGAATTTCTGCCAGAATGGGTAAATTGTGTTAACATTTTACTTTTATTTTATTTTATTTTTAAGATTTTATTTATTTGAGAGAGAGAGCACAAGCAGGGGGAGCAGCAGAGGGAGAAGCAGGCTGCCCACTGAGCAGGGAGCCTGACATGGGGCTCTATCCCAGGACTTTGAGATCATGACCTGAGCCGAAGGCAGCCACTTAACAAACTGAGCCACCCAGGCACCCTTTTGTTAACATTTTGAAGCTAATATTTTTAATTAAATTTGAGATTTAAAAAAAAATTATCCAAAATAAAAATATTTATTAGTGTTAAGTATTATATAATAACTTTTAATAGGTATTAATTGTGGTGTATATGCAACTGATCTCTCTAATCATACCAAATTTTTTGAATACTAATTTATATACTCACTATTACTCTAATACTTTATTTAAAAGCCTGGGTCATGGTGTCTTAACCTTTTATATTATTCCATTTTGAGAAGTGTAAACTATACCATTTCCATAATTTGTATTAATAATAATTTTTTACTCAAAAAGACAATTATAATACTGAGTATGCTTCTGGAAGTTACACATTTTTCTCTACCAGTCAGGTGTGAGTGCACTTGGAATTCACAGTTGAATATGCAAATAATTGAAACATACACATTAGCTTTTTAAGGGAATATTTTTATGGTAATAGAAAAAACTATGT
The DNA here is from genome assembly GCA_028533885.1 of Nasua narica. Classification (NCBI taxonomy): domain Eukaryota; kingdom Metazoa; phylum Chordata; class Mammalia; order Carnivora; family Procyonidae; genus Nasua; species Nasua narica. The sequence goes on from CM052814.1 coordinate 42,481,292, forward strand.
AACTGTATAATTAACTTCTTATAGCACTACTGATAGGTAGTATATTAGGTTTGGGGGACTAATCATAATCTTTTTTTATATTCCTAGTGTGATAGAGTAGTGTAATTGCCAGATTTAACATTTGTCCTTCCTATAGTCACAAATAACCCTGAAGCTCCATTTACTAATAATATATAGTTTTTCTGAGACATGAATTTGAATCTTACATGCAGCAATTAGATTGAGATTTTTGTTTTGGGAAGTATGTAAAACCTGATCAGTCACCCATTCAGCCTATCAGCGTCATGTCAGGGTGGCTTTGTTTTTACTACTTAACTTTGTGTATGTGATAACTTTTCGTGGTGCTAAACATTACTTCACTTTCTGAGCAACAGTATGTGCTACAACTGAATTGTGAATTTTAGGATTTTCAGGGACATGGGACTGCATTCACCATTAGTGCCAAAACCTCTCCTGTTACACACATTAGTTCAATACTCTGTTCCCTTCAATAGTCCTTGGTAAACTGGTATTATATGACTGTCTTGGTATTATTTTACATTGAGTGAGCTAGTATGTTTAAATTTTTGCTGATGTTCAAGCAGCTTCTCACAGCAGTTGTGATATTTATACATTAAATTTGATGTATTAGAAGTTAAGGTTATCATCTAAATGTTATCCTAAATTTTTTAAAAATAAAAGTTTTCACTGGTAGTTGAGTGGCCTTTGAGGCCTGGGTGAAGAAAATGGTCAGTGTAGTTTGTTGGAAAAAAAGTAATGACCAACATACTTGGCTGGGTTCTACATCTACTCTGCCACTAGCAGTCTTTGGACCAATGATTTAGTCTATCCACGCATCCATTGTCTTGATCTAGAAAACAGTGATTACAGTAGATACTCTCTGAGGTTGTGAAATTAAAAAAGATGATGTTTGTAAAGCCCCTAATACAAATTGGTAAACTATATGTTCAGTAAGTGGTAGTTACTCTTATATTGGCGATGATAAAGAAAGAATTACTTGATAGTTGTCTTTAAAATTTCCTAACTTTAATTTTTGGGAAGTATACATATTTCAAAAAGAAAACAAATATAAATATAGATATTTTTAAACTTTAGTAATGGAATTATTTCAGCAACATGTTAGTTGATCTTAAGATATCAAGATAAAATAAATTGCAAGTATAATACAAACAAATGTAAAATTTGAATTTGAATATACATATGCCAAATTGTTAGATTTTAGATTTAGTCTTCATTTTACTTAACTTATCTTTCTTCTATACTGGTAAGATTTTATAGGTTTGTAATATGGCAAAATGTAGAATGTATGCCATGAAATTAACCTGAACTAGAGTATTTTTGCATGCCTAAGGAAGTCTGCAAAGAGCATATTAATTTTACATTCCTAATCTTTAAAATAAACATAGTCTCTGAATTCTGGCTATCCAATGACAATAAAAAATACAAGAAGTCCAATCATCCCTTTAACTTATTATGGTCTTCTTCTCAGATTCCCCTTAAGTATTCCAGAGCTTCTCTCAGCATACATTCAGTCTTGTCCACTTACTCCCAACAGATGACCGAGGACTCTTACCTTCTTCCCTTCCTGTATTCATATCCATCCATACCATTTGTCCTCTGAGAATATATTTGTATTCCTCTTTGCCTTTGGTCATGGTCTTGCTCTCTGGATGGCACTTCCCTTTGCTTCATACAAATGTCTATTTATCCTTCAAGAATCAACTCAGATATCAACTGTTCTACACAATTTTCTATAATACTCCAGTATGAGTTAGGATTCTGTTCTTAAGCAGTAAAAAACCAATTCTTATACCGCCTTGAATTTTTTTCTTTGTTTTGAACTTACTCAGATAATGTTGAGCTAGATGCTCTGCTGTGGGAATATTCCTAAAGCTTTCTTCAAATACTTTGTGAGGAGTTTTTTTTAAAAGATCCTCCCATTTTTAACCTCAGATCAACCAGAAAACTTGATTTTATTTAGCTACTAAATGTCTAATTTAACTTTTTAATTCAAAATTTTTAAGTTCTTTTTTTAAATGAGTAATTTAAAATTTTTGCAATACTGCTTTAACATTTGACTTTTTATCAAGCATATATATTTCTTTTTCAGGAAAACTAGAATAATGCACTTTGAAATAGTTTTAAAATTTTGCATGCCAATTACATATGCATATTGTAGCCATCTTTGAAAGTTTTGAACTTAACCTGTTTTAAGAAACTGTAGCCCAAAGTAAAGTAATATATTCCGAATTTCAATGTCTGGACAATATACATGATACAGTAAAAATTGCAGTAATATAATTTTACAACTAGGAGGCAGTCTGGTCAAAGAGTAAAATTCTTCTCCCAGTTCTCATATGACAAGATAAGCAGAATCTGGCAGGAACACATAATTTAAGCCATAGCATTTTCGGTGACACTTAAGGCATTCTTCATCATCTTCTGTTTGTAATTGTGTAAAGCTACCACTAGTTTCTTGACAAGGAAATGTAGATTGCTTTTAAAGTGAGCCCTAGTTTTCTACTTGATCTCTACTTTGGCAGCTTAATCATATCCATTGCTGAAAGAGGTGATTCTTTACACAAAATCTCTTTATTAATAGTTCAAAAGAATGGGGTACCTGAGTGGCTCAGTGGGTTAAAGCCTCTGCCTTCGGCTCAGGTCATGATCTCAGGGTCCTGGGATAGAGCCCTGCATAGGGCTGTCTGCTCAGTGAGGAGCCTGCTTCTCTGCTTACTTGTGATCTCTCTCCCTCTGTCAAATAAATAAATAAAATCTTTAAAAAAATAGTTTAATAGAATGATGGTATTGAACCAAACAATAATTATGTGTTTTATGTAGAACAATGACAATGTTAGAAGTTGGGGGGAAATATTATCTCTTACTTTGTGAGTATTCAAAGAATGGAACATATTTATTGTTTATTTAGATCCAGATAATTTTTTCTCAGGATAATTTAAGGCTATATTACAATTTAACAAGATAAAATAATATTAGCAATAAGAACAAGGCAAGGGGAAAATGAAAAAGAAAGCAGGATAGAGTTCGTAGTAAGACACAAAACATGTGTCTTGATGTCTTCCACATGCTTGATACAGGAGCCTGGTCTGGTAAGATGAAGTCAGCAATAAGATTAGAGCAAAATGTATGCTATTAAATTGTCCTGTACATTTGACGTAGGTGGGCCACTAATTTGACTTCAAACTTGCATGAAGAAGAGAAATATTTATAAAATTCAGTGCTTGTGTGGTTAAACAAGAAAAACAACAATTCCTGAGACCAGGGACAGAATTTTCCTGGGTATTCCTTCACAGGACAGTGGGTAATGCAAGAATATATAACTTTAAAAAAAAGAAGAAAGAATGTACAAATAACGGTATCCTCACATTGAAGGCAGCGGTTAAGTTTATATTTCATAGGAGTATCATTTAGTCCCTTACAGAGGCCAGGGGTATTGAGGTAAGGCAGAATTCAATAAGCAATCTGTGTCTGATCAATTAAGACATGAAAAGGCCTTTTAGGTTTTATTTTTTTAATATGTATTTCATATATAAATATATCACTGATGCTAGCGACAGACCTATCTAAATAATTGATAATGTTCCTTCTCCTCTTAGATTCTGAAAAAGAATTTCATATCCTCCCTCACCGAGTATTCGTCCCCATTCCGGGATCCACTGTAATGTTATGTGATTATAAATTTGGTGATGAGTCAGCTGAAGAAATGAAAGACCATTTTATAGAGATGTTAGATCATATGATTCAAATAGAAGATTTGGAAATTGCAGAGGAAATAAACACAGGTAATTATATGATGTTACTTAAGAACCTGATTAGACTTTTGCTAGATGACCTACAAGGCATCTAGTTTGTCTTTAGGTTTCTTTAATATTAGTTCTGTTTGATATTTTTGAAGCGTTTAAAAATGTGTCTGTTTAATTTCTATAAATAGAAACATACAGTCAGTGTTTTCCTGGAAAATTCTATGAAAATTTAAGTTACCTAAGGTTTTTCTAAGCCTAGCGAGTAGATCTTCATAAAACAAGTTCAGCTTTAAATAGGTGGAAATACATTGCTTTTAGGTATTTTATTGTAAAAAAAGTTTTCTTAAAATTTACTACCTTAATCATTTGGTTAAGTATTTTTAAACAGTTTATTAAAGATCTTTTCAATTCTAGTGGGCTTTATTTTCTTACCCTTTGTATAATTGCGATACCAAACTGAAATGGGCAGTTCCAAACATTAGATCAAGGTTATTTTTATACAGCATAGATTTGCCATACTATCTAATTATGTAAGTTTCTCCTCCTAACCATCACTTTCACATTTGACCTTACATTCTATTTAGATGGCTGTTTTTATTTTGTTTTGCGTTGCTTTGCTTTTGTTTTGTATCCAGTGAGAGCAGGTTATGAAAACATATCCATAAATAGGTGTATAAGTTTATGACAGTCTTCCTGAAACATTTATAAATATGTGATAAAAGTAATTATTTGCAAGCATCAAGAAATACTGAGTATGTAGCTATTTATCAAACTTAAAATTTCTGATATCACAGTAGAAAGTCTTTAGGTTACTTTTGAATATGGAAGTTTATGAAATTTGAATATGGCAATTTTTAAGTCTTTTCTGATTGCTTAACTATTCTTCTGTGACTTAACTAATTCCTGCCTCCCACCATAAGAGTATTTGATTCAGAGTACTCTTGTTACAATAATGAGCAGCTGTGTTTTTTTAAAAAAAACAATTATTTTTTTTTAAGGGATAGCTATAGTATCTTCCCTAACTGGTAGATACTTTGAAAGTAAAATGTTTGCTGCTTTCTGAAAAATGTTTTCCCAGATTAGTGGCTATACTATCTCTGCCAACCAGATGTAGAGTCATCAGCATAGGGATTTTTGATTATTTTGTTCACTTTTGTCTCTAGCGCCTAACAATAGTTCTTGACCCATTCTGTTGTTAATCTGAATGAATTTTACGTGGGATCATTAGAGTTGATCTAGTTCATCCTCTTTCTTTTAACATTGAAATCTATATTCCTAGGAGATGGGGACTTAGATTATATTCTTCCTTATTCTGAATACTAGTCTGCCTCCCTATAACTAATACCTTATTCAGCAGTCTGGAGCTGAGTACTTCTTTATTGAGCCCATGCTTTAAATTTGAGGACAACTATCATGCTGTAAGTATGTTGAAGCCAAATATTTGCAGTCCTTTAACTGGTCTCTTTATTATAGTTTCCAGACCTCATTCTTTCTTACTACCTTGTTTGTCTTCTTATAGTAGGAATTTTTAGCCTATGGTACCCATAACCTCTGGGATCATAGCTGGCTTTCAGGAGGTCCACAAACCACGTAAAAGTTATTGTGTAATTTTTTTCTGGATAAAGATCTGTAGCTGTTAAAGGATTGGCGACCTAAGAAAGATTAAAAACTATTTCTTTAAATATACTGTATTCTTTAAATTAGCATTATATATAATGATTAATTAAGATAGTAAATTTTAAGAAAACTTTTCTTACAATAAAAGAAATACCTAAAAGCTATGTATTTCCACCTGTTTAAAGCTGAACTTGTTTGTGTCTCTTGAAATGCATTAACCCTGAATTCAATCTAATATTCTAATAATATTATTAACTACTAGTTATATAGAATCTACTACGTGTAGGCACTGTTTTAAGAGCCTTACAAATACTAAATCATTTAATTCTTATAATAGCCTTATGATATAGATACTATTCTTAGTCCCATTTTCCAGATGAGAAAATTGAGGCTCAGAAAGGTCATGTAATTTTTCTAGGGTTACACAGCTAGTAAATGGTGGAGCTAGAATTTAAACTTAAACAATTTGGTTCTAGAGTCTGCTTTTTTCTAACAATTCCTTTCCGTGGTACCTAACCAACATGAACCATAGAACTACTACTTTCCATGGTCTAGAGATTTACTTTAGCATGGCCATCTTCATTGCATCATTCAAAAATTTTTTTGACTTAAATGAATGATGTTACATTATTCTAGGCTACTTCATTACTTCATTATGTTAAGTATGCTTCCTTAAGGACTCTTCCCTGTTTTTGAAACTTATATAATTCCCAACTGAGTGATTGATTGATTACTATTTTTGATTGCCTATTAGGTATTAAGCATTAGGGTTCTAAAGATGAAATATACAGTCCTGACTCTCAAGAAGTTCACAGTATAGGGGGAAATACAGAGGAATGGGTTACTCTAAGGTGATTAGTTCTATAGTAGAGGGATGAACAGAATTATCAGAATGTTTAGCACAGGAATTATCCTTGTATGAGATTAGAGAAAGCTTCTGAGAGCAAGTGACATTTGAGATCATTCAGAAGGATGAATATAGTAAAGCAACTCTAGGCTTTTCAGAAATTGAACACTGGTATCAGATGTATTGTGACCAAGAATATGACTTGTGTAGAATTACATTAGGTTTGCTTTTTCAAGTATTTGTTGAAGTAGAAGGAATGATTTGGTAATTAGCATATTTTTTAGGGTAAAAACAAACATTTTAAGAGAAAAATTAAGTGATTTTTCATAACATCCTATTGTTTAGAATTATATTCACTTACTTATTTACTTCTTTACTCATTCATTACTCTAAATATATTATCTTATTAATAATAAAATACTGGATTATTAATAAATTATTCATTGATTTACTAAAAATTATTAGATGCATAATTTTATGAAGATGGTTAAAACTGAGTTCAGTTAAAATACTATCTTTAGTCCAGTTAAAATACTATCTTCAGTCTAGCCACCTACACCTGTGTAACTTTACTTCCCCTCTGAACCCCAGATTCTCTTGCGGTTAAAAGAATTTAGTACAGGGGTGCCTGGGTGGCTCAGTAGGTTAAAGCCTCTGCCTTCGGCTCAGGTTATGATCTCTCTCTCTCTCTGTCAAACAAAAATAAAATCTCTAAAAAAATCCATTAAAAAAAGAATTTAGTACAAATATTAGGGAGAATACTTTTTTTTTTTTTTAAGATTTTATTTATTGGGCGCCTGGGTGGCGCAGTTGGTTAAGCAACTGCCTTTGGCTCAGGTCATGATCCTGGAGTCCCAGGATCGAGTCCCACATCGGGCTCCCAGCTCCATGGGGAGTCCGCGTCTCACTCTGACCTTCTCCCTTCTTATGCTCTCTCTCACTCTCTCTCTTTCCTAATAAATAAATAAATAAATAATCTTAAAAAAAAAAAGATTTTATTTATTTATTTGACCGAAATCACAAGTAGGCAGAGAGGCAGGCAGAGAGAGGAGGAAGCAGGCTTCCTGCTGAGCAAAGAGCCCAATGCGGGGCTGGATCCCAGGACTCCGAGAGATCATGACCTGAGCCTAAGAGGCTTTAACCCACTGAGCCACTCAGGCGCCTCCGGGAAAATACTTTCTAAACAAAAAGAGAGACATAACTGTATAATATTAACTAGTATTATTATAAGACTTTGAAATAATGAACTTTCTGAATTATAAGAAGAAATATTAACATTAAAGTATAAAAGTAATATTTTATAGTGTGTATAAATTTTCCTACATATCTGAAATTAGGGTTTCCATATATAATAAACCATAAAAGGTGGAGTTCAAATGTTCAAGTTCAAAAATTGAAATCATTACTATCTACTTTAGGGGTATTAAACTTATTATAGGAATCTGGCTTAATTTTCTAAGTATTTGATGTTATTATTTGCTGATTATTATTTAATTATTTCTATTCTATAATATACTTGCCAAGTAGTTGCTATGTTTAAAATACATATTTTGCCAGGTAAGTGCCTTAAAATAACATACTTTCAAATGACTTAGGGGTAAAGAACAATTTGTTCGTCAAAATGACTCACTTAAGGTGAGGGATAACTATGGCTTTAAAGTTTCTTAGATGCCTTAGTCATCTCCTACTAGATATTAAGTTAATAATTCAGATGCACTTTATATACAGTATCAGCTAAAAATTTGAAGACACACCTTTGAAATCTGGTAAAACTCATATTTGCCAATTCTGTCTTGATATTAGAACTAATTTGTTTTTGTTGTTTGGTTAAACATTGGTAATTTAATTATAAAAGAAAGAGCAGTAATAATGAACATGTATTTTTATCACTAAATTCTGAGTATAGTGAAACCTCACTACTTCAGTATTCGGGGATGGGGAAGAAGACAACTAAGGAGTTCAAGTTGTAACATTTTAAGCTAAATAGTCCTGCCTAACTATCAACAGCCTGGAATGAAATTGAACCCATTTACAGTTTAGCATTCATTCATTATTGCCCTTGTTTTCTCTTTTGTTGACAGTTGCTCAAAAAGGTTACTTTCTTAAATGATTAATTTGGGGCTTGTCTGAAGTAAAAATTACCTGGTTTTAAGGAATGCTTAAGATCTAATTTCCTATCGAATCATATGTTATTTGCATTTAAATTTCAGACACTAGTAAAATGACGTAGTGTCTGAGATTTGAATTAAAATCCCAGAAGCTCCCACCAAAAACAAACATAAATTGTTATGACAGCGTCTTATTCATCCTTGAAAAATGCTCTGCTTCAGTAAAATGATCTCAGATTTGTATCAAATCAACATGATTTTGTATGACAGTTCAAAAATGAAAATAGAACAATGAAATGTCTTTTTTTATAGAAGTAAATCAGTTGTGCAGAAGATTTGACTAGGGCATGACTTTTATTTATAACAATTCAATATTAAATGTACAAGTAATATATCATGATAAACTATTTTTGTGCTATTTAAATACTAGTACTCAAGTAAAAAAATAGATCCTGTAGTAGATAAGTATAATTTATGCTTCATCTGTTATTTTTATTTGTATTTGTTATCTGATATAAGGATTTTAGTGCCCCCCAAAAAGCTTTTTGGTATTGATATTTACTAATAGAAAAACCAAAATTGTGTGTGTGTTAACATGAATAAAACTGTACTACTCATTCAACTTTTTGATCTATAGGTGAAGTTAGGGGAAATATGAAGCTGGTAGGCTAATGTAATCTAGAACTAAAGTGTTATAGTCCTTAAGAAAACTACAAACTGGGGAAATATAGAAGACTGAATGATTCTAGAGACAGTTCATAATAAGAATATTTGGCCTTTGTAACCAATATGATATGGGAGGAAAAAAAAGAGAAGAGGGTTTTGTTTGTTTTTAAAGTACTTTCATCATATGCTTGAAGAGGGGAAAAAAGGAATGGTCATACCCTTGATTCTAATGAAGTAGTTACTAACGATGATTTCTGAAAATGACAGTAAACTTTTTCTTTATGGGAAATTGATGAAAATTGGGCAGTTTTTTTTTTCTTATTCTTTTATCCATTTTGGTACCATAGATATGTGTTTCAATAAGTTTATGTATCATACTTGCAAATTATATTGAAATATAAAGGGGTCTATAAGAACATTTTAAATGCAACCAATAATCTCTTTTACTTTGAATTTAAATGGTAGCATTTACCGTCTTCATCTATCTCTGTGGTTCTCTTTTCTTCTTTGTAAATAAAGGGATCAACACGGAGTAGATGCTTTCAGACAGCTCCCTAGGGTTCTATAGGACAGCATTTGATTACCACTTCTGAGGGAAAGAAGGGAGTCTGGCTTGAGGAGCCCTCCATTCTTGCTTTAGCCAGCCTAATTCTATTTTAATGCTGGGATTTTCTGTCAGATTCTTTAACACCATGGGAAAAAAATGAAAACCACTGGTCTAAGAATGGTTTTAGTTCAAACACTTTTAATCAGTGTTAAATAAATTCAGCTAAGCTAATCTACATAAATTATTGCCAGCATAATGAAACAGAAAGAGAACTTGTATTTGAATTTTCAGTCTGCCACCCATGACCCTCAGATATGAACTTAACTTTCTGGGTTTTATATTTCCATCTATAAAATGAGATAAGGTGGTTGTCTTGTTTAACATTGAATTGTTTTAAGGTCAAATTCATGATCATATTTTGCTTGTATACAGTAGCCCCCCTTATTTTCAGAAGATAAATTCCAAGAAGCCCAATGGATTCCTGAAACTGCAGATAGTACCTTTCTATATACTGTGAACTCTCTCTATATTATGCTTTTTCCTAGATATGCAAATCTGTGATAAAGTTTAATTTAAAAATTGGGCATGGTAAGAGATTAAAAATAATAACAATAATAAAATAGAAGTTATAACAATATAACATAAAGAAAAGTCATGTGAATGTACTCTTTCTCAAAATATATCTGATTGTATTTATACTCACCCCTCTTGTGATTATGTGGCATGATAAAATGTCTCATAATGAGATGAAATGAGGTGAATGATACAGGCATTGTGATGTAGCATTAGGGCATTGTTGACCTTCTGACACCATGTCAGAAGTGGGGTCATCTGCTGCAGGACTGCAATTGACTGCAGGTATCTGGAACTGCAGATTAGTGGGAGACTACTATATTTCACATTTCAGGTTAGATCCAGTCAGCAAACTTTTTCTGTATAGGGCCAATAGTAAATAATTTAGGCTTATGGGGCAGATAAGGTCTGGCCCACAGGAAGTTACTAATTCGCACTTTTAATATTAATATATAATTATTTAAAATTATTAATTGTCAAGCCATCAATAAGGATGATAGAAATTAATTCTAATTAAGAATGAAGGTTACCCTGCTCCTATCTGGTTTGATTTTTGGTATCAGTTTATTTTTACTACCATATAGTAAACAAATTACTTATTTACTATGTTTATTATTATCTATAATTGTCTTTAACTATATTATTTATGTTACCCGTAATTATTTATCTATTATATTTGTTATTATTTGTTTACTATATATGTTATTATCTCATAATTTGTGGGAGTCATTCAGAACTAGCTCTGTGGCTCTTTGGTTTTAGTCAGTTATAAAACTATATACAGTATTTAAAAAATTGTTCCGTGAAATTTAATTCGCTTACATTTATTCCATTTATTTACCTACGTATATTCCATGAAATGTAATTCACCTACATTTGATAATGAACAAATTCGTTGTGTTGTAAAAAAGTCAAATTCAAGAAAAATGGAGCTCACTGTATTTGTTCCTTATAATGTTCTTCTTTAAAACTCATTTTAAAATGGGAATTATTCCCATTTTATTAGGATTGACTATTGTTATCCTCTTGCAGCTTGTATGAGTTACTCTATGAATACTGAAGCTTCATTGGACAACGCAGATGATGAACAACCAAAACAACCAATTAAAACTACAATAGTATTGAAAATTCAGCAAAACATAGGTATTTAATTTCTTCTATAAAATTGAAAAGATGGTATTTTGGATTTGAGTTTTCTTATAATTTTAAAATTATTTCTGTTACATTTTGCTTTCTTAAATGTAGTAGATTAAGCCTGTATTTATTATTATGGAAAGTCCTAGACCCTGGAGATGGAAGAGATGGAAAGATTCATAAATAATTCATTATTGCAGTTGTCCTCAAACATGATACTTTTTGTGATTTTTTTTTTTGGTGTGTTTGTTTGTTTTTAGAGGAGGTGGGAGGGGCAGAGAGAGAGAGAGAGAGAAAGAGAGAGAGAGAGTGATCTTAAGCAGGCTCCACGCCCATGGCAGAGCCCAACATGGGGCTTGATCTCACAAACCTGAGATCATGACCTCAGCTGAAATCAAGATTTGGATGCTTAACGACTTAGCCACCCAGGCACCCCACTTTTTGTGTTTACAAGAAAAACTTACTGAGTTTCAGGAATCAGTTATCATAGTTGGCCAATGCTTTCCTGACTGGTGTTCTTTGAAAAACTGCTATTTTAGAAGATTTTGATACATGTTCTATGAAAAAAGTCAAATTCAAGTCTGGAAATTCGTAATGAACTTTAGAATTTTAAAGGCTCCAACAAGCGTGGCAATCACTTTAATGTTGTTCAGACTTACTGATTAAAGAACATGTAGACTGTTAAGTGGGAGGCCAATTTGAGAAATGCTTTACAAGCATTAAGACTTTTGACTGAGAGAAACCAGATTTTTCTTGGCACTTACTCATTAATTCTTTGTACCGAAGTGCATGTGTATGTGTGTGTTTGTGTCTGGACTGCTCTGGTCGGTTTTGTTTTGGTTAACTTAAAATTATCAGGAAAAAATAAGTAAAACTAAAAGTTACCAACATAAACTTACTAATTCTTATATTTTATAATGGTGGAATCTGAGGTTTTTAGTTTGAAGAGTTACACAAATAACTTTGCCTTGTCATATTTGAGACCCACCGCCCATTGGAACTGTCTTTTGGCTTAAGCTCGGTACCGTGAGATGCCTGGAATTTCAGTGTGGATATTTATAGAAACCTTTTAAAGTATGTGTGAGTTTTTCTCTTAAATATGTGTGAGTGCACATGTGTGTAAGAGAGATACTTTTTTTTTTTTGGAAGGTTTTGCTAAGTGGTGAAGTACATGATTACCAGTCCAACCTTTGCCATCTATTCAACTTATTGCTGTGTTTTCCTCCTAAGACTTGGCTGGATTTTAATACATATATATGTGTGTGTAAGCATATGTGTTTATGGAGGTGTATCTTGTTGTTTAAGACCATCGGTTGCATACATTTCAGAGCCTAGGATCAGTTAAGCCTTTCTTTTGCTCATCCCATTTCCATTTTTTTTGTGTTTGTTTTACTTGTAGGTGTGATTACAGCAGTTGCAGTTGCAGTCCTTGCCGCGGGTATCTCCTTTCATTACTTCAGTGATTAGGGTGAGACACAGCTTCCTGATCTACCAGAGAACACTGAGCAACCATTATGAATAATAAAGATGCAAACAGTCCATCTGCATTTAAGACCAGAGCAGCCACCTCTGCTGCCATAATGCCTATTAGGTTTCTGACTAAAATAAAATCACCAGCTGCCTTGTTTAGCCCTGCTTACATTATAGATGGCTCAGGCTTCCAAAAATAAAGTTGTGCATATAGATGGAAGTTGCATGTAACAAATCCTTACTATCTATTTTTTTAAATGTTCAAAATGATGGTTTATTTTCATAGATTTTAGTCCTATTGATGTGGATCACATATTGATCAGGATATTAAAAATTTGAATAGTCAGGTTGACTGAATATCTTAGAATAACTGGAGAAATTTCTACAAAGAAGGGCAGCAACCTGTTGGGTAAGTTCATACTCTAGGACCTTTCTAATGTATATTCAGTTCCAAAAGACTGATCAAGTTCTGGTCAAGGGGTAGGAAACCTTTCCAGAAAGACTTGAATTATTAAGGATTGCCATAAATCATGTGCTTTCTCGGATTAATATATCATACCTGTTTTAATATATTTAATAAGACTTTTACTTCTAACAGTGCATTAGACTAACTACTGCAAAACAACTGAACCCTGAATAAAATCTCTTTTTAATGCATTAATTGGCTCAAAGAAGGTAGGGGAAGTTTCTGAGAACCATACCTCTATTTTTACTCACCCACAAAAATGAAACATTTTGAGTTGGGAATTGTGAATACTGTTTTAAATATGTAAGTGGGCAGTGGTTGCTCAGATGGCACATACTAATTGCAGCACAACCCTATGAAGTTTGCCTTGGACTAGGAGAAACAAGGAGATGAATCTGAATCTGAGATGCTGTCCTAGCCAGGACAGTTGAAGTGGCTACTTAGTTTATAGTATCCTATAACTCCTGGCAGAAGCAAGATTTCCATGGATTAAGATAAAGCAATATTCCGACTAGAGATTACCAGGTGCAAAGTGAAACTAGCTAGCATGGGAAAAAATCTATAGAAATAATAAACTTTGAATTCAGTTCTCCAAGGTCTCATCACTGACATCTATGAAAGATGGAACCACAGGCAAATCTAAAAAACAAACAGAACTGCTCAAGATGAAAAATAAGTTACTTGAAATTTAAAAAAAAAGAACCCTCGGACATGTTGAATATCATATTAAACTCAACTGAAGAGACAATAAACTGGAAGTGAGATCTAAAGGAATTACTCCATGTGCAACAGGGAGAAACCAGCTAGAAAATACAAATATTTAAGAGAAATTTAGAGATATGGAGGGAAGAATTACAAAGACTAGAAATATTAGGAGGGAAGAATACAGAAGATGGAGCAGTGCCAATATTTGAAGATAACTATTTTCCATATTTGTTGGAAAAACGTGAATTCATAATTTCAGGAAGCACCATATATCCCAAGCATACATGGATCAAATCCATGCCTAAACCCAAAGTAGTGTGACAACACGATACCAGACACAAGATTTTAAAAACATTCAAAGGAATAAAAAGATTATCAATGAAGGTAAGACAGTCACATACTTACTCGGCTTCTCAATAGCAATGATGTACCCAAAGATGGTGGAATAATGCCTTTGAAATTCTGAGGAAAAACTAATTATCAACTTAGAATTTATGCCAAGCAAAACTGAAATGTTCAGATGAAAAGCAGATTTTTACCATCAGTGGAACTTCAATAAAGAAACCGCAAAAAGGATGATCTTCAAAAAGGAAAATGTTTCCACAAGGATGATCTGAAATTGAACTGGTGAACAAATACAGTGATAAGCATGTAAATCAAAAGTGTTGTTAATATAAAACAGTCATAATTAAATGTTTATGAGAAGTAAAATTGTAAATAACTGTAAAACAATAAACATTTTATGCAACATGAATGTGGACTACTAAAATAGGATATAATTGAAAAACTGGATAGTTTTTAAGATGGGAGGAGGATGATTAGAATTAAAGTGTTTTGGGGTGTTTTCATTATTCAGAAAGCAGGTTAAGATACTGTTTAACCTTAAAATTTGTTAGTAAAATCTAGAAAGTAACTGCTAAAATAATAGAATGAATCATTGCAAAGGAAAAGAAGTTTAAAATAGTGGGACAGGAAGACAGTTACTTGGCACAAAAGGAAGAAACTAGGAGTGAGGGAGGAACAAAATTAGTAAGATAATAGTAACAAGTCAAGTAATGCTAATTAAAATAGACATGAATAGACTAAACCCAGTTCAATGGAAGATTAAGATTTTAAAATCCAGCTATACATAGGCTTGATTTTTTAAAAGATGAAAACACATAGGCAAATAACAAAATTTGTGTAGCTTTAGTGATACTAAATCAAAATTAGATTTTATGGTATAGTATTAAAGATGGAGAAGGCCACTAAATGATAAAAGGATTAATTCACTGGAAATGTGTAACTATTTTAAATTTGTACATATTTTATAAAATGACATCAAAATGTAAAAAAAAATAAAGACCTCAAAATGTATAAATTATTAGACTAAACCAACAAATTGAACAACATAGAGATTTCAACAGCTCTCAATTACTGTGATAAATAAACCAAGCCAAAGAATGAATGAAAACACAGTTTTGCATAATGCAATCAACAATATTTATTCAATGGACAAATTTAAAATAATCAGTAATTAGAGACTATTCTTAAACATTTTATGTTAGCAAAAAATTGACCATGTACTAGGTATGAAATAAGTTACAATAAAGTTTTAAAAATCAGTATTAAATGGATAATAAGAAATAAGAGGTCAGTAATAAGATTAAAATTTTTTAAATCATACATTTACAAGTTTTAAAAACTTCGAAATGAAAGAAGAAAACATAAATACTTAGAACAATTATAAGTATCACATTTGGAAAAATTGGGCTGTGCAACAGAAATGGTACTAAAGGAAATTAAGTGCTTAAATTAAAGAAAAAACATAAGTATGTAACCTGATGTTGAAGCAAAGAGATATAGGCAAGGGAAGAAATCAATGAATTAGAAAACAAAAAGTTACAATGTCAAAGTTGTTTTCATGATAATAAAATTGGCATAATTGAACAAGAAGAAAAAAAGCACAAGTTGGCAAAATAAAGATTGAAAAGGAATCCTAACCCATAGGTATAGCAGAGCTGAAAATGATGAACTTCTTAATATATTTGAAAACTTAGACAAAATAGATCAAGGTTTAGAAAAATGCAATATCCTTAAATTGTCCAAAGAAGAAATAGGCAAGCTACTTAGACTTATTCAGTAGTGTTAAATAGTAAGTAATTTTTTTTGACAGAACATCTAGCCCACATCTACAGATGTTTCTTTTTCAAGGACTATACTATTTCAACATTTCATACAAACTTTTCCAAAGACTAGGTAATGAGGGAATATTCTTCAGCTCTAATGAAGCCACTATAACATCTACTGATACTAGAATCATACACATCCAGTAAGTTACAGATTTATTATACATGGTAACAGATGTGAAAACCAAAAGCACTATTGATAAGCTAAATTCAACATTATATAAAAAAGGATAATGCAGCATGACTAAGTTGTATATATATACATTAAAAACTAGGAACTCAATAAGGATGCTTATTTTATCACCACTTCTATTTTTCATTGTACTGTACAAATAAAGAGCAGAAGACAAATCAGATATTTTAAAAGGATGTGACTGAGCACGTGAAAAGGTGTTCAATCTCATAAATGATCAACTAAGACCATGGTTGAATATCATTTTACATCTAATAGATTGAAAAATTAAGAAATATGACAATATCAATGAAGATGTGCATCAAGAAGACATTTACTGGTGGGGTTGTAAACCCATACACAGTTTGCCATAGAAAGCAATTTGGCATTATCTTGTGATGTTGACCATTTACATGCTCTACTACCTGACCATTTTGCTTCTACATACATACTTAGAGAAATTTTTCCATAGGTTCCCAAGAAAACATCTGTGAGAGTGTTCAAAGCAGCCCTGTTTGTAACCATTCAAATGTTCATTAACAAGAGAATGACAAATAGATTGTGGGTTTTGTAATTTTATATAATAGGAAGAATGACCTGAGAAAGCAAATCTCAGAAGCCCACATGCAATATGATTGCTTTTATAAAGTTTAAAAACAAGCAAATCTAAACTACATTACACAGGAAAACATTTATAATAACACTTTCTTAATCTGAAGGAGTGATCCCCAAATTCAGGATGGTATTACCATTTCTGGTGGGACTGATGGCAAAGCAGGAAGGCAAGAAGGAACAAATGAATAGATGAAACATTAGTGATGTTTTAGTTCTTGAGTTGAAATGGGTTACTTGATCTTCATTTTATTCACTTAGTGGTATCAACATATGGATTATTTTGGTTGTCTACTACTAACAAACCACCCCAAACTTAATTGACTTAAAATGACAACCATTTAGGATCCCTGGGTGGCTCAGTTAGTTAAACATCTGCCTTCAGCTCAGGTCATGATCCCACATTGTGTTCCCTGCTCAGCTGGGAGTCTGCTTCTCCCCTTCCCTCTGCTCGTGCTTTCTCTGTCTCTCATGTGTTTTCTGTCTCAAAATAAATAAAATCTTTTAAAAAAAAGATTAAAAAAAAGACAACCATTTAATTTCTTCTCCAAAAAATCTGAATTGACAGGAGTCAGTTGGCTTGTTCTCCACATGGTGTTGGCTAGAGCTACAATTTTCTAGGAGCTTGATTGGGTTTGAAACATCCAAAATAGCTCATTCATGTGGTTGGCAGTTGACGCTGTCAGCTGGGAACCTGGCTATCACACGTCAGTTTTCCTCTATGTGGCCTCTCCATGTGACTTGAGGTTCTTCCATTAGGGTGGCTGGGCTTCCTCCTGTCATGATAATTGGGATTCAAGAAGTAACATCCCAAGTGTGAGCATTCCAAGATGAAAGAAGTAAGAGCTTTGAGTCTTCTTGAAGCCCTGGCTTAGAAATCTCAGAACATCACTACATTGTATTGGTCAAAGTAATCTATAGGAACAGCCTAGATTAAAGATGAAGGGGAAAAAACCCTGTACTTCTCAATGGGTATGCATATATGAGAAGGAAAGGGCTTGATGGCAGCCATCTTTGGAGGTTATTATTATACCGTCTGCAAATAGCAATTCATGTTCTTGACATGGAAAATGCCTTCACCCCCTCACAAGACACCTTCAAGTTGCATCTAAATATGTTGTCATATTCAGGTTCAAGGCTCAATCTCATCATTTAAATCAGTTTCAGGTATATACGAGCCACCTTTACTGCAGTTCTCAATGTGAAGGTGCATGAGCTAAAGAAACAAGTTTTCTTCCCCATACTCATCTAGCAAACAATGACAAGACAGGCAATAGATATCTTGTTCAAAAAGGGAAAATGGGAGGTGAAAAGCAGGAAATGGTCCATAGCAATTCCAAACTCTAACTGGGCATATGCCTCTTATTCATCATGATTCTAGGAGCAGGGAGTGTATGATAAGTAGGGCCTAATTCTCAGCCCTTGGCCCTTCTTTATGAGATTTGACTCTACTCTGAGTTGTCCTTTTCCATGAGAATGGCTTGTTTGAAATTGAATAGCTTTCTCAACTTGCTTCCTGATTTTCAAAGGCTGAAGACCCAGAAGCATTTTTTTTATTTTGAACTGTCTCTTCCTTTTAGACCAAACATGTAATTCCTTTAAAAATATTGCTTATTTTCTATGAATCAAATTATGATCCACTCTATTCAACAAAAGGCACACCCACAAATCTGAGACTAGCCTCTCCCTCCACTTTGAGCTAAATATCAGGATGCTGAAGGACACCATCCTTAAGAATCTTGGGTATCAATTGCCTCACTGAGTGGGTGGACTATAATACATGCTTATAGGATTCTTAGAAGTCTTTCTGTCAGCTGAGAGATCTATGAGACACCGGCTTAAATATTTTTGAAGTCTTAAAAATTATTAGAGCTGTACCCTTGATTGTAACTTACCCTGATGCTTTATATTTTACTTGTAGATCTCTGGAGTTGACCATTCCCCAGAGGTCATTTCCTCTTTGAGAATTTCTTGCTGGCTGGAAAAGGTGTTCAAGGCCTTTATATTTCCTACAACATCTGCTTCAAAACTGAACAGTTTCTTATTTAGTTCATCTCTGTTTTTCTGTATTTGACCGTTGCCAGCTAAAAGTCACTTGGAATTTTTAGTATTCTACCTGGAAATCTCCTTGGCCAGATGCACAAGTTTATTCAGTTACTTCTTACCCTTAGTGATTTCCAGGAGTTCATTAATTCGACTTTTCGCATTACTACAAGTGAAAGTGCTTTTCATAACAAGGGTTGCCTTTCAATAACAATTTCCTCATTGTTCTAGTGACCCCTGTTTCCTGAAGTCCCTAAAGCCTTCATCTCCTGTTCAGTTCCAAAGTTAAGGCTACGTGTTTTGGTTTTGGCCCAGTAATACTCTTATTTCTAGGTACCAGTTTCTATTTTGCTTATCTCTTCGTAACAAACTCAAAATATACTGGCATTAACCATTTTATTAATGGTTTCATTAATCATATATTAATTATTTATGATTCTATGGATAGATGGGGCTCAGCTGAAAGGTTCTTCTGTTCTACAGATGTTGCCTGGGGCTTCAATTACCTAAGGGCTGTGACATCCAAGATAGTTCATCCACATGGTTGGCAATTTAAATACTGCTTCTCCATATAACCTCTCCCTAGGGCTTAGGCTTCTCAAAGCATGATGGTTGAATTAAAAAAGGAAGAGCCCCTAGAATCAATGTTAAAAAGGAAGTGGGAAATTGTTATTCCTTAAAAGACTGGGCTCAGAAATCCCCGAATGTCATTCCTCTCTATTCTTTTGCTCAAAGCAAATAGGCCTAGATTAGATCCCATAGGAGAGGGGAAAGAGGCTCACTTCTCAATGGAGGAGTAACACATGCATACAGGGAGGGAAAGAGTTAATGGCATTCATCACAGGAGACTTATTACACATACATTTTTTAGTATATGTCAAATCTTAAATATATGAGAAAAGAGAGAATTAAAAAAGTTCTCTAGGGAAATAGTTAACTATTAATACTCTAAAAACATAATACATATATTATTTTACCACAATCTGCCTTTTCCAATAGCACCTCTGTCTCCTTTCTGTTTTGACATTTTTGTGGGTAAATAAATGTCTTTCCCTTTTACCTACTCATATAATGTTCAAAGGACAATAAGTTCATAACCATATTACCAAAATAGTTGTAAATAATCAAGCTCTATTACAACATGTATTTGTTTTTTTGGCTTTTACCTAAAATATTCATCTAAGTATAAATTAGCCAATGTATAATAAATATCTAGTAAATTATTCTTGGTTTCTGACTTTAACCTAATAATTATATTGGAAATATGAAGTATGTTAATGAATAGTCATTAAAGGTAGTCAATGAGTTCTCATATACTTCATAACCTATTGAAAGGTAAATTAATACTGTAATAGGTTTTGATTTATCGGTTAATGACAAGTGATAAAAGTGGAGTTAGAAATAACAGTTGTTTGTCTCTGCTTTTGCCTTTTCTAAAGTGTTTTCACATACATTATTTCAATGGATTTTTACAATACTCTTGTGTGAGCAGGGCAGAGATTTGTTTAATGGAACCAAATTTGGTGGACATAAATGAAGTGCACGTTATTATGTGTTGTATCCAGTGATACATAGGAAGAGTAGACATTTGAGTAATTGGATAATCAGAAGTAGATTATTCCTTCTTTTTTCATCTTTGTAAAAATATTTTGTAAATATTTTACATACTTAGCACCATTAAATGAAGCTAGACTTTATGCTGTTCTGTGACACTTATGAAATTCTGATCCCAAAGAGCCCTGTAGAAAAAGGCTTGATCTTTTAAGAAAAGATCTTTCACCCAATTTGTTCAGTTTGTTAAGGAGGCCTTTTGTTTATTATAAAATTGTGAAGAGGAACTTAATGGAATGGATGAAGTTAGTTTAATCAGCTCTTAGGTTCTATTTTGTCAAATCCAATTTACTTATAGATACACCAGATGCCGGAACCATGATTAAAATTCTGAATGTCAGGGCACCTGGGTGGCTCAGTGGGTTAAGCTCTGCCTTTGGCTCAGGTCATGATCTCAGGGTCCTGGGATCAAGCCCCGCATCGGGCTCTCTGCTCAACAGGGAGCCTGCTTCTCCCTCTCTCTCTGCCTGCCTTTCTGCCTATTTGTGATTTCTTTCTCTCTGTCAAATAAATAAATAATTTAAAAAAAAAAAAACAAAAAATTAAAAATAAAATTCTGAATGTCAGTAAGCTAAGACACTAGACTGCAATATTTCTATCTAAACAAAAATAATAATGTTTAAAAAATAATCCTATGCTTTCAAATTAGAACTATGGAAAACATTTTCTAAATTTTGATTCTAAATTATAACTGAAATAATAGCTAATGATTATGGAGAGTTGACCTTTATGTCTAGATCTTCTAATTAAGAAACAACACCTTGGGAAGTCACTTAATTCCTTTGCTCTTTAGCTTAGAACAAATTGTACCATTAAGCTAACTCTCATATAGTGCTTTAAAACTTATACAATATTTTCATTTTAACAATTCAGAGACTGAGGTGAGGTTCAGAAAAGTGACAAAGCTAAACCTAGTAGTGAGGAATATACATATTAAGGGGAAAGATATTAATGAAAGGGAGTAATTGAGTATGTAGAAACAAGAGGGATGATTGTACAGAAGCAAGAAACTGAGTTTAAGATTCCTGAGGATAGTCTCTAAAGCATAGGTAGCTATGGCCTTGAGAGAAGGAACATCTAATAGCTCAGAAAGTGAAGAAAATTGGTGCATGGTTTGGTAGTGGAAAGTTGAAGATGATTTTATCTGATGCCTTCAGATTTCTATGAAGTCATCTGCTGAGGAAAGGTCATCTGCTGAGAGGAAAGAGAATAAAGAAGATTTCAAAGAATTGTTGCCAAGAATGGGAGATCAAATTAACCAGAGAAGCTGTGGAATTACCAGGCAGTGTACTGGTACAGTCTCATTTGAGGTTAGTAATAATAAATAAATAAAATTGTGTGATTTTCCCCAGTAGTCTGTCTTCTCAGATTTTAAAAAAAGGGATTTGTAGGTCTTGTCTAAAAGATAAGTTAAAAACAAAGAAGGGCTAGAAAATTAGGATATTGGCAAGAATATTATTTAAGAATATTATTTAAATGATGAACCATGAAATCTAAGCTGAATATGAAAGGAAGTGAAGAGATGGAAATGGGGAGGAGGGGAGAGAGAGAACAAGAATGTTTTAATGAGTTAGAAATGTAATGGAAAGAAAGAGAGAGAGAGAGAATGCTTTGATGATTTGGAAATATAAAAAGACCAATGTAGTAGATATCTAGGAGAAATCAAAGACCCAAATTTTTTATAGTAGTTAACAAGTAAATAAGGAGATTTGATTGTAATCATAAGTAAGAATGCCTGGAGTAGTGATTTGGGAAGAAATAACACAGAGATGATAGCAAATGACATGAGTGGATGAGGTGAAGTAGGTTATTGAAGGTCAAGAGAAGAGGAAGTCAATGAAAGAAAGTTCAGATTATGGGAAGATGGTCTGCTAAAATAATGATAACACCCAACATGATAAAATTTGAAGCATAAAGGAAGGCTGTGTGAGGAGAGTATCTAATTTTTGATAATGAGGGAGGATGATTAGAAGGTCAGCTGACAGTTACAAGAATGGAGGAAAAGTGATACAAATAGAATGATTTTTTACAGAAGCAAATAGTAATAATGATCTAGACTAAAGGAGAGTGTCAAGAATGATATTTGGATTTTCGAAGGAATAATCACTTGAAAGCAATAAAGGGAAGGTATGCCTTCTTTGAAGAATTAGGTTTTAGTTATGGAAGGTATGGAACGAATGTTTGGGGAAAGGTTGAAAGTAAAGGGAAGTGAACTTCTTTTAGAGAGGAAGAGGAAGAGAAGTGAGTGTGGTAGTAGCATATTATGGCAATGGCAAGTTGGGAGTGGGCAGGTACTAGTGAGGGGGCAGAGGTGGTGGAACTCTCCTTTTTGGATATTGCTTGTAATGAATGCAAGGTTAACTATCCTTTAAGATTTAATCTCAGTGATTTTGAGAAGGTTGTATTCTGGGTCCATCATTCAGAGGATTCACTCAGACTAAGTGAGTAGTTACTGCTACTGCAACAAATTATGATAGCTGCACCAATATGGCTTGGAGGGGGAAGCTGCCTAGGCAGTGATGCCAGCAACTAAAGACAGCAAGGACAGGGTAGGAGCATAGTCTATAGTTATTAACTTCAAACATTCATCCTTACATCCCAGAGATAAACACAACGTGGTCATATTTTACCTTTTATACACACTGTTGGATTCAATTTGCTAATACCTTATTTAGAATTTTTGCATCCAAATGAATAAGTGACATTAGCCTGTGATTGCCTTTTCTCACTTACTGGTTTCCTAATTTTGGAAGATTACACTATCAAGATTACCTTAGTTTAATAAAATCAGTTGGTGATTATTCTCTTTCTGCTCTCTGGAAAAGCCTATATAAAATGATCAGTTCCTTGTTAGTTTGATATGGTTAACTTATAAATACATCTGGATCGGGATAATATTTTGTAACTACTTCTTTGGTTTCTTTGCTTCTACAGGATTATTCAGACTTCTGTTTTTCTTAAGTCAATTCTGGTAAGTTGTATTTTTCCAGAAAATTTCCCATTTTGTGTTTTCAAATTGGTTAGCATTAAGTTATTCGTAATGTTTTGTATCTTTTTAACCTCAGTGATCTGTATTTGTCCATCATTTTACTTCCAACTTTTCTGTGTCCTTACACTTTAAATGTATCTATTCCAAACAGCAAGTACCTGGGTTTTTTGAAAATCTAAATTGATAATATGTGGCTTTTCATTAGTGGACTTAAATAATTTATGTTTCTTGTTACTACTGTTATATTTGGAACGATTTCAACTTTAAATTTTCACTGTGGAACTGAGGGAAGTAGTAAAATAACTCTAGTTTCAAGTGGATAGCAATTCAGTGCTATTTCTCCTCAGGAAAAGTCAAATAGTGGTTTAAAAGTTTTCTCCATTCCCCCACCAAAGTGAAAACAACAATAAAATTTGTAAATCCCTTTTCTCTTTAAACGCTCAAAGTATGAAAAATGAAGGGCAAAATGGCATCTGTATTTATTTTTAGTAAATGTAAATGTACAGCTGTGGTTTTCTGCTTCTAAACTTCTGTGGGTCTTACACAATTTATTAGTATTACATCTTTGTAATTCAAGGTACCTAGCAAGTTCAGTTTCATGTGTTATTATTATTGCCTGTTGAAAGTGCATTAATTTGTTAGAACAAATTATGTCTTGTCAGCAGTGAATAAATGTCAGCCTTAAAAATGAATTATTGTTTTTGAGATAGCATGATTAAATCAAGCTAGTATGTGCTCAGGGATTGGAGTGGGCAGTGGACATTCTGAGAAATAAAATAGCCTAAGGTAAAACACCTGGTTTTATGAAAATGATTTTTTAGAAGCATTGTCTTGTATACTATGAAAAAAAAAAGCCCTGAAAGATTAAAAAAAAAAGACTTTGATACTTATTATAGATGAGAACCTGAAGATAAAATTTGATGTTTTCTTTTACTGCTATTGCCCAAGTAAGAAATCCATAATTGAAAACTGAGTTTATATATTTAGACCTGTTCTCTCTACCAGGGCCATGGCCACCATATTAATTTTGGAGTTGTGAGAATCACTGAAGCTTTATCTGGATGCCAGGTAATTTTTTTTTTCCCCTGAAGAATTGACATATGGACATGAAATATGTTAAGATAAATCTTCTAATTTTAGGCAATCCCAAATTTGGCTGCTAATGTATTCTTTGTATTGATGACTGGTAAGTAAGAAGTATAATGTGATGAGAAGAGTGTAGGCACTAGAATTTGGAGGCCCAAGGTTAGGTTCTGACCCTACATTTTACTAGCTGTGTAAACCGGGACAAGTCAACTAACCATAAACACCTTAATTTCTCCATCATCTAGGTTAATTAACCCATTTAGTGTATGTGTGTGTGGGGAAGATCCTTTCACAATATATATGTATATCCAGTCATCATATTGTATACTATAGACATCTTATAATTTTGTCAGTTACATCTCAATAAAGCTGAAAAAAATTGTCTCCATCCTTGAACAGGACATATTAAAGATTTTATTTTTTATTTATTTTAACAGAGAGAGAACACAAGCAGGCAGAGAGGCAGGCAGAGGCAGAGAGAGGAGCAGGCTCCCTGCCAAGCAAGGAGCCCGATGTGGGACTCGATCCCAGGACGCTGGGATCATGACCTGAGCCGAAGGCAGCAGCCCAACCAACTGAGCCACCCAGGCGTCCCTGAACAGGACATATTAAAACCATTGCTCTGCCTACCTCACAGAGCAACTGTGAGTATCAAATGAAATAATGTATATTATATAACATTATACTATATATAATATCAACCATGAAAATGGGGAAAGTGTTAAAGAGGTTGGATTGAGAAACTGGAATATCTATATATTACTCATTTTTATCACTCTCTTTCTATTATCTAATACATAATTCCTTATATGTATTAGATACTCAAAACTTGTAGAAAACAAATGTAGTAAAAGAAAACAAGGAGAAATCAAACTTTCATCATGAGATTAAAGTTTACTAGATATATTTGAATAGCTAAGTAAATGATCATGATTATCTTGTACAAAAAATTCAAAATTCTGTAGGTATCTTTCTCATTTGTGTGTTAATATTTATTTCACACGTCTGCTTTTAGAACTGATTTAATTTATACTTATGTGGTTTCTACAGTCCATTTGAAATGGCAGTTTTTTGGGATATCTTTCATTCAATTCAAAAATATAGAATTTTTAATAAGATCCTTATATCTAGGAATATGAGTCATTTGTTTGGGATAGATGAATTCCATCCCATCTTCTTCATAAATTAGCTTCTGTTTACAGGAGCATATTTTTAAGATCTTGTATCTAGGTACTGTATGCACCATTTTACTTCATAGGTACCTACTAGTAATAATAATATTTGAGTAATACTTACATGATAGGCACTGTTCTAAGTAGTTTACATGATTTACTCATTTTTTCCTCACAGCTCTATAAGAATGTGCTATTATTATCCTTATTTCACAGATGAGGAAATGGGTACAGAGATGTTAACTAACTTACCCGCGATCACAGAATTAACCCCGGAAGTCTGGTACCAGTGCTCAGGATACTAACCACCTCTACTAATATAGACATGGATATAGATATAAACATAGATGCAGATATTAGCTATTGCTTGTTTAAATGTCTGTTTTCTTTACCTTAAGCTCCTTAAGGTCAAGAACACTACATAGCACATTGCAGCTTATCCATGAATATTTCAAGAACAAATGAATGAACGAGCTTCACACTTACCAAGATAATATTACTGTTCCCTAAAATTTCCCTATTATTTTAATATTACTTTACAACTGACACTGTTGGCTTTTTTTGAGTCTATTCCAGTTATTATTTGGGTGGTTTCTTATGAGACATGTTATGACATTTTAGACCTTTACATTTAAAACTTCATTCTTTTGCCGAGACGAAAATGATCTCTTCTTCTCCTCCTGCCAAATATAAAAGCAGCATAAGTGTTTACATGAGGGGAGTTTGTAATCCAGGTCTTCTGCAGCAGCGGGTTCAAATATTCTATTCAAATCCTGCCTTTTGTTCGACTCTTCCTGCTGAGTGTTACCATCAAAGCTCCATTCTGGCATCCATTAGTCACCAAGTGCTTATTTTGAGAATGGTTGCTATCATCACTTACTCTCTACACAGGTGCCACCTAGTTACTTTTGTTTTGGCAATTATGGGTTAAATACATTCCTGGGTTTAGTCCTGCTTAAGCTTGCAAGCTCTCTATTTTAAATTAATGCATGGTTAATACAGGAATAAAGCTTTCATTGAAGGAATCTTTCAAAGCACTCATTTTTATTCTTCTTTTACATGGATGAATCTTCTTTCACTGTTTAGCTATGCTTTTCTGCCCCTGCCCTACAAAGCTGTACTACATTGTGGTTAATAATGACTAGTGATTGAGAAGAACTTATATCTTATTCTAAAAATATTGTTCTCTTTAGAGATACCCATTTCACTATCGTTTCTCACTGCCTTGTCCTCAACTTTTTAAGTATTTACTTCCACCTCATTAATTAATTAATGTCAATCTAAAGAGTCATTCCACTCAGGAGTGTTTTTATTATAAATATCTCATATAAGGATCCTCTTTTCTTGCTAAGACTTTTTGAGTCCAGTAATTCCCTAGCAGAAAACTCTGTAAAGGATTAATAAGTTTGCTAGCAATTGCTTGCTAGGAGGAAACATGTTGAACTTTTTAAAAAAAAAATTCTTATTTTATATGTAATTATCCTGCATGTCTCTCTCCTAGCACTTTTTCCTCTTTGTGATATGTCTAGAATTTATAAACTTAGAAATA
This sequence comes from Nasua narica, assembly GCA_028533885.1. Lineage (NCBI taxonomy): Eukaryota > Metazoa > Chordata > Mammalia > Carnivora > Procyonidae > Nasua > Nasua narica. The sequence goes on from CM052814.1 coordinate 42,508,591, forward strand.
GGCACTGAGGTATTTAAAATGCCTTTCCCAATTTATAAAGAGAAATAGGAAGATGGACTTTTAGGTTCATTAACAGAAACAATATCTATTGCAATGACTGTATGTTAGAGACTGGGAAGCATAAGTTGGCCATAGTTAGGAATTTTATATTACCCATATTTGTATCCCCAATATCTACTGAAATTATAGAAAACTTTTTCTTTCCCATCTTTTCCTCCTCTATTCCCTTTCTCCAGTTGAGACAGGATTTTGGAATCTAAGAGAGAGGTGAAAATAGAAATGTAAATTTGAAAGGCATCTGAATATAAGTGTTAAGATTATGGACAGAAAGCTGTTACCTAGAATGAATGTTCAGAGAAGAAGATAATTTCTACTTTGAATAAATAGTAAGATAGGTGGCAAACAAGCAGAGTGTATTTTCGAAGAAACCAAAAGAAGTGACTCAAGAAGAGCAGAGGTAGTAGCTCTGACGTATGTTTATAGCGGATAGAATAAAATAATGAGTAAGAATTGGCCATGGAGTTTGACAAGATGACTATAAATATAATTAGAGTGCTTGACACAAAAACCTGATTGGAGTTGGCTGAAAAAAAATTGAAATGAAGAATAAAGATCGTGACTTTAGATAGTTCTTTTGAGAGACATGATGGTATAGGAAAGCAGAGAGGTGAGGGATAACTGGAAATTTTAAATTATACTTGGGCATATTTTTAAGATGGGCAATTTAAAAAACCCATTTACAAGCCCATATGAATAGTATGACAGAGAGAAAGGGAGAAACATGAAGCAGAAGAGGGAAAATAATTGCAGGAGATAAATGACTGTGGGTGAGAGGGTTGGCTCTACATTACAGTTTGGTCATGGGTCTTAGCTGCATGGACACTTTGTTCACCATAATGTCATTGGAAACAGTATTTATGTGCAGGTGCACATTTTATTTCATTTTTAAATTTTAATTTAAAATAAATTAATTAACATATATTATTAGTTTCAGAGACAGAGGTCAGTGATTCAGCAGTGTTATATAACACCCAGTGCTTATTACATCATGTGCCCTCCTTAATGTTTATCACCCAGTTATCCCATCCTCCCACTGCCATCCCCTCCAGCAACCCTCAGTTTATTTCCTATAATTAAGAATATTTTCTGGTTTGCCTCCCTCTGATTTCATCTTGTTCTGTTTTTTCCTCTTTTCTCCTATAATCCTCTGTTTTGTTTCTTAAATTCCACAAATGAATGAGAACTTATGATAAATGTCTTTCTCTGATTGACTTATTTTGCTTAGCATAATACCATAGAGTTCCATCAGTGTCATTGTAAATGGAAAGATTTCATTTTTTGTGATGGCTGAGCAATATTCCAGTGTGTATGTGTGTGTGTATCCATAATATCTTTTTTATCCATTTATCTGTCAGTAGATATCTGGGTTCTTTCTATAGTTTGGCTATTCTGGAGATTGCTGCTATAAACATTGGGGTGCAGGTGCCCCTTTGGATCACTATATTTGTATCTTTGGGGTAAATACCCAGTAGTGCAATTGCTGGGTCAGAGGGAAGCTCTATTTTCAACTTTTTAAGTAACATCCATACTGTTTTCTAGAGTGACTGTACCAGCTTGCATTCCCACCAACAGTGTAAGAGAGGTTCCCTTTCCCCACATCTTTGCCAGCTTCTGTCCTATCCTGACTTGTTAATTATAGCCTTTCTGACAGGCATGAGGTGATATTTCCTTGTGGTTTTGATTTGTATTTTCCTGATGCCAAGTGACGTGGAGCATTTTTTCTTGTGTCTGCTTGGCCATTTGGATGTCTTCTTTGCAGAAATGTCTGTTCATGTCTTCTGCCCATTTCTTGATTGGATTATTTGCTTTAGGGGGTTGAGTTTGATAAGTTCTTTATAGATCTTAGTTACTAAATATCTGATCTGATAAGACATTTGCAAATATCTTCTTCCATTCTGTCAGTTTGTCTTTTGGTTTTGTCAACTGTTTCCTTTGCTGTGCAAAAGCTTTTTATCTTGATGAAGTCCCAATAGTTCATTTTTGCCTTTGTTCCCCTTGCCTTTGGAGACATGTCTAGCCAGAAGAGGTTGCTAGTCAAAGAGGTTGATGCCTGTGTCCTCCTCTAGGATTTTGATGGATTCCTGTCTCACATTAGACCTTTCATCCATTTTGAGTTTATCTTTGTGTATGGTGTAAGAAAGCGATCTGTTTTCATTCTTCTACATACGGCTGTCCAATTTTCCCAGCATCATTTGTTGAAGAGACTGTCCTTTTTCCATTGGGTATTCTTCCTGCTTTGTCCAAGATTAGCTGACTATAGAGTTGAGGGTCCATTTCTGAGTTACCTATTCTGTTCCACTGATTTGTGTGTCTGTTTTCATGCCAGTACCATACTGTCTTGATGATTACAGCTTTGTAATAGAGCTTAAAGTTCAGGATTATGATGCCACCATCTCTGGTTTTCTTTTTCAACATTCCTTTGGCCATTTGGGTTTTTTTCTGCTTCCACACAAATTTTAAGATTATCTGTTCCAGCTCTGTGAAAAAAGTTCGTGGTATTTTCATGGGGATTGCATTGAATGTGTAGATTGCTCTGGGTAGCATAGACATTTTAACAATATTTGTTCTTTCAATCCATGAGCATGGAATATTTTTCCATATCTTTGTGTCTTCCTCAATGTCTTTCATAAGTGTTCTATAGTTTTCTGAGTACAGATCTTTTGCCTCTTTGGTTAGGTTTATTCCCAAGTATCTTATGGATTTGGTGCTACTATAAATGGGATTGACTCCTTAATTTATCTTTTTTCTGTCTCATTGTTAGTGTATAGAAATGCAACTGATTTCTGTGCATTGGTTTTATATCCTGCCACCTTGCAGAATTCCTGTATAAGTTCTAGCAATTTTGGGGTGGAAAGAGTGAAGAGTTTGACTCTTTCTTTGCTAATTGAAATGCCTTTTATTTCTTTTTTTGTTGTCTCCTAGCTGAGGCTAGGACTTCTAGTACTATGTTGAACAACAGTGGTGAGAGTGATCATCCCTGTCATGTTCCTGACCATAAGGGAAAAGTTCTCAGTTTTTCCCCATTGAGAATGATATTCACTGTGGGCTTTTCATAGATGGCTTTTATGATTTGGAGCTTCCCTCTATCCCTACACTGTGAAGAATTTCAATGAAGAAAGTATGCTATACTTTGTCAAATCCTTTTTCTGCATCTATTAAGAGGATCATGTGGTTCTTGTCCTTTCTTTTATTAATGATAAAAGAGGATGAGAATGAAAATGGTGGCCTCTCAATCTCCAGCCCCAGAGCCCAGAGCTTGGGGCCCCACATTTCACATTTCAGTGCACCCACAGGAAAAGGCAGTCAGTCACTCCTGTCTCCTTGGTCTCTGTCCACACTTTGTGCTCACCCAACCTGTGACCAAGCATTTCTATTTCAGGCACACAACCCCATTTCAAGTCTCCAAACCCTGCAGACTCCTGAGGTGTGCACCTGTGCTGCTTCTCCTGGGGAGGAATGGGACATATTACCACAGTTCTGCAACTCCCTGTGCCCCTGCTTGGAGAGCAGTCACCGAACTGTGCCAATTTGTGTTATTTGGCAATGCTGAGCTGAGAGCCCACTCCTGAGCTTGCTGATTGTAGCCGGCTTCCCTGCTTCAATGCCTGGGAGCTCTGCCATGCTTAAGCACTCCCAGTCTTCCTGGGACCTCAGGGATCCTGAGACCACATGTCCCACCTAGGATTCTGCCCCACTTTGCCACCTGAGCACTTTTCAAGCAGGGGTATGCCTCACCAGAACAGACTTCTAAAAGTTCTGATTTTGTGCTCTGCTGCTACATCACTTTCTGGTGTTGGATTTGGAGGCTCCCTCTCCCCATGATTTACCTTCTGATGATGTATCATCTTAGATTCACTTCTCCACACATCTTACCTTGCAGAAAGTGATTGCTTATCTATCTGTAGAATTGCAGCAGTTCTTATCTTAGATCTTCAGTTGAGTTCACAGAGGTCAGAATGATTTGATAGCTATCTAGCTGAATTCCTGGGACCAGACAAGACTAAGGTCTCCTACTCCTCTGCCATCTTGGACTATGCGATCACACATTTTAGACTGGTGATGGAAAAGTGAGGCAGGGCCTGTATCATAACTTCTATTTTCTCAATGAAGTATGAGGAACGTGAAGTGCTTGGACTGGGGGGAAAGGGTATGAAAGATTTAAGGAAAAAGAAGATACAAAATCTTCATTTTGTATAGTGGAGACTAGAACTTGTGACAAATGTCTGATTTGAACATTCGTTCACCAGGGGGAAAATAAGCAAATCTGTTTTTGGGGTTTTTTTAAGAGTTCATTTATTTATTTTAAAGAGAGAAAGTGAGGGGGAGAGAGGGGATGAGCAAAGGGACAGGGAGAAGCAGACCTCCCTCCTGAGCAGGGAGTCTGATGTGGGACTCAATCCCAGGACTCTGAGATCATGACCTGAGCTGAAAGCAGTCGCTTAACTGACTGAGCCACCCAGGTGCCCCAGGTAAATCTGTTTTAAGCAGTCTTCCTACAGGGAGCCCGTTTTGGGCGATTTAACAAGCAGCATGTCATCAAATATAGGCCATAGTGCTTTAGTTCTCACTCACCATTATTTCCCACTCTGATTCAGACCCCTAGAAGTTTCTTTTATCTTGCTCTACAGATCATTAACAATGCATTTAAAAACATTTTTCAAATTATATTTTGTTTTGCATTTCCATTTTTTTGTGTAAGAGGAAAATTTTCCCAGTGTTTTCAAGGGAAATAGAATTAGAACTTCTCTGAATTTCAGCTTCATCATTTATAAAGTGAGTGCTATCTACTTGTGGAGTTGTGGTTAAAAATTATACATTGTATGTATAGAACACTGGCCCATAATAGGTAATTAAAAAATGATAGTTGTAATTATGTCTCTACTAATAGAGATAACATTGATAAAATTCTTTTGTCCATAGACTAAAACTTTTTTCCTAAATATGGTTAGCTTCTAAAGTTGTATTTTATAAAAAATACTACCTTTTGTTTTGTTTTGTTTTTAAATATTTCATTTTTTATTTATGTGACAGAAAGAGAGATCACAAGCAGGCAGAGAGGCAGGCAGAGAGAGGGGGAAGTAGGCTCCCTGCTGAGCAGAGAGTCCAATCGGGGCTTGATACCAAGACTCTGAGATCATGACCTGAGCTGAAGGCAGAAACCTTAACCCACTGAGCCACCCAGGCACCCCAAAAATACTACCATTTTTTATAACTTTAATGTGACACAAAGTTTCTAAGTTTATTATAAGGTAGAAATATATATATATATATATGTATGTATATATTGTAATTGTATATATATACAATTACATATACATAAATATATATTTAATGTATATATAAATAATATATATAAATGTATATTTATGTATATATAAATGTATATATGTATATAGTAAAATAACTTACTGAATGATTTTTTTTTTTTGTATTTTGGGTTACATAATGTTTTTAGGGCCTTGATAATGTAGTACTTGAGAAAGAACAGACTTCAAATGGAAAACTTATTTCCTCATGAAACTTTATTCTTATCACACAAGCAAAATTATGATTGATAATATAATTTGAAAAGTCCAAATAATACCACGGAGGAAAAGAAAAGGAGTAAAAAGCCAACACATAACTTGAAAGGGATTTTTGAAAACTGTCACAATATTATTCATATAGTCTTTGTCTACTAACATGTTGCTGAAGACTACAATATTTTGTAGTAAAGCCTTCTATGCTTTTAAGTAAATAAGATATGCTAATCAAATAATTTTAATGTCAATCTTTTTTTCTCACAAATTAAAATAGCCATGGCCATACTTTGTGTTCTCTAAAGGATTATGGATACTACCAAAATCAATGTTCAACTGAGAGAAATATGAGATGTTGACATAGTGATTCTTTATTCAGTATCTTCTTCCATGTTGGTCTGATCTACGGCATGTATCTCTCTTTCAGGTAGTAACCCATATTCATTTAGGAATGACTCCACATCCCCAGCAAAAAATTCTACAGCAAACTGTTCTGTAACACTGATAAAATTGCTTATGAGTTCCCCACCTTTGTAGACTAGCAGTGTGGGGAGTACATCTGAGGAAAAACGATCCCCAGCACCTGTATTTGAAGCTTTTATTTTACAAAACTTGACCATAGGGTATTCAGCTGCAAGGCATGTAAAGCTACTATTTAGAGCATCACAACCCTTAATTCCATCTTCATAAATATGAACAACAATTGTGGTGGTTTTCTGCTCCTTGTCAATGGTTTCCAGGAACTGCTCCCCAGTTTCCAGCTCATACACAAACCCAAACCTAGGCCCAAAACTCAGCTTCTGGTGCATATCCTGCATACATTGTCTACGGTATTTACGAAGGCAATTTTCATCTTCTTTGTCTCGGTGAATTAATTCATATTCTTGAATGCTCATCTAGAAATAGACAAAATAAATGACAGAGATAATTTGGTCAGAAATTTATATTCTTTTTAAAAATTTTTTTAAAAGATTTTATTTATTTGAGAGAGAGAGTATACATGTGCACAAGTAGGGGCGAGAGGGAGAGGGAGAGGAAGAAGCAGGCTTCCTGCTGAGCAGGAGCCCTCTGCTTGATTAAATGCATGGCTAAATATTGCTGAATATGGTTGAGCCATGAGATGGTTATAATCTCAGTAAGAAATGCGCCACTTAGCTACCCATCACTTTGGGTGAAAAATTCCAGCAGGTTCTACTCTGAAGTGGCTTTCATAAAAAATAAAAAGAGTATACACACACAACTTAAATGTATCCCTAACAAATGCCTTTAGATATTAATGTCTCCTCCACAAAAGTTCTTTAAAAGATTATATCCTTAAAAAGAAAAAAAAGATTATGTCTTATCACTTACTGACTTTTTAGAATATATGGGATGGAATTCAAGCAAGAAAGCTTTTACTATTATTTGGAGTCATCAGATCATTCAAGAGGTTAATGCTGGGTCAACAGCACCTGTATTTAAAAATCTCACTTTTTAAATTGAGAAATTAATTTAATTTCTGGGAAATTAAATTCCCAGAATTTAATTTGGGAGAAATTAAGAAATTTTGGGAAATTCTGGGAAAAGCAAATTTTGGAGCACCCCCCAGATCTACTGAATTAAAATTTATATGTGTGAGGCTGAGTGAGCCATATTTAAATGAGCCCTTCAGGTAATTCTTGTCTACTGGTTTAGGCTAAAGTGAGAAAAGACTTAACTTCCTTCTTCCAACACAGTTAAAGACTTAACTTCCTTCTTCCAATGCAGCTGGAGTATAAAAGTACCTGCAGAGCCTTTTTTAATAGCTACACCATTATTAACTTATTCCATAGAATGTTAAACCCTCTTCTCCTCCACCAAAATACATACATACATATATATGTATGTGGGACATTGTGTGATTGAGAGACGTGGAGCCACCCAGAACCATGGAAGCTGGATGGCTCTCAAGGGAATTCTCTGCTGCGGCTTTGCCATCAAGTAGCGTCTCAAATAGCAACTGCTGATAAGTTTTAAAGTGGAGGAGAATTGAGAAGGCAAAAAACTAGTATGTATGGTAAATCTATTGTCTTAGGCACATTGTATAGATTATTTTACTTAAATCTCACAATGAAACTATGAGGTAGGTATTATTATTCTCGTTTTATAGATGATACTAAGATTCAGGTTAAGTAGAAATATCTGGTTCTTTCATTAATTCCTTCTCATTTCTGCCTCTTATATTTGTTTTTCTAATGTCCTCATTCTTTTTCCTGTCATATTACTTTTTTTGCTTTAAGATAATTCTCAATTTTATTTTTAACTCTAAAAAATATTAAATGTTTTATGTAACTTTTAAGTTGCTACCATAGTACTGTTAATTTAACAGACTGAACCATAAAAATATTGTATCAATATTGTAACATTGATTTATGTATTCATTTGTGAGAACTTGTTCCATTCACATATTCAGGTGTTTAGGCATTCAGATACATTTCTCAAGCTTAACCTGTACAACACCTTTAATAATCATAATGTCTCTCATTTGTATGGCATTTTACATGTTTCAAATACTTTCACATTTATTTTCTCTTCACACCTTTTCAAAACAAAGAGCAGATGTGTTGTTACAATTCTTCAGATGGGAAAATTTAATTGACTCATCTGTATCACGTAGTGTGTCTGTGAAGGAACCCAAATCTGGAAACAAGTTCTTAGACTTGAAGATTTTTACAATGGCCAGAAGTCTAGAACCAAGTATGTTTCTGATGTAGTCTGTCTGTTGAGACTCGATATACAACTCATATACATTGGTTTGGATATAAATAACCCACTAAAGTGATTTATTCTACAATAGAAGTCATTTAATGGGTTTTAAATTAATATGATTGCTGTTATTATTGTTATATAAGTAATGCATATTAATTATAAGGATTCAAAAATGGGCTAAAAGCTAAAGGAAGGAAGTAATAAATAGTGAAATATCATCACTCTAATACTTTGAGATAATCTCCATTAACATATTTTGACATATGCACACGGACATATACATTATATAACAATAAGTGAGATTTTTAAAAAAATTCTGCTTTAAAAAAATCATGATACCTTTAAAAAATGTGACTTATTCTGCTTACCTTCTTTCTCCTATTTGGAAAAGGAAGTTGAGATCTCTCAACCAATTCCACCTTTCTAAATAACCAATATTGTCAGGTTGGCGAATGTCTTTCTGTACTTTTCTATATACTGTTCATATAATTATATAAGTGTAAAAACATATACAGTGATGTGGTGTTTTCCCCCCCTTTACTCTAGAGAATGGGATTGCCATATAACTTAAAATACTTTGTATCTTGCTTTCTCATATTACAGAACTGCCTGTAAGTCAGCTCATGTATTTGTAACTCTCCTTTTAATAGCTCCTAACTATACATTTTTAACACAGAATACCTTCACAGGCATTTAATTCATTTCCTGGGGTTTTTTTGCCAACATAAACAATATTATAATAAATATTTTTGAAATGTATCTATTTCATATCTCTAAAGTGATTCTTTACAGTCACTTAGACTGAAAACACATTGTAAGTTATAACTATTGATTCTTCCTTACCTTTCTGCTGAATCTTTCTTTTGAGTCTTGGTTATTTCTATTCTGAGGAGAAGACATTTGTCTGAGAATCTCCTTCTTGATTGGTGGAATTGAATCACTGTCTTCACTCTCTAATTTAAATTTTCTCCAATCATTTATTACTCCTTTGGGTCCTGGAATAAAAGAAAAAAACCAATTGTTTCCCTCTTTATTTTCAAAACAACTATTTTTACAATTGAAATTTGTATAAGTATCACCGTTGGAATAGACTTGTCATCTTCTGTATCATAAAAAAAATCTTGTTTGGGCTAGAAATGTGTGACTACCCTGCTCATAAAAATGTTTTCCCATGTTAATCTTGTTAAATGGGTTTTGGCTAAGAATTTCTGAAACATCTACATTAATGAAAATACAATTTTCATTGAACTATTGGCAAAATTTGAGGGTAAAGATTAAAAAAATAGAATATAGAGGGAAACTAGACTTTAAGAAAAATAGCACTTTTTGTAAATAAGAAGGAAGTTTCAGCAATAATCTAGAATTGGCACCACACTATCAACAGGGATGTTAGGATTATCAGGGAAACAAATTGAAGTGATATCAAGATCCAGAAAACAACAATAGCACACACAAGACAACCTGTGAGAAAAGACCTGACCTCGATTAACAGAACCTAAAATGGCTTTAAGAAAATTATTATATAATCATCCAAATTCTAAGAACCTTTTACAAAGGAGAGAGGATGAGATTTGCAGATTTAGGGAAAATTAATTAAATCAAGGATGATCCACCTAGAATTCAGATGTTCAGTTGTCCTGATAAATAATGAAAGTACTTGGAAGGCCTAAATTCTTGGAAATATGAAGTTTTAAATATCCTTCACTAAAGATTAACCATATCTATACCTTTAATATTATATGTGTGGATGTATTCTCTTTCTTCCACGTATTTCTTAATAATTTCTTAATCTATATAATATATAATATATACTTTTAATATAAAGTTACTTATATTAAAATTATAGTCAATCATTGTTTTCTGTTTACTTGTATTCATCTTTCAGATATGTTTTCTGTATATGCAAAATATGCATGTGTATTGCATGTGTTTTTATGTGTAGAAGAGAATCTGTTTTCTCCTTTTTTTTTTTTACAAGTGGTAGTATATTATAGATGCTTTTTCTTACCTTGGTTTTCTTAATTCATAATATATCTCAGAGATTTTTTCATATACATACGTAGAGAGATTCTTCCTTTTTAAAAAAATGGAGACATAGCATTTCATTATGTAGATATTCATTTACTTTAAAAAGTTTCTTGTTGATGTATATTGTTTCTTCCCCATTTTTTCTGTAACATATAATCCTGAGTGAAGAACCTTGAACATCCATTTTTTTTTTCTGATCCATGCAGGTCTATCTATAGGTTATTGTAGTAAAATTGCTTGGTCAAAAAGCGTGTATGTTTCTAATTTTGATATTGCTAAATTACTCTTAAGGAGGTTGTACTAGTTTACACTCCTACCAGTAATATACGGGTATGCCTCTTTTCAAAGTGTCTTATTAAACTTTACTTTTACAAACAGTGTAGGAAAAAAAATGTATCTCACAATAGTACTAACTTCATAAGGGCTATTTTTTTCAATTGTCTGACCTATCTTTTGCTCATTTCTCCATTTGATTGTTGTTATTTTTCTTATTGATTTGTAGGTGCTTTCAGTATTTATTAGGAAATTAACCCTTTGTTAATTGAATTGCAGCTGGTTCCCCCATTTTGTCAAATTTTTTTTGAAATTTGCTACTGATGACCTATCAAATAGCAGACATTTCTTTCCTTCCCTCCCTCCCTCTCTCATTTTTATAGCTAAATTATCAATCTTCCTCTATGGTTTCTTGGTTCTATCATGCTTAGAAAGGTACTCTTCATAGTGTTGTTAAAAAATGAATTCATGGGGCACCTGGGGCTCAGTCAGTTAAGCATCTGCCTTCAGCTCAGGTCATGATCTTCAGGTCCTGGAATCAAGGCCGGGTGGGGCTTCCCAGCCAGCTGGGAGTCTGTTTGTCCCTCTCCCTCTGCCTCTACCCTCACTCGTCCTCACTCTCTCTCTCTTAAATAAATAATAAAATAAAATAAAATAGAATAATAAAATGAATTCCCATGCATTTTCTCTAGTACTCATGTGAATCCATTCAACTCTCTGACTAAATTTAAAGGCTCCATTTCATATTATTAAAAGAGAGGAAAATATTAGTTTAATAAGATGCAATAAATTAAAACCCTAACCTGTTATTTTATTTCTAACTTGCTATTTTTATTTATTTTTAAGTGTTATTTATTTTTTAACTGAAGTATAGTTGATATACAATATTATACTAGTTGAAGGTATACAAAATAAGTGAAGAAGCTTAAGAGGTACAAATTGAACTTTTAAACTGATATGCTATTTGATTTTTAAACTCTTAGTAGTGGCATATATACAGTCCCATACAATTTAACAGATTAGGAAAATGAGCTCTGGATGAAATGAATTGAAGTCTTAGGTTTTCTAGAGGAATACTGAAATCCATTTGATTTAAGAATGTTTTATCAAGGGGCCCCTGGGTGGCGCAGTTGGTTGAGCGACTGCCTTTGGCTCAGGTCATGATCCCGGAGTCCCAGGATCGAGTCCCACATCGGGCTCCCAGCTCCATGGGGAGTCCGCTTCTCACTCTGACCTTCTCTCTCTCACTCTCTCTCTTTCCTAATAAATAAATAAATAAAATCTTTAAAAAAAAAAAAAGAATGTTTTATCAGGGTGCCTGGGTGGCTCAGTGGGTTAAGCCTCTGCCTTTGGCTCAGGTCATGATCTCAGGGTCCTGGGATAGAGCCCTGCATTGGGCTCTCTGCTCAGCAGGGAGCCTGCTTTCCCCTCTCCCTCTGCCTGCCTCTCAGCCTACTTGTGATCTCTGTTTCTCTGTCAAAAAAAAAAAAAAAAAAGAATGTTTTATCTTTTTTTTTCAGATTCAAAAAATTAAAATTAAAAACTATTTACCTTTTGGTGTATTATTGCTTACAATTGCAAGGAAAGTTCACAGTGGGGGAAATTAGAGGGGAAAGAACTTAATTATAGTGTAGAAGAGGACTTATGATAATTGTGTAGTAAGAAAGTCTCAATAATTAGTGTTTTTCTCATTCTTTGACATCTAAATAAAACTACTTTAGGAGTACTTGACTTCACATTAATTTTCTCACTCAAATATTTTTTAGATGATTCCATCAAACCATTCAAAGATATTACTTAAATTTCATACTGAATAATGGCAGTAAGAACATTAGAGATATCCACATTTAATTTTAACTTAATAATTTTTTTTTCTGAATTTGCTTTACCTGTATGTGTGGCCTGTCCTTCAAAGTCTTCCTCCAAACTTTGACTTTTGGCTTCTTCCATTTTAGGCTTTAGATTTGATATAATCTATAGCATGAACAAAGAAGTAATGATAACAGGTGAATGCTAGGATATATATAGTATATCCTATTATTCTCTTGCTGCCAATTTCCATGCTGGACTAGTAGTTCTCACTAAATGATAAAGTGTTTAGTATGTTTCTGTCTCCTAGTAAAAGAACATTAATTTAATGTTTGTATTATTAAAGATATTTTGACCTAAGGATTTTACATAATTTGTGGTTTGTTTTTACTTAAAAAGCATTCTGTTTAAGTCTAGATACTTAGTGTACATTATTTTTACTTATTTTTTAATTTTGTTACCAAATATAGAATTATATCCCAATATTTTATATGACACAATTTTTAAAAATTAATAATTATTATATACTTACTATGAATACTTACTTTATGCCAGACATTGTTCCAATTACTTTATGTGTCAAAATCATTTAATTCTCCACATAGCCATATGTGGCAGGGACAATTATTAATGCCATTTTACAAGTGAGGAAGCTGAAGGACAGAGAGTTTAAGTTATCTGTCCATGATCACATAGTGGTAGAGCAAGGATTTGAACCTAGATTTATTTTTAGAGCTAAATCTTAAGTCATTACACTCTTATGAAAGTTAACATAATGTAATAGAGTAATTTTTGTCAATAAGGTTTAACAAGTCCTACTTCTGAATTGGCATTAAAGAATAACGATCTAAGGAACAATGTTATTCAAAAACTAACATCAGAACATCTCTCCATACCATAAAGCAAGTTTTGGTAATGTTACCCACCAAGCAAATGATAGCAATTAGTAACTATACCTATAGAATTTTTACTAAAATATGTCACAATATCTATCAAAGGCTCATGGAATTTTATTCATAGAAAACTCCTTGATGCCATGATATAGAACCTATTTATTCTTCATTCACATAAATCTAACTTGTTTACTTAATTATCTTTCCATCATCTGGAAAACTCTATTCAAGGAACACATCTCCTAAGGGGTCCATATAGTTGTGATTTTCTTGAAATTTCCAAGTCAGGGAGGTTATATTAACAGTGGATGTACCATATTTTTACTGATGAAAGTTTCCTCTACCTTCTCCCCTTTGCCTCTTTCTTTCAAAGTCAGTTATAGGCAATGATGTCATCCAACTTATACTTTTATTCCCATCTTAGTTTTTTATTGACTTATGCTTGGACTTGGTTCATTTAGTGCTTTCCCAAGGCAGGGAATGGTAAACCAGAATTCTTTGCTTTATTCCTTTTCTGTTTGACATCTGCTCCCAGCATAATTTTATGGTCTCATAAGTTTATTGTTTCCATCACTATAGTCCCTACTCAGAATCACTGGTTGTCAAAGATCTTTGCCAATTTGATTTTACCCAACTGAACAAGAAGAGGCTTTTAAGAAAAGACTGTCAAGAGCTCTTGGAGACTGTAGATACAGATTTTAAATCATGTATCTTTTTCATGTTCATGTAAAAGAGGAAAATAAATGATTTGAGCCATTTAAAAAAAGCTGTCAAGGGAATACCTATTTATTACACAATATTTATGTAACTATAAATGTAATAAAGAATATTAAAGTTGAATGGATTTACTAATGAAAAAGAATAAAGGAAAATGAAAATAAGGGGAAATAGCAATAAATAAATGTTTGTTAAAAGAAGCTACTTAAGGGATACCTGGGTGGCTCAGTTGGTTGGGCATCTGCCTTGGGCTCAGGTTATGGTCCTGGGGCTCTGGGATCCAGCCCTGTGTTGGTATTTCTGCTCAGCAGGGAGTCTGCTTCTCCCTCTCTCTTTACCCCTCCCCCTGCTCATGCTCTCTCTCTCTCTCTGTCTCTCACTTTCTCTCTCAAATAAATGAAATCTTAAAAAAAAAAAAAACCCTATGTAAGGGGTGCCTGGCTGGTTCAGTCAGTAGAGCATGCAACTCTCTCTTTTTTGGTGGAGGAAGGAAGGGGAAGAGGGAGAGGGAGAGACAGTCTTAAGCAGACTCTGCACTGAGCATGGAGCCCAACATGGGACTTGATCTCGTGACCCTGAGATCACCACCTGAGTTGAAAGCCAGAGTCCGACACTTCACCAACTCTGCCACCCAGGTGCTCCAAGCATGCGCCTCTTGATCTCAGGGTCATGAGTTAAAGCCCCACATTGGGTGTAGAGCTTACTTTAAAATAAATTAATAAACAAGCATTAATTTTTGAAAAAAGCTACTTAATTAATTATTGCAATTACTTAAAAATAATTTCTGTATCTAAGAAAAATGAAAGCAATTGATTTTTGTGCATTGATTTTGTATCCTGACACATTACTGAATTGCTGTATGAGTTCTAGTAGTTTGGGGGTGGAGTCTTTTAGGTTTTCCGTTTAAAGTATCATGTCATCTGCGAAGAGAGAGAGTTTGACTTCTTCATTTCCAATTTGAATACCTTTTATTTCTTTTTGTTGTCTGATTGCTGTTGCTAGGACTTCTAGTACTATGTTGAACAAGAGTGGTGAGAGTGGGCATCCTTGACGTGTTCCTGATCTCAAAGGGAAGGCTGCCAGCTTTTCCCCATTGAGAATGATATTTGCTGTGGGCTTTTCATAGATAGACTTTATGATCTAAGAAAAATGAGTATTCTTAGTTTGCTTCAAAAGACCTCTACAGAACAAATGGAAACTTTCTGATAACTTCAGTAGCTTTTTAATCCCCAGAAAAGTACAGACACAAGCCAGCCCTTTTTTTTTTTCTTTGCGAGAGTAGAGAGTATTTTGGAGTAGCTACTATTCACAATAAATATAATAAATATGCAAGTACATTAAGAATATCTAAAAATAGGGCGCCTGGGTGGCTCAGTTGGTTGAGCAACTGCCTTCGGCTCAGGTCATGATCCCAGAGTCCTGGGATCGAGTCCCATATAGGGCTCCCAGCTCCATGGGGAGTCCGCTTCTCACTCTGACCTTCTCCCCTCTCATGCTCTCTCTCACTCTCTCTCCTAATAAATAAATAAATAAATAAATAAAATCTTTAAAAAAAAAAGAATATCTAAAAATAATTTTATTTCAAATATTGAGGAAAAAAGCATAACTTCCTTTTTGGCTTGCTGCACCCTAGTTAGCAATCTAGTAGAAAAAAAATCCCATTTTTCAAAAAGACTTTAGCCAATTTCAAAGAATCCCTTTACTGAAAAGACAGTCCCATTACTTAGGAAAAACCTGATTCATTGATTTTCCTGGGCTATGAATTCCATTAATGAATTAATGAATTAACATGAAGAACAAAACTCTTCTAGTATGGCACTCACTAAGACTGTAATCAGCTGGGTTGTCTATTTAGTGAAAAACAGAGTCCATCTTTACCTATGCCTTCATTTGAGTTGAAGTAAAAAGGCTGGTGAAATTTACCACTGTTTACTACTAGGGAGCTAATCAACAGAAAAACAAATCAGAAGACACATATTGAAACATGAGGCATATTTGCTGCCACTGCTTGAAAATTTCACAGAGGAAAACACAAGTTGAGTATAATTAGCTATTGGAGTTTTTGATCTGTTAATATCCCCTATTATCAAAAAAATAATAAAATAAAATAAAATAAAATAAAATAAAATAAAATAAAATAAAATAAAATAAAAATCCCCTGTCATCACCTCACTCTGGTGTTTTCAGATTTTCTCAAACAATTGTCTTTTTAAAAATTAGCATCAGTGTCCTAAAATTAGTTGAATTAGTATTTGGAAGGTGCTTAGATCCAGACACAAGATAAATGCTATGTGAGTCTGTAAAATAAAATAAAGTCTATATCTTTAATGTCTGTATATATAGTATTAATGGTCATTTAAAAAATATGATCATTTGGTTTGCAATGGTATTATTAGTAGTTAAAAAATTCCATGTCTGCTTTAGCTTAAAGGATTTAAAATAACAATAGGATTATGAAAGACTTTGGGTGATAATAAACACACCTGTGTGTGCTTGGAAATTGGTGATAAAGAAGGACAAGAAGATAGAAAACTCCACCAAGAATTACTCTGGTTCAGCAGTTATTGCATTTTCCATCTTACATATTATAAAAATCTGTGTTGTTGTTCCTTCTTGATTTTAGACATTTATAATATTGTTTCAGTTAATAACATCTGTATGAAGTAAAAATTATATTTAGATTTTGACAGAATATCATTCATTTAAAAGGTTACTAAAAAACTCTTTAAAAGCAAAAGTAAAAGGTAATGTTTAGAAACATGTTGTTTAAAAAATTTAAAAAATTAAATAAAATATAATTCTACCAGGATAGGGTTTTATTTTCCTCTTAGTGTTGGGTTTTAGTAGTGATTTAAAATAATGGCTGATATGGGATAACATTTCTCAAACTTTGCCCTTAAAACTCTAACACCTTCCAACTATGGTTTTTAATTACTAAGAAATAAAATGAGGCAATTTTAAATGATTCTACTTGTAGTTTCTGTTTCACACATAATAGTGATGATCTAGAATAGAACGGAAGTGATAAAATTCTTAAACAGTTTAACATTAGTTATAATGAAACATTAGTTAACTACATTAACATTAGACTAATTCTTAAACATTAGTTTTAAAAAATACTCTTTAAAAACCCCAAATCCACCCCTAAAATATTTCATTATCATTATTATCCTTGTTCACATGATACTGTGATGATGACATCTGTTAATCATCTTAAATATGTTGATTTGATCTAATCAGAATATCTAGTTTAAAATTGACTTGTTCATTCTCAGTGCACTGAAGAAGAGCTTTGCTTTCAATACTAACTGTTGTAGTTTACTGGTAGATTTGCAAATACTGGGATCATCTCATCACTATGTCCTAGGCTGATGTCTCTCCTAGCATCGACAACAATTTTATAGGATTTATTTTTACATTCCTTTTTCCCTACCATTGTAAGTTTTTCTGAGGACAGAAACAAGTTTTTACTTATTGTCTTGTAATTATTTCACATGTTGTAACTACTCCATAAATGATAGCAGCCATTTTTAAAGGATGTACTGCATGCTATGTACTTTATAATACTATTTGTAATTCTCACAAAATTATATCTTCATTTTCAGACATGGATTCTCAGGCTTCAGGAGATTCAGTGACTTGCCAAAGCTCACAGAGCTACTATAGAGTAGATTGGGCCAGGGTTCAAATCTGGATTTCTCTGACTCTCAAATCTCAAAAGCCCTTATATTTTCTACTCTGTCATCACCTCAATAAAATGCTTACTGAATGAAAAAATTAACCAAATAAACAAACCTAATTTTTTGTATAGGCGTTAAAACCAGGATGATAATATGAAAAGTCACAGAGCAATAAGGTACCATGTCCCCCAAGTCCTTGAGATAGTAATTATTTGAATGATAAATTTCCCTTTTGGATTAAACCTCATTAGTTCATACTGAATGTAATAGAAGAATCTTCTTTCTAGTTATCTGACTTTTCAGATTCTAAATGACTGATAATGACTCTGAAAAGTTCATACAAAAGACAAAATGACTTTGTCTATTGTTAGTTCTGGACAGTCATACATGTGGATTGAGAAATTATTCCCAGTCCAATGTCTCTGCATCATTTATATGCAATAATGTATCAATTATGTATCAAACTGAAATTAAAAATGCAAAAATATGGAAGCATTTTACTTTGCTTTGTATGGAGATTTGTGCAGCTAAGTAAGATATTTCACTCATGGACTCATAGCAACCACTTAAAAATTAATTATATATTCCAAAGAATGGTATTTGAATTTTTAAATGGAATTAAGGCAACAGTTCTATGGCTTCAGCAATCTTTAAGATCAATTTCTAAAATTAGGTCTGTTTGCTTCTTAGTGCTCTTATTATGTAGCCCATTTTGTATAAAAATCTTCTCAATGTGTGGCATGTATTTGAAAACTAACACTTCAGTCTTTCAAACTGTCTACCACTTTTCCATTTGTCAAAAATCACATATAAACATAGCTTCCTGGTATCTTAGTCTTCTCAGGCTGTTATAACAAAATACTACAGACTTTTGAGGCAGAAACTTATTTTCTGGAATGCCTGGGTGGCTCAGTTGGTTAAGTGTCTGACTCTTGATTGTGGCTCAGGTCAGGATCTCAGGGTTGTAAGATTAAGCCCCTCACGGGGCTTTGCAGTGGTCGTGGAACCTGCTGAAGATTCCCTCTCTCTTTCTCTCTCTCTCTTTGCCTGCCCCCACCCACCATGTGCATCACACACTTTCTTAAAAAAAAAATAGAGTCCATCTCTTGGTTTGCCTCTCTCTCCCCACCCCGATTGTTTTGTTTCTTAAATTCCACATATGAATGAAATCATATGGTATTTGTTTCTCTCCAACTGACTGACTTCGATAGAAACCAAGATTCTGTGTCTTGATATGTGCTTTATTAAGGGTATCATACTGTATGCTGCTCAGCCTTTCAGGGTTTCATGTCCTACCCTTTTCTACCTCTAACCACACATCTCCTTAGGTCTGTGCTCTCCAGGTGCATTCCAAGGTGACTGTGAACTAATCTGATCAACTAAGCCAAGCTAATGTTCTCACCAGTGCTAATATATTGATGTCAGATGTTTTAACCCTTGCCATGACTGTTTTCCCCAATGTCATACTGGACTCTTGGAGAAAAGTTTTGCTTTTCCCTTATTATTAAAAGAAAGTGGTGGGAATTTCACATCAAATAGGTCTGACAGCACCATGTCAGATTATAGGAATTATTGCTAGGTTTGTGAAGACCTCTATTACCTCTCAAATCATAAAGACAGCTCCAATGATTTCACCCGAATCCTAATTTCTTCTTTCTCTATCCCACTCCTTTATTTTATTTATTCATTTTGAGAACTGGAGATTTTTAGTAAGACTGACGTATGGTCTTAGGTTCAACATCAATACAGAGGGAATTTTATACCTCAAACTAGATCAATTAATTTCTTGAATTACTCTCCATTTGATTAATTTATATATGTCTTCTCCTCTGAGGAGTAGCTAAGCTTCTTGTAGGCAGGAATCATGTATTACAACACTTCCAAGTGACATTATAGCAGAATGATTAACACATAAACACTTGGGTTCAATTCTAGCTCTGTCAGTTATTGGCTGTGTGACCTTGAGCAAATCACAAAAACTCTGTGCTTTAGTTTTCTTATTTGTAAAATTGGAGTAATAATAGTGTCTACTTCAAAAGACTGTGTGAGAATTAAATGTTATGAAATGTATTATGTAAAATGTATAGTATTTAGTTGTAGGAACTTAATAAATGTTGAGCAAAAATGATAATTAGTAAATAATTAAAAATTTAAAATACTTAAATAAAATATTCAAAATTAATATTAGATGTGGTCAAATTAAGATAAATTTTATTTACAAATCCACGCATATATGCACTGCTTATACCTAATTATCTCTTCCATGGAAAGAATATCTCCGTGTGTATGTATGGGTGTGAGTACACAGTCACACATACATTGTACTTTATCTCAAAATTGTTTTATATTCTCCTATCTTATTACTGACTAAGGTCCTTTATCATAATGCTTTGATTTGCTTCTAGTAAGGTCTGTTTGCCACAAGGCCTTCAAGAATGGGGAGATTTATTACTAAAGGGGAAATTAATTTAGAGTCATGAAATACAGGCTAATAAAATGTACATGAAATTGCTTGAAAAAAATAGTAGGAAGGTTTTCTGAAAATATGTGCATAAGTCGGAAATGGCAGGTGATGATTTAAATTTGATTTCCCACTTGATATTTATGTCAGTATGGTTTACATATATTTTCTGAATTTGAGTTGTTTAATGGAGGAGGACTTGGTGGAGACAGAACATTCAGGATTTTTTGGCCACTTTTAGTTGTTAATTTTGGGGTAAGTCAATTTTTACATTTTTTTTAAATCATCATGAGAGTTTTCTTTAAAAATAAATCCCCAGAATTATGAATGGATTATAGGATATACCACCCTCAGAATGGCTGTAACAAATTAATGCAGAGCAAATGCTAGTTTTCTTTCCTTTACATATAACACACACCCCTCGATACTGTTGAAAACATCCCTTTATTACATTTACCCTCCCCAGCATCTAAAGTCCATAACAACTTGGATAGAAGAACTGTGACAGAAACTTTGATATAAGATACTGCAGAGCATATATAATGTTTTCCTGGCTTTTACTCTTCTCAAGTAGTTTTGCTTTTTTCAACAAATGAGACTGGACAGGTAGAAGATGTTAGAAGCCTTTTAAATGATTTGTATCTCAGGAATGCATAACAAATGGTAATATTCTATTTGTCTACCAGTATCATCAGTTACAAATATTCTGGGAAATCATAAGCTTCCAAAGTATAACTGAATTCTTGCTCCTAGTAAAAGAAAAAGACATTAATCTATTTAGGTTTACTCTTACTACATACGGACATTTTCTTAATTGTTTTGAAGCAAATAGAAATGTCAGAATCTTGCTGGAAATTCAGAGCAGATATTGTCTTGAATATCTCTGTATCTTGTAAATACACTTATTTTAGCAACTATTATTATAATTTCACTATAGACACTTTCATGAATGACTCATATATATTTTGGCAACTTATATAATGTCAAATGCAGTTTCTACATAGAATATTTAGGCAAAATATTTGACATGAGGAGTTAGGTGATCTCACAAATTTTTTTCTAGATTTAATGTTAGGTGATTCTAAGTAGCATGTATGACAGCCAAAAAGACATATAGTTTAAAATGGATGCTATAGTTAAAAACTATTTTTGCAGTTAATAAAATATTTCATGGCAAAACAGTGGGAAAATTTTACTTTATTCATTTTCATGATACAGACTGTAGAGCTTATTAGTAATCCTAATCACCTCCACAGTGAGGCAAAATAGAAGAAATATAAAATCAATGAAAAGAAAAATTTCATTTAATTTATTAAATATCAACAAACTCCCTGTATTTTATTTTAAAAATTATTTCTGTGCCATTAAATTTTTTAAGTAACCTGAAACAGACATTATTATCCTCACTTTCAAGATTAAAAAAAAAAAACCCAACAACCCCAAAATGTAATATTAAATTAAAAAACACCAACAAACCAAGAACACAAAACTGGTTAAATGCCTGGTTCCAAGTCTGAGAATGCTTTAGCACTGAATTGTAATACTCCTTTCACAGCTTTGGCATCAAATCTTCAAATACAAAGTGCAAGGAATCATACTTTCTTTCCTTCAATTCTCGCTTCACTCAAAGGGAGGATTGAAGAATTTTAAATTTCACAATTAATTCCCTTTCCACTGTTTTATTTTAATTGTCTAGAATGTCAGGCTCAAAATTATAGTTTTACTCTGAATTTACATTGCTGAAAATGACTAGTGCAAATCTCCTTAAGAGGGAAATATACCCAGAATTTGTCTTTATAGTTAAATAAGTCATTACTTAATGTTACTTTGAAATATTTCAAAAGAACACACCATATACATGCACAGTGAAATCATTATTCTTTCCCCTAAGATAAAAGTTTAAAAATTATATCAAGAAGACTACCTGCAGACTCGCAGTTTGGTTCTCCGTGCCTGGTATCCTTGTTCCGTGGATGAGAAGCCTGTTTACTGAACTCCACTTGAACTTGGATAGGGTTAAGCGCAGATTTAAGATCCTTGAATATTGACCCTTGCAGAAATAGCTCTGAACAAGTAATAGGATTGACATAAGAGAATTACAAAGCCTGTTCATTAATAGTAAGGCAAAGACAAACTACAACAATGAAAAACTTCAAATCCTATGGTAAATACAGTCTTTGTCCACCTATTTTATGTTATTTGAGAAAACAACAACAACAACAACATTATCCCTTTCCAGCATGGACTGAATATCTGTTCTCAGAAATTCACTTGCCATTTTCTGAAAGAAAAAAATTAGTTTTTCTGATCAAGAAATTTTCTTGATGCATCAGTAGGAACTATCCTTTTCAACAATTGCATTTGGCATGGTCCATTTTCTTTTTAAATTCACTAAACAATGATTTTCTTCTAAATTTTAGTGCCCTGAAATGCCCTGTATATTAAAATCTCTGCTATTCTTTCTTTATTTTGTTTGTTTTGGCAAAAAAAAAAATCTTGGAAAAGTTTTAATACAGTCTTTATAACGTTAATGAGATCCACCTTATTATATCTCCCCTCTACTTAATTGTAGCTTTCCTAGTTCTTTGTTTTATTATGTTGGTTATTTCACTTTTTATTCCATGTGCTATTCAAAACAAGGAACTCCCAGGCATCTGGGTGGCTTGGTCAGTTGAGAGTCCAACTCTTGATTTCAGCTCAGGTCATGAACTCAGGATGGTGAGATTGAGCCCTGCGTCAGACTCAGAGCTGGGCATGGAGCCTAACTGATTCTCTCTCTCACTCTCTGCCTCCCCCCTACCCCCAAACAAAACAAAACAGAACAAGGAACTTTCATTCAACAACAATTTATAGACTGTCCACCCTTTGCTAAGGGATCCTCACCAGAAATGTTATTGCAGTTTTTGGAAATTAGACTTTTGCAGAGAAACTATTGGTTCAAATCTACCCCCTTGAAAGCATACTCTATGATATAAGAGTAGTTAGCTTATAGTCTACAGGATCCGTTTATTAGGCAAAGGTAGCAATTATATGAATATTTATTTATTACAATAAAATGAGTATGTATTCATTAGTCCCATAAATATGTGTTGAGCCCCTTCTTTGTGTCAACTAGCAGTGACCAGACACCGAGGATACAAAGAAAATTAAACCATATTCCCTATATTATGGGGCTCATGGTTCAGTAAAGGAGATATGAAAGTAAAATCACAAGATGCTGTAATTATTGTAGAATTGGGAATATACAAGAAATGTTCTATAATACAAATAGAATTGGTTTTCAACTTTTGCTATAGGTTTTTTTTTTCTATAGGTTTTTTTTCAAGATTTTATTTATTTGTTTGACAGAGAGAGAGAGAGATCACAAGTAGGCAGGGAGACAGGCAGAGAGAGAGGAGCAAGAAGACTGCCCCTTGAGCAGAGAGCCCTATGTGGGGCTCGATCCCAGGACCCTGAGATCATGACCTGAGCTGAAGGTAGAGGCCCTAACCCACTGAGCCACCCAGGCGCCCCTTTCTATAGTTTTTTAATAAAACATCAGTAGGCTAAGTCATTTCTGGGTCTATTTGCTTCCTGAATTTTGAAGTTTGATTGGTGTTTTTTCCTTTTCATTTTCCCCATTGTTGCTGGTTTTTACCATTACAAATCCTTTCCTGCTGTTTTTAATGGAATATAAGGATGTGGGGAAAATAGACAGATGTGTTCAATTTGCCTTTTCCTAACAGCTTTCATCATTATGGCCAAATTTCTCATTCAACATTGCTAAAGTAGGGAATTTAACTTAAGGCAAGCTTAACACTGGAAATTTGTAATTAGCAAGAGGACAAATATAGAAGAGGCAATTAAAATGAAAACATCTAAATTCATTAATTATGAGGTTTAATCATATGTAGCTTTATCTAAAAATTTTAAATGGTTCTTTGTGCAATTTTAGCAGTGATAGTGTCTAAACACACTTGAATATTTATATCTTATTATTCTAAATTAATTTAGCATTTATGTACTCTTTGTTAGAAGGATGAAAATGACACATTTCAGAACTTTGTTAATTTGTGTATTTCATGTATGCTATATATTGGCCTCCATATATAGATTTTCAACAGAGTTTTTCAGGGAAGTTCACATTCAGTTGTATGAACTGAGTGTTTTATCTCTAGCTAAAGAATCATAGTATATAATCATATGCTATAATCATATACTAATCATAAGATAGTATATGATCATATGCTACACCAATATATATTTAAAAGTTGCCTTCTGATTGAGAGTGCACAGAAATTTTGTTTCAGTTTGATAAAAATGTCATAATTAATGGCTCTTACATTCAGGGTAGATGTTTGAGTTTCTGTCAGTTATAACTAGGAACCCTTATAGTCAAATATGTAACATTTGCACAGTTACAGAAGCATATGGTAAACAAAAAAATCACTACAGTAATTCCTATTCCCACCTGCCAAATACATATATTTCCTTAATTTGCTTTCTACTTTGTGCTAATTCTGGCACTTTTTACTGGAGGGATTTGGGAAGCATAATGGACATCACACACTTGCCTCTAATTTTTTTTTTTTACTTGCCTCCAATTTTGACAGACATTCAGTTCAATTGCACCAATCATAAATTGAGCAATTTTTATAGACCATGAAAACTTGTCAAAAAAAAATCAAACTTGGTGTACCTGGGTGGCTCACATGGTTAAGTGTCCAGCTCTTGGTTTCAGCTCATGTCATAATCTCAGGGTTGTGAGATTCAACCCCACATTCAGCTCCCCATCAGACTCCCCACCAGTGTCACTATTGGGCTCCACATCAAGCCCCACATCAGACTCCATGCTCAGCTTAAGACTTTCTCTCCCTCTCCCTTTGCCCTTCCCCCTGTTCTCTCTCTCAAATAAATAAGATAAATCTTTAAAAAAAGAATCAAAGCTCATAAGGTTCATTATTTCACATATATGATTCCTGATTTATGTACAAATATTTAAAAGTAGTAGAATTATATGAGATTTTATATCCAATTTTAAGGATACTGAAATAATGTGACTTTACAAAGGAAAAACATTATAAACTGACTGAAAATGTCTTATAAAATGGGAAAAATATTAATAATTAGTATATTCTCTGATTATTCACCTTGCCATGTGGGGTATTAAACATTTATTTCATTTAATCTTCACAACAGTCCTCTGAGGTAGGTCAAGTATAATTTTACAGATGAGGAAACAGGCCTAAGTAGGTTTTGTTAACTTATTCGATTTCATGAGTTTACTCCCAAGCATTTGTGGAATGCCTAATATTTGATAAACACTCTTCTGTGGACAAGGTTTGCAGTAATAAAGAGAATAAAGCTTTTGTGTTTAAAACATCGGCAGTATGTCTGTGAAAATCCAGGTTTGGAATTCAGGTATGATTTGATTCCAAGACTCACACTATTAACCAGTAAACTCTCTTGCCTACGGCAGATTAAGCATCCTTTAAAAAGAGGAAAATATAGAATCCTCTTTAAATCCTACACAGTCTCCACTGAAGGTTTTCTGGTGCCAGGGCTATCATACATATCTACCTTCCTTGTTTTTTTGAGGATGAGTTTTATTGAAAAAATTTAAAAAGCTAACATCTTACTCAATGGGGAAAAACTGAGAGCTTTTTCCCTAAGGTCAGGAACAAGGCAAGGATTTCCATTCTCACCACTTCTATCCAACATAATACTGGAAATCCTAGCCACAGCAATCAAATGACAAAGAGAAATAAAAGGCATCCAAATTGGTTAGGACTTTGAAACTGGAACTCAACCATAAGAAAAAGTTTGGAAGAAACTCAACCAAATTGGTTAAGAAAAAGTAAAACTTTCTCTATTTGCAGATGACATGATACAATATATTGAAAACCCTAAAGTCTCCACCAAAAAACTGGTAGAACTGATAAATTAATTGGGTAAGATTGCAGGAAACAAAAATCAATGTACAGACATTTGTTTCATTTCTATACACAAATAATGAAGCAACAGAAAGAGAAATTAAGAAAATAATCCATTTACAATTGCAGTGAAAATCATAAGATACCTAGGAATAAACCTAACCAAAGAGGTAAAAGATCTGTACTCTGAAAACTATAAAACACTGATGAAAGAAATTGAAGATGACACAAAGAAATGGAAAAAACATTCCATGCTCATGGATTGGAAGAACAAATATTGCTAAAATGTCTACACTACCCAAAGTAATCTACACATTTAGTACAATCCCTATCAAAATAACAACAGCATTTTTCACAGAACTAGAAAAAATCATAAAATTTATATGGAACCACAAAAGACCCTGAATAGCCAAAGCAATCTTGAAAAAGAAAAACAAAGTTGGAAATATCACAATTCCAGACTTCAAAATATACTACAAAGCTGTAGTAATCAAAACAGTACACAACTGGCACAAAAATAGACACATAAATCAATGAAACAGAATAGAAAGGCCAGAAATAAACCTTCAATTATATGGTCAATTAATCTTTGACAAAGGAGAAAGAATATGCAATGGAAAAAAGATTCTTCAATAAATGGTGTTGGGAAAACTGGACAACTACCTGCAAAAGAATGAAACTGGACCACATTCTTACACCATATACAAAAATAAACTCAAAGTGGATTAAGGATCTAAATGTGAGACTTGAAACCATAAAAGTCCTAGAAGACAGCATAGGCAAAAATTTCTCTGACATTGGTCATAGCAACATCTTTCTAGATATGTCTCCTGAAGCAAAGGAAGTAAAAGCAAAAAAAAACTATTGGGACTATATCAAAATAAAAAGCTTTTGCACAACAAAAGAGACAAACAACAAAACTAAAAGACAGCCTACTGAATGGAAGGAGATATTTGCAAATGACATATCTGATAAAGGGTTAATATCCAAAATATATAAAGAACTTATACAACTCATCACCAAGAAACCCACAAATAATCCCATTAAAGAATTGGGCAAAAGACATGAACAGAAATTTCTCCAAAGAGACGTATACATGGCTAACAAACACATTGAAAGATGCTCAACATCACTCATCATCAGGGAAATGCAAATCAAAACTACAATGAGATATCACCTCACACCTGTCAGAATGACTAAAATCAAAAACATAGGAAACAGCAAGTGTTGGTGAGGATGTGGAAAGAAAGAAACCCTCTTGCACTGTTGATGGGAGTACAAATCAGCGTAACCAATGTGAAAAACAGTATGGAGTTTCCTCAAAAAATTAAAAATAGAATTACTTTACAATCCAGTAATTGCATCACTGGGTATTTGCCCAAAAGATAAGAAAACACTAATTTGAAGGAAACATGCACTGTTATATTTATTGCTACATTGTTTAAAATAGCCAAACTATGGAACTATGAAAACAGCCCAAGTATCCATCAATAAATGAATGAATAAAGAAGGTGTGTATCTATATCTATATATAGATATAGATATAAAATGAATATTATCCAACCATAAAAAGAATGAAATGTTGCCATTTGCAATAACATGGATGGATCTAGATGGTATAATGCTAAGCAAAATAAACCAGAGAGAGACAAATACCATATGACTAATATGTGGAGATTATATATATATATATATATATATATATATATGGAATACATATATATGGAATATATATATGTGTGTGTATATATATATGGAATATATATATGGAATATTACTGTTATAAAAAAGGATGAGATTTTGCCATTTGTGACAACCTAGATAGACCTAGAGGGTATTATGCTAAGTGAAATAATGCAGAGGATAGCAAATACTATATGATTTCACTTATATGTGGGTCATGGTCAATATTCTTGACTTTGTTCTTGTTTGTCCATTCTTCTCTGGGCAAAATGCCTAGAAGGAGGAATTCACAATAAAGGAAAGAACCAGAGGTAATACTTTTCACCAAAGATCTAATCGATATGGATATAAGTAAAATATCAGAGCTGGAATTTGGGACAATGATTATAAAGTTACTATCTGGCCTTGAAAAAAGCATAAAAGACACTAGAGAATCTCTTAGTGCAGAAATAAAATCCAATCAGGCAGATTAAAAATGTTTTAACTGAGATGCAGTCTAAATTGGTTGTTCTAACAGCTAGGGTAAATGGGACAGAAGAGTCAGTGACATAGAAGACAGGATGATGGAAAGGAAGGAAGCTGAAGAAAAGAGAGAAAATCAACTAATAGACCAAGAGGGGAGGCTTCGAGAAATCAGTGATACCATAAAGTGAAATAACAGAATTACCGGGCTCCCAGGGGAAGATGAAAGAGAGAGGTATGGAAGATATATTTGAGCAAATCATAACTGAGAACTTCACTAATCTGGGAGAAGGAAACAAGTACTCAAGTCTGAGAGGTAGAGAGAACTCCCCTTAATAAAAATAGATCAACACCCCAACATATAGTAGTGAAAATTGCAAATTTCAGAGATAAAGAGAAAATCCTGAAAGCAGCTCAAAGCAAGAGCTCCTTAACCTACAATGGTGGAAACATTAGACTGGCAGTAGACCTATCCTCAAAGACCTGGCAGGTCAGAAAGGACTGGCTTGATATATTCAGGATACAAAATGAGAAAAACATGCAGCCAAGAATAATTTACCCCACTAGATCCCATTCAGAATGGAAGGAGAGATAAAAAGCTTCCAGGATAAATAGAAACTAAAAGAATTTGTGATCACTAAATAGCCTTGGAAGAAATATTAAAGGGGATCCTGTAAATGAAAAGAGAGCCCAAAAGTAACATAGAACAGAAAGAAACAGACAATCTTAGAAACAGGATATTTACAGGTAATACAGTGGCACTAAATCATATGTTTCAAAAGTTATGCTGAATGTAAATGGGCTAAATGCTCCAATCAAAAGATACAGGGTATCAGATTGGATTAAAAAACAAGACTGTCTGCAAGAAAGCATTTTAGACCTAAAGACAGCTCCAGATTGAAAGTGAAAGGATGGAGGACCATTTATCATACTAATGGACCTCAAAAGAAAGCTGGCGTAGCAGTCCTCATATCAGACAAATTAGATTTTAAACCAAAGACGGTAGTAAGGGATGAAGAGGAGGAGCACTGTATCATACTTAAAGGAGGCATCCAACAAGAAAATCTAACAATTATAAATATTTATGCTACTAACTTGGGAGCAGCCAATTATATAAACCAATTAATAACAAAATTAAAGAAACACATTGATAATAATACAATAACATAGGGGACTTCAACACCACATTCATAGCAACGGACAGATCATCTAAGCAGAAGATCAACAAGGAAACAAGGGCTCTGACTAACACACTAGGCCAGATGGACTGCGCAGATATATTCAGAGCGTTTCATCCTAAAGCAACAGAATACACATTCTTCTCTGGTGCACATGGAACATTCTCCAGAACAGATCACATACTGGGTCATAAATCATGTCTCAACAATTACCAAAAGATTGGGATCATTCCTTGCATATTTTCAGACCACAATGCTTTGAAACTGGAACTCAACCACAAGAGGCAACGTGGAAAAAAATCAAATCCATTGAGGCTGAAGAGCATATCACTAAAGAATGAATGAGTCAACCAGGAAATTAAAAAAAATTAAAAATTCATGGAAACAAATGAAAATGAAAACACAACCTTTCAAAACCTTTGGGATGCAGCAAAAGCAGTCCTAAGAGGGAAGTAGTTAGCACTACAAGTCTTTCTCAAAAAAACAAGAAAGGTCTCAAATATACAACCTAACCTTACACCTAAAGGAGCTGGGGAAAGAATGGAAAATAAAGCCTAAGTCCATCAGGAGAAGATAATTAATAAAGCTTAAAGCAGGAATCGATGAAATAGAAACCAAAAGAACAGTAGAACAGATCAATGAGACTAGGAGCTGCTTCTTTAAATGAATAGCAAGAATGATAAACCCCTGGCCAGACTTACCAAAAAGAAAAGAGAAAGGACCCAAATAAGTACAAACAATTATAAGAACATATTGTGAGCATGAATATGCCAAGAAATTAGGCAATCTGGAAGAAATAGATGCATTCCTAGAGATGTATAAACTACCAACCAGAAACAGGAAGAAATAGAAAACCTGAACAGACCCATAACCACCAAGGAAATTGAAGCAGTCATCAAAAATCTCCCAACAAACAAGAGTCTGGGGCTGAATGGCTTCCCAAGGGAATTCTGCCAAGCATTTAAAGAGGAACTAATACCTATTCTTCTGAAGCTGTTCCAAAAATTAGAAATGGAAGGAAAACTTGCAACCTCATTTTATGAGGCCAGCATTACCTTGACCCCAAAACCAGACAAAGACCCCACCAAGAAGTAGAATTACAGACCAATATCCCTGATGAACATGGACGCCAAAATTTTCACCAAGCTACTAGCTAATAGGATCATTAAAAGGATTATTCACCAGGACCAAGGGTGATTTATTCCTGGGGTGCAAGGGTGGTTCAACATGTGCCAATCAATCAATGTGATACACCACATTAATAAAAGAAAGAAAGGACAGGGGTGCCTGGGTGGCTCAGTGGGTTAAAGCCTCTGCCTTCGACTCAGGTCATGATCTCAGTGTCCTGAGCTCGAGCCCTGCATCGGGTTCTTTGCTCAGCAGGGAGCCTGCTTCCCCCTCTCTCTGCCTGCCTCTCTGACTACTTGTGATCTCCCTCTCTCTGTCAAATATATAATAAAATCTTTAAAATATATATATAAAAGAAAGGAAAAGAACCACAGCATCCTCTCAATAGATGCAGAAAAAGCATTTGACAAAGTATAGCATACTTTCTTCATTAAGATTCTTCACAGTGTAGGGATAGAGGGAACATACCTCCAAATGATAAAAGCCATCTATGAAAAGCCCACAGTGAATATCATTCTTAATGGGGAAAAGCTGAGAACTTTTCCCTGTGGTCTGGAACATGACTGGGATGCCCACTGTCACCACTGTTGTTCAACATAGTACTAGAAGTCCTAGCCTCAGCAATCAGACAACAAAAAAGAAATAAAAGGCATCTGAATTGGCAAAGAAAAAGTCAAACTCTCACTCTTCACAGATGACATGACACTTCATGTGGAAAACACAAAAGGCTCCACCTTAAAATTGCTAGAACTTATACAGGAATTCTGCAAAGTGGCAGGATATAAAATCAATGAAATCAGTTGCATTTCTATACACTAACAATGAGACAGAGGAAAAAGAAATCAAGGAATCAATCCCACTTACAGTAGCATCAAAAACCACAAGATACCTAGGAATAAACCTAACCAAAGAGGCAAAGGATCTGTACTCAGAAAATAATAGAACACTCATGAAAGAAGTTGAGGAAGACACAAAGAAATGGAAAAATATTCCATGCTCATGAATTGGAAGAACAAATATTGTTAAAATGTCTATGCTACCCAGAGCAATCTACACATTCAATGCAATCCCTATGAAAATACCACCAATTTTTTTCACAGAGCTGGAACAAATAATCTTAAAATTTGTACGGAAGCAGAAAAGACCCCAAATGGCCAAAGGAATGTTGAAAAAGAAAACTGAAGCTGGTGACATCACAATCCTAGAGTTCAAGCTCTATTACAAAGCTGTAATCATCAAGACAGTATGGTCCTGGCACAAAAACAGGCACATAGGTCAATGCAACAGAATTAGAGAGCCCAAAAATAGAATAGAATAGAGAACCTCAGCTCTATGGTCAACTAATCTTTGACAAAGCAGGAAAGAATATCCAAT
>CM052814.1:42540994-42599507 GCA_028533885.1 Nasua narica
ATTGGATATTCTTTCCTGCTTTGTCAAAGATTAGTTGACCATAGAGCTGAGGTTCTCTATTCTATTCTATTTTTGGGCTCTCTAATTCTGTTGCATTGACCTATGTGTCTGTTTTTGTGCCAGGACCATACTGTCTTGATGATTACAGCTTTGTAATAGAGCTTGAACTCTAGGATTGTGATGTCACCAGCTTCAGTTTTCTTTTTCAACATTCCTTTGGCCATTTGGGGTCTTTTCTGCTTCCGTACAAATTTTAAGATTATTTGTTCCAGCTCTGTGAAAAAAATTGGTGGTATTTTCATAGGGATTGCATTGAATGTGTAGATTGCTCTGGGTAGCATAGACATTTTAACAATATTTGTTCTTCCAATTCATGAGCATGGAATATTTTTCCATTTCTTTGTGTCTTCCTCAACTTCTTTCATGAGTGTTCTATTATTTTCTGAGTACAGATCCTTTGCCTCTTTGGTTAGGTTTATTCCTAGGTATCTTGTGGTTTTTGATGCTACTGTAAGTGGGACTGATTCCTTGATTTCTCTTTCTTCAGTCACATTGCAACTGATTTCTGCGCATTGATTTTGTATCTTGCCACATTACTGAATTGCTGTGTGAGTGTTAGATAACATCTTCACTAACAGGAACCAGTGCTGCTTGGGAAAGAAACAAAGGGTTGGACCAGAGAAACTATAAAATGAGCCTAGGTTATCATTTTATGCCAAAAATTATGAATGCTCAGAAATTGTGGGGACATGCCAAAAGGACAGAGGAACAAGCTTAAAAGGAGCCCATTGATCAAATTGGGACAATATATGCATCAAGTAAATAATGACAATAATAGATTATAATCTATAGAATAAAATAAAATTCTTGAGTATACATAAATAAGTGAATAATAATTGAGAATGAAAAACCTTGCTTTACAGTAGAGTGCGAATCAATATGTAAGGAAGGAAGGAGTTAAAAATCACCAGTAACCATCACTGTAATTTTTTAACTACTATAAAACGATCAACATTTATTATGCTCATGGTTCTATAGGTCAGAAATTCAGGCAAAGTACAACAGGGATGGTTTCTTTCTACTCTACCCTGGCTGGGGCCCCAGCTAAGGTGGCTCAAAAGGATGAGGATGGCTGAGGTGGCTTGACTGGGGATATATGTCTGGCCTGTTGGCTCTTATGGACATGGCATCTGCTGGGACCATAATTCCCCAAATGGAAGCTTCACTGACATGTCATGTGTTGCCTGGGTTAGAATAGCCAGAGCTAGGTGAAATCTTCCTCCTTCTGCACGTGACATTCTCAAGACACCAGATTTCATACATAGACAGATGATTTTCTCCCAGATCAAGAGTTGCAATAATTCCAAGAAACGCAAGAGGAATCTGTAGAGCTTTTTCTTTTTTAAATTTAAATTCAATTTAGTTAATATATAATGCATTATTAATTTCAGAGGTAGAATTTAGTGATTCAGTAGTTGCACATAATACTCAATGCTCATTCCATCAAGTGCCCTCCTTAATGCCCATCATCCAGTTACCATGGGGTAACTACCCACCTCCCCTCCAGTAATCTTCAGTTTGTTTCCTATTATTAAGAGTCTCTTATGGTTTGTCTCCCTTTGTTTTTGTTTTATTTTTCTTTGCCTTCATCTGTTTTGTTTCTTAAATTCCACATGTGAGTGAAATCATATGATATTTGTCTTTCTCTGGCTGACTTATTTCGCTTAGCATAGTACCCTCTACTTTCATCCACGTTGTTGCGAACGGCAAGATTTCATTCTCTTTGATGACTAAGTAATATCCCATTGTATATATATACCACATCTTCTTTATCCATTCATCTGTCACTGGACATCTGGGTTCTTTCCATATTTTGGCTATTGCAGACATTGCTGCTCTAAACATCGGGGTGCATGTACACCTATGAATCACTATGTTTGTATCCTTTGGATAAAAGCTGTAGAGCTTTTTACAACCTAACCTCAGAATTTCCAGAATCTCTTCTGCCACATTTTATTGGTCAAGAAAGTCATTAAGACTAGGTCAGATTCAAGGACAGGGCAGGAATAGGCTTAGCCTTTTGATGGGTAATAGCATGTGCATACAGAGGGAAGGAATCAATGGTGCCATGTTGGAGACAGGTTACCATAGTGAATAGCATTCTTTAGATTTTTTTCACTCAGCGATAAGTCTCAGAGAGCTCTCTAAATAAGCTCATAGAGATCTACATCATTTCTTCTTATTGTTGCATAATATCTAAGATTATACCACAATTTATTTAGACATCTGTGCCTTTAGGGACATACACAGGGGATTTCTATTTATTCTATTTTAAAGTTATTCTTAAATATGCTTATTTTTGTTTATATTCCAGTATTTCTAAGGTTAATGCTAAGAAGTGAAATTCTTACCATCAGAGGATATGAACATATTTAATAGAGACTATCAACTTGCTTTCTAAACTGACTCATGTTGTTTATATTTCTAATGCATGAATACATTAGAGTGCACATTTTCCTGTACATTAGTTGCTATTATCAAACTTTTTAAGTGCATACCATTTTGGTGAAAATAGTATTTTACTCTTTTATTAATTTCTATTTCATCGATGATATGAATGCTTACTTACCCTTGGATTTGTTCTTTTATGAATTGCCTATTCCTGTCATTTGCCCATTTTTCCATTATAATTATGTTTCTATTTATTTGTAGAAATTGTTGATCTGTTCTGGATTCTAATCCTCTTTCTCTTAACTATTCAGAACAGGTTTTGATGAAAGCCAGGATACTGGCTACATGACTGGAGCTCAAATGAAGAGGGAGGTTCAGAGCTGTGAGGCTTGGCCTCTGAAGTCACTACACCTACCTCATTGTATTTCAGCATGAACCAGAGTCCCAAAAATTCCTCAGGTAAAACGCCATCCTTGAAGTTGCCAGTTATACCATTCACGGTGTTTCTAAATGTGTGGCTCCTGATCAGTGGCCTCAAAATCACCTGGGTGCTTTTAAAAAACACAGGTTCCTGAGCAGTGTCCCAAGTCTACTGCATCAGAATTTTATGGGGTATGTCTACGAACCTACATTGTTAATTACTAGCTATTTATGACTTACCACTAAAGTATGAAAATCACCACCCTTAGCACAGGCGAGAAATTTATATTAAGAGTAGAGAAGAGGCGACCTGGGTGGCTCAGTCAGTTAAGTGTCTGCCTTCAGCCCGGGTCATGATCTCAAGGTCCTGGAATAGAGCCCTGAGTCAAGGCCCCCTGCTCAGAAGGGAGTTTGCTTCTCCCTCTGCCCCCGCCTCATGTTCTCTCTCTTTCTCAAATAAATAAATAAAATCTTTAAAAAAAAAGAGTGAAGGAGAATGGAATTTGGAAAAATATGCCCCCTTTCTGGTCTGCTATGGGAAAGAGAAATAGAACCACAAAAGGAGGGGCACCTGGGTGTCTCAGTCCATTGGGAATCTGCTGTCAGCTCAGGTTATGATTCCAGGGTCCTGGAATTGAACCCCTACCTTGGGCTCCCTGCTCAGCAGGGAACCTGCTTCTCCCTCTACCTCTGCCCCTCTACCCTACTTGTACCCTTTCTCTTGCTCTCTCTCTCTCACAAATAGATAAATAAAATCTTAAAGAAAAAAAAAAAAAAAGAAAGAACCCCATAATCATAAAACCAAAGCTCGAGGTATTTCAGAGATCACCTAATTAATCTATTGGCTCTTAAACCTACTTGGCCGTATTCACCCAAACCAATTAAGTCAGAATTTCTGAAGGTTGGGTCAGATCTAAGCATTTGTTAAAAAACAATGTTGTATGCATGTTACGCACCTAGAGGCAAAAAACACTAGCCTGAACCTAACTCTTCACTTTACAGTAAAGGAAACTCAGGCCAAGTGAGTTTACATCATTTGTCTGGAGTCTTGCAAATTCTGCTGGCCAAGAACTTATCTGTCCTGACCAGATGTCCAGTGACCTGTATTGTTTAACAATTCCTCTAGAAGGTTTGATTTGGATTGGAAAGCTGGAAATACTTTGAGAGTAAATTGTTTTCATAATATTCATAAATGTTCTTTCCTAAAAATAAATTTTGTGTTGAGTGTCTATATTTCTGTAAGAACTAAAAGGGAAAAGCTGCCAGACCTCTGACTATAGCAGAATTGCTGGCAGGAAGCACAGCTGTAATTACACATATAGCTCTTCCCATTAACTGTTTTTTCCTCAAGTGGTTTTAAAAACCAACGATTACACATTTCTACATGAGTAACCAATCAGGACCTGAATATTTGTGTTTTTTTACAGCATCAAACTAGTCTGCTCTTAGAACCATCATAGCAATATTTCATTCAAGTAGAATTATCATTGGGTGCTAAAACTATTATGTGACAGTTTAGTGAGGATCAGGTTGTCTACACTGTCTCAATATATCTCCCCACAAATTACTTATTCACTACAAAGAGAAAAATAAATTACAGTGAAGAAACTTGATAGAAACCACCTAACGAAGTGATCAGTCACCATCACCAGCAATGAGACAAATTGACAACATGTACTTTCTGAGGCTGATGAGACAGAAAATCAACTCCTGTGGAATTCTAACCAAAAAAGCATAATCTGAATCTAGTCATGGGGAAATGGCAGACAAAAATAAAACTGAGGGACATTTTATAAAGTAGCTGGCTTGTCATGAGAAGGTTGTGAAAGACAAAGAATGAAGAACTATTTCAGATTAAAGAAGATTAGAGATATGGCATCTAAATCAAATATGTGATCCTGGATTCTAGAATCCAGGATTACAATACTTCTTGGCTCTACTCTTGACAATAGTATTGTATCAATATTAGTTCTCTGATTTTAACAACTATATTGTGGTTATGAAAGAGAATGTTCTTGTTCTTAGGAAAAACACATCGAAGTATTTTAATGTAACAGTACATCATGTCTGTAAACTTACTCCCTAATGATTCTAAAGGAAAAATATGTGTAAAAATACATATTTAATTTTTTGTGACTTTTAAATTTGAACACATTCCACACATCCCTAAAATTTGCAAATATAGTACAAGGAACTCTAGCATATTCTTCTCCCAGATTCTGTAGTTTTAAACTTTTTTTTTTCCTCCAAGTTTTTATTTAAATTCCAGTTAGTTAACATACAGTGTAATATTTATTTCAGGTGTAGAATTTTGTGATTCATCATTTACATACAATACCTAGTGCTCATCCCAACGAGTGCTCTCTTTAATCCCAATCACCTATTTCACCCATCCCTCCACCCACCTCCCCTCTGGTAACCACCAGTTTGTTCTCTGTAGTTAAGAATCTGTTTATTTTGCCTCTCTTTTTTTCCCCCTTATGTCCATTTGTTTCTTAAATTCCACATGAGTTAAATCATGTGGTATTTGTCTTTCTCTGACTATTTCACTTAGGATAATACTATCTTTGTTACAAATGGTAAGACTTCATTTTTTATGGCTGAGTAATATTCCATTGTTTATCCATTCATCTATTGATAGATATTTGAGCTTTATCTTCTTTATCCATTCATCCATTGATGGACTTTGGGCTCTTTCCATAATTTGGCTACTGTTTTTTGTTTTGGTTTGGTTTGTTTTTTTTTAAGATTGTACTTATTTATTTGTCTGGGAGAGAGAGAGCACGCAAGCACAAGTAGTGGGAGTGTCAGGCAGAGAGAGAACTCCTGAGCAAGGAGCCTGATGTGGGACTTGATCCCAGAACCCTAAGATCATGACCTGAGCCATAGGCAGACATTTAACCCACTGAGCCACCCAGGTGTCCCTGATTTGGTTACTGTTCATAATGTTATTATAAACATCAGGGTGCATGTATCCCTTTGAATTACTGTTTTTGCATTTTTTGGATAAATATCTAGTAGTGAAATTACTGGGTCATAGGTAGTTCTATTATTAACTTTTTGAGGCCCCTCCATACTGTTTTCCAGAGTGGCTGCACCAGTTTGCATTCCCACCAACAGTGCAAGAGGTTCCCCTTTCTCCACATCTTCACCAACACCTGTTGTTTCTTGTGTTTTTGATTTTAGCTATTCTCACAGGTGTGAGGTGATCTCATTATAGTTTTGATTTGTATTTCCAGATGACGAGTGATGTTGAGCCAGTTGTTAATGTTTTATCACACTTGCGTAATTATTCTCTCTCATCCTATTCTTACAAATCCTAGGTATGTTAAAAATTATTTCAAAATAAAAAGCCACAAAAATTTTATTTTATTTTATTTATTTATTTGACACAGAGAGAGAGATCACAAGTAGGCAGGAAGGCAGGCAGAGAGAGAGAGCGAGGGAAGCAGCTTGTCTGGGTTCACCAATTGTGTAGCCTTGACTGAATTGCTTAACATTTCTGTGTTTCTAAAATGGGAATAGTTGTGTTAATCCACTTAAATGGGTTAACCCACCTACACAAATTTGCATATGGCAAATGGACAATAAGTCGATATTGTTATTTTCTCTCTCATTTTTATGTATTGTGTTACTGAGAGGAACAGTCTTTTTCTGTGTGGGCATTGATTTCATTTTCACCAGGAACATCTCATCTAATTACCTTCTGAGTTGTAGCTCCAGTTGTCAGCTAAGCATCTGCAATATTTTGTGGCTTCTAATCCAAGAAACAGTCTTAAAGATTGAAATAGGAATGTTTTATGATTCTTGGGTATTCTTTTCTCATATTTTGTTTGTATTAGATTTTATTTACAAAGTTTTGTTTTAAAAACATACTTTATGCCTTATGTAAAATTAATATTGTTTTAGAGGCACCTGGGTGGCTCAGTAGGTTGGGTGTCTGCCTTTGGCTCGGATCATGATTCCTAGGTCCTGGGATCAAGCCCCGCATTGGCTCCCAGCTCAGCAGGGTGCCTGCTTTTCTCTCTCTCTGCCCTTCTCTCTTGTTTGTGTGCTCTCTTTCTCACTCTCTCTCAAATAAATAATTTTTTTAAAAGTATTGTTTTAATTTTTCTGAATGTCTTACTTCATTCCTTCTTTCAACACTTTAAATATTTCACTCCACTGACTTCTTGCTTGCATGGTTTCTGAGAAGTTAGATGCAAATCTTATCTTTGTTCCTCTCTAGGTAAGGTGTTTTTGTCTTTGGCTTCTTTCAGTATTTTTTCTTTATCTTTGATTTTCTACACTTTGACTAGGTGTAATTTTCTGGGCATTTATCTTACATTTGTCTCACTGTTCTTGGATATTCTGTTCTGGTTTACCCCTCACACCTCAGTGTTTTTTCTCTTTGCTTTTCAGTTTTGGAAGTTTCTGTTGACACAGTTTTAGATTCTTTCCTCAGCTAATGAGCAGACCAAAGATTTTCTTCATTTATGTTACGGTGTTTTTGATCTCTAGTAT
This sequence comes from Nasua narica, assembly GCA_028533885.1. Lineage (NCBI taxonomy): Eukaryota > Metazoa > Chordata > Mammalia > Carnivora > Procyonidae > Nasua > Nasua narica. The sequence continues at coordinate 42,548,369 of CM052814.1, forward strand.
TTCTTTTGACCCTTTTTTAGAATTTCCATTACTCTACTTACATTACCCATCTATTTTTCATGTTGTCTGTTTTTTCCATTAGGCCTATTATCATATTAATCATAGTTGTTTTAAATTCTTATTTCAATAATTCCAATATCCCTGCCGTATCTAAGGCTAGTTCTGATGTTTGTGAACTCTTCAAACTGTGTTTTTTGCCTTTAAGAATGCCTTGTAATTTTTTCTTTTTTGAAGGTGAGATATGATGTACTGGGTGAAAGGAATTCTCATAAACAGGCCTATAGAGATGTGCGGATAAGGTGTGGGGGAGGGGAAGTGTACTGTAGCCCTATGATTAGGGCTAAGTTTTTTTAGTGAGCCTATGTCTCTGAGCTGTGAACTTCACAAGTGCTTCTTAGTCACCCATTCCCACCTTTTAGGTGGGTCAGATCTGGGTGGGGAGTGGAGTTGAATATTTTAGGTGGGTCAGATCTGGGTGGGGAGTGGAGTTGAATATTTATTTCCCTTCCCCCACATGGACGACCAGAGGGAGTCAGTTAGGCTTTGATAAAACCCTAAGTGGTAGGCTCTGGCAAAACAGTTTCACTTGAGCCCAGGCCTTGTTCAGAGAACAGAATGCTCTGGCATATTTCAAAATGGTTGCTTTCCCTCTCTCCCTGCCAGAAACCCAAGAGGAGTTTTCTCTTATATTCACTGAGAGAACCTGATAGAGAGCTCCAAGAGGTAAAACTCGCAAAAGTGGGGGGCCACCCTGGAATTTCTAACTCTCAGATTTGTCTAAATTGAGTCTTCAGCAATTTTTTGATTGAGGTTCATATTTTCCTATTGTGGCACTGCTTCCTAGATAATTCTGCTGGTGGGTTTCTGCTCTGGTTAATTGTGATTCTCTCTGTTCACTGGTCTATTTCTCTAATTCTGGTGGCAGTGGTTTGCCCTGTGACCTCACTTCTGTTTATAAAATTCAGCCATGTATGTGTAATGCTGTCTCACTTTCCTATTGCTACTATAACAAATCTTCACAAACTTTCTGGTTTGAAACAACAGAAATTTATTCTCTTATAGGTGTAGAGACCAGAAGTCTAAAATGAGTCTTATGGGGCTAAAATGTGTCAGTGGGAATGGTTCCTTCTCGACGCTTCCAGTAAGAATTGCATTTCTTGCCTCTTCTGGTTTCTAGAAGCTACTTACATGTCTTAGTTTCTGGACACAATCTCTCCAATCTCTTCTTCAGTTATCACATGGCCTTCTTTCCTCTGTAATCAAGTCTCCCTCTGCCTTCCTTTTTAAAGGGTAATTATAATTGTATTTAGGGCCTGCCTGGATGGATTATCCAGGGAAATCTTTCCATCTCAAAATTCTTAACTATATCTGCAAAATTCCTTTTGCCATATATGGTAATATTCCCAGATTCCAGGGAGTAGGACCTGGATATCTTTGGTGGCCCTTATTTAGTCTACTACCAATATGTTTAAAAAGTGTTATCTCTTCTGATCATTAAATGTAACTCGAGAAACTTTTGTGAATTGACAGCACAGGATTTCATTGCAGGACAGAATAAATAGTATTGAAGAACCATATAAGGATAACTTCATAGGTGCTACAATATGTTATCTTTTTGACTGACCAAAATGATGGTTTAAATTAAAGACTTAATTCTAAAAGCAACAACAAAATAAATTGATATGTGCAGATTTTTTAAAAGGATTATTTATTTAATTTAGGGAGAGATAGAAAGTGTAAGCAGGGGGAGGGGCAAAAGGAAAGGGAGAGAGAGATAATCTCAAGCTGACTCCACACTGAGCACAGAGCTTACACAGGGCTCAATCTCATGACACTGAGATCATGACCTGAGCTGAAACCAAGAGTTGGATGTTTGACTGTGCCATTAAGGCACCATGTGCAGATTTTGTTGGACATTGCTTAGGAGAAATTTGTATTTCTCCACCATATAAAAAAAGATTGGCGAGGAGCTTCTATTGTATATATAACCAGAAAGAGCATGTCTATTTTCAATGAGAGGATCGCTCCTTTTCTCTTCCATATACACCTTTCTGGACTGTGTTGCCATTTTGGAATTTTCCAATTTAAATTTTAATTTAAATATCTTATCCAAATAAAGCATTTTAGGGCAGAAGATGTGAAAGGAGCATGTAGACTGATTTGTTCAGGATCTTACCTCTGCTTGGAATAGCCTTAGGCTTTAAAGACTCTGGGTCTGGCCAAAGAATCAGAAATACAAAGCTGGAAATGATTAAAGTGTAGTGGCACAAAAACATAACACTTCAAAGTATTTAAGGAGAAAAGTATCTTTTAGTGGATATCTCTGGAGTTTCAGGATAATCACTGAAAAACAGCCTTTGAAATGTCTGACAAAACAATGAAAATAACTTCAAACTTTATGAATAGTTGAAAGTTAGGTTTAAATGAAAGCTTTGTCTCAACTTCAAAATACTAAATTTGGCATTGGGAGTCTGTAATTACTACCATCAGATGCTGGGGCCCCCAAACCACTGTCATGTTAAATTAAACCCTCTGAATTCTGTGTTCATCTTTCTGTTTCTTTATGTGGTGGGAAAAGGAGAGTTCAGATAGTTATGGCAAAGACTGGATGATTGTCTTCATTGTTCACATTTTTATTTCAGTGAGCAGGTCCAACATAAATATTTAAAGCTTATATTCTCCTATAGGAGACAGAATTTTCAAGCAAGGCATTTTTTTACAGGGGCGTTTTTTAATGTGAGAGCCCAAACCATAACTAGAAGGCAGTGGTAGGTATCAAATAAGAAAAGAGAGAATCACCATAAAAACAGCAATGAAACTATAGAGATGTAAAGACTGGACAGTATTGCTGACTTGGAAAGAGCTGAATTTTTAAAAATACCTTATTTGTTGTATTACCCATATGACCTTTTCAAAAAGCAAGATAAAAGCATACTCAGAACACATCACCATATAGTCATATGGTATGAAGTTAGTCTACTCTCCAATGATGTCATTGCTGGTTTCAGACATTCTAGGAAAAGACTATGTGGATAGATAAATGTGCATTGTGCCCTCTGGTTTTATGGTATTGGAATTCAGACTACATAAATTGTAATTTGTTTATGTCTGCTCTTTGTGTTAAATTAAAAGAAGTTGGATTGCTTAGACAACCAGTGTTTGGCTTGAATGAGTTTTTAAAAGCAGCTCGTATTATAATGTAATGAATCACACTAAAAATTTCCCTTTATAAATGAAAAAAATCCAAAGCAACAGTAGATTACAGATTGACTAAAAACAGACTGAGTGATTAAGAGGCTGGGCTCCAGGGTCAGGTACACATACACTTAAAACCTGGCTATGTCATTTACAGCAGTGTAACTTGGGGTAAGGTACCTAAACTCTTCACACACCAATTTCCTCGTTTGTATAGTAACAGCGGCAACAATAGTCACAATAATAGCAGCACGAATTTCATAGGTGTTTTGTGAAAAGTGTTGATACATATGAGCTGCATAATTGTTCAGTGAATAGTAGTAGTAGGTGATATGATTATTGTTGCTGGATAAACTTCACGGTTCAGGTTCCATAGACTCCAGGGTTCTATTCCCAGCAAAAGGGTGAGAGGAATGTATTGTAAGACGCCATCAGCCGCAAAAGATAAGTAAATCTCTTTTTGGTGTCATCCAAGGGACCATCATTCATAGCTTTTGCTAAACTATTGTTAGGGTATTTTTATTTTCTATCTAAAGCAAATATGTATGTGTGTGTGATATATATATGAGGGAGAGTGAGCGAGAGAGTAGGGAGAGGCAGAGGGAAAGGGAGAGAGAAACTTTAGCAGACTCCAAGCTCAAGGAGTCAAGCCCTGTGTGGGGCTTGATCTCATGACCCTGAGATCATGACCTGAGCTGAAACCAAGAGTCCAATGCTTAACTGACTACACCACCCACGGGTTCCATATAGCAGATATATTTAAAACATTTTCTTTTATCTGACTTCAGCCACTATGAATGTAAAGCATGTCTCTTTGTCTTAGGAGTTTATGATGTGGGGAATAAGTTTGAGTATACTTTCTATACTATTTACAACTGAAAAAAAAAGAAAAAAACTTGTTTGAACCTCACTGTGTTCTAAGTACTGTGCTGGGCAATTTGCATACTTCATTTCAGTTAGTCTTCAAAATAGCCTTATGAGATAACAAATGTTATTCTTTAAAGAGAGAGTTTGAATTTATGCATTCTAATCATATTTCCCCTTAGGCACCAATGTTCTCAATGTTTTCAGTCAGTAGTCATATAATGGCCTTTTATCTACTATACTTTTCGTGGTTATCTATCCACTAAAGGCTGTGTAGCAAACTGGTTGAGGGCAAGCTGTGAATTATGAGAGATCTTGGTTCCAATCCTGACCCCAGACTAGTGTAGACCTTGGGTAAGCTGCTTAACTTTTTTGGGCATTTGTTACTTCACTTATAAAATGCAACTAATGTTACCTACTTCATAGATATATTTTGAGGATCAAATGACCTAATTCATATGGTGAAAAATGTTGGAAAAGAGCTCACACATAATAAGCTCTCATTTAATGATAGTCATTATTATTATTTTTTAATTGAAATATAATTGACACACAATGTTACCTTAGTTTTAGGTGTACAACGTAGTGATTAGACAACTCTAAATGCTCATCACAACTGTATCTGGCAGGACATCATGCACAGTATTACAGTGATAGTCATTAGTTTTTATAAACATGGAATGAGCTACTGATGGATAAACTTCACACACACACACACACACACACACACCCACACTGCTAGAGACCATAGGAAACACTAAGCTAAAAATGACATGCTTATGGTATTTGGATTTACAATTTTGTGAAAAAAGAACATGCATATGTGAAAGAAGTGCTTTTTTTTAGAAATGCAACAGGACTTTATAGGAGTATAGGAAATGGTGATAAATTATTAGTGTTAGGGATATAGCTCAAATGGGAAGAGGTAGAGAAAATAGGTGTTTTTTAAAAAATATTTTATTTATTTATTTGACAGAGAGAGAGAGAGAGATCACAAGTAGGCAAAGAGGCAGGCTGAGAGAGTGGGAGAAGCAGGCTCCCTGCTGAGCAGAGAGCCTGATGCGGGGCTCCAACCCGGGACCCTGAGATCATGACCTGAGCCAAAGGCAGAGGCTTTAACCCTCTGAGCCACCAAGGTGCCCCAGGAAAATAGTTTTGAAAAAGACAAGGTTACTATTTGGAGAAGGGAGGAAAGAACCTTCTAGATGCAAGGAATAGCATGACTGAAACTCCTGGGCAATGGAATACAGTACTCACAAAATAGTAACTATTAGGTGTGTGGTGTGACCAGAGAAGAGTTTATGGAGACATCAACTTAGAAATAAGTCTGAAAGACAGGTATGAACTAGATTGTTAAATGTTTTGCTAAGGACTTTTAACCTTACTGCCCTGTTGTTTAGAAGACGCCTTCATTAGGATTGTGGAAAGTATATTTGGAAAGGTGAGGCAGTCAGTGAGAACAATTAAGACATTGTACAGATAATTTAGTTGAAATTTGATAAATCCCTGGACAAGGGCATTGATAGTAGGAATAGAAGAGAGGAATGAATGAATGTAAAAGACATTTCAGAGATAGAAGCCAAAGGTATTCATTAATAAATGGCTGTGGTGGGAATGGGATGAAGAAGGAGTCGAAGATGATGTAAAGTTTTAAATAGGTGGCTAGAATGATGGTGATAATATTCACTGAGCCCAAACGCTCGTGAAAGGAGGTTTGAGGACAGTCTGTGTATAAAGTCCTTAGGTAGATTTGTTCTAAATGTACATGGAAATTTGGACCCGGATCTTAGGTAAAGAGTCCAATTTTGGATGTAGAATAATATTGTTATAATTGGAAAAAAAATATAATTTACCTTGAGATGCACTTGAAAATACCATGCAGCCTTTTGAATTCTCAGTATAATCTCTCAAATCTAGGTGTATAAAACACACATATTATCTGCATAATCTGCAGTGTATTTTAGGCGGAATACATCTAGACTGTTATTTTTTTGTTCTAAGCTGGAGGATATAATTTTTTGGGTTAAGAACGGTGTAGGAGGGTCAGTGATTCTGGAATTCACTTCTACAAATGCTTTGACAGAACCTGTTTTATCAGCTCACATTAATCCCACCTGCTGGGGCTTTTACTTGATTGGCAGCCTTGTAATCCTCTTGTAAGAATTAACTGGGCACCTTTAACTATAAATAACATTCATTTTCAAGTCTGAAATACAAAGGTATAGTCATGGTGAGGAGAGACCTTTTAGCTTATTGCTTTTTTTAAATCTTGACAAATGCTTTTTTTTTTTTAAGATTTTATTTATTTATTTGTCAGAGAAAGAGAGAGAGTGAGAGAGAGCATGAGAAGGGAGAAGGTCAGAGTGAGAAGCGGACTCCTCCTGAAGCTGGGAGCCCGATGTGGGACTCGATCCTGGGTCTGCGGGATCATGACCTGAGCCGAAGGCAGTTGCTCAACCAACTGAGCCACCCAGGCGTCCCCTTGACAAATGCTTTTTAAAGCATTTATTAAGCTTTTACATTCTTGTTACATTTCTAATATCTTAAGGCTTTGTTCATGAAGAAAACAACTTTTCTTAGAGAAAAATCTTAGGATTTAGCTTATTATTGTTATTAATAATATCATTATTCTAATGCTTAATGAGATAACCTTGAATCACTTTTAATAATTTACAAAACCCTTTCACTGATGTGGTTTCATTTTGAACGTCTCAATAATCAAAGTGGAGGGATAGTTGTTACCATTTAATACATGAAGAAATAGACCTAAGAGAGGTTGAGTATCTTGCTCAAGATCCCAGAGTTAGTAAGAGTTGGACCCAGGATTTAGACAGTAACTTGACTCCAGATGGGTTTTTAATTCCTAGAGACATGTCTCTACTTTTACTAGTAATAATTATAATCTAATATTTAGTATTCCTCCTATTAGTCATCTTAGATGAATAGACTATAATATCTTGCTTTTTACCTTAAAAAGTCTTTCAGTATGGTAAATTGCTACTAAAATGTGATTGGAACCTTAGGAAAAAATGTGTGCAACATGTCACCATGTTGATAGTGTCAGGGTTGTAGATTCTTGCTTGACTCTTCCTTTCTTTTCCTCTCTTCTTCCCTTCCTCCCTTCCTTCCTTCCTTCCTTCCTTCCTCCCTCCCTCCCTTCCTGTTTTACGTAACTGTATGACTATGTTAAACTTAACTAAGTTATAAGCAATTTTTCAGCTATAATTGTAAACATCACATATTTTGGTTTTATTTTCAAAACTCATTTTAAGTGATGATTAAATTACATTAAAATGAAAAACTTTAAATGAAGTTTAGAACTGAGATTGAACAGGAGGTATAGGAAACAAAAAGGTAGCCAAATACCTGTTGTTTACATCCAGAATCTGTCCTGATTGGCCAGAGTGCCACCTTCTGTTTTTAAAAGAAAATCCTTTGAATGTCATCCTTAAGGATTAGAAATAGAAAATTTAACCTTTACCTAAAGTACGTTGTCTTTTAAATAGGGAGAAGGACAGAGACTAAGTAAGAGAGAATCCAGCTGAGGACAATGTACTGCCCTTTATTGGAAAGAGCAGCAGAGCAAGATGGGACTGTTTTCTTTGTCGTGTTTCGAATGCTAGAGTCATTCACTAGATATGCTTCACTAGATAAGTACAGATACCGTACCAATATTTCCTGTGGAAAGAACTATTATGATGCAAGTAAGTGTATAACCCGGACAAGGAGGTTACCAGAAGAGGACCAACTAACAATTGCTTTCTCAGATATGCAAATAGAACTTATTTACATTATCAGTTATTTGGCATCTAGTCCTCATTTTTACAGTTTGGGAGGATTAAAATTAGATTTTAAAAGTCATGATAATTCCTTTTCTTTGTTGACATACATTTCTTTGATTATATGTTTCTTCTCTTCCTTTTTTTAAAACATTTATTTAGTCTATTCTAAACATTTCAAGACATAAAGTAAATAGAACCTTTAGAAATATATTTTGTCCTGTCCTTATCCTGGCTGAGAAGGGATAGAACAGTCTGTTCAGTATTTAGCCGAGGCTTCAGCTTTTCAATATTGTTTGGTATTTCTAAATGCAGAATGTTTTATCTGGAGAAAGTGAGAATTTATTTGTGGTAAAGTCATCAATTTTCAAGTCCTGTAAAACACATGTGATCATTCTACCCTTTGCGTTGTTTAATCTTGAAACTCTGGTTAAAAAAAAAAAAATTTCCTCTTCTTATTGGACAATCTCTATGTGTTAGTTTTGGTCAACAAGGCCAGTCCCACATAAAATTCTCAAATGGTCCAGGTTTTGTGTTCATCCTTTTCTCCCTTTCCCTTTCAATGTTTGGCTTCCTTTGCCTACATGATCTTACTTTGCTCCCACTCCTACAGCCCACACTGGCTGCTCGTCCTTAGCATTCCCATATGCTTTGGAACATTCTTCTATCCTCCTGTCCATTAAACACTACCTGCATCTTCCTCTCTTCCCCTCAAGGTATTATTTACTGCTTTCCTTTTGACGGTAAGTATTCTGATAAATTAATCCATGCTGAAGAATTTGTGATTTATAGTGTCTTCTCTCTCAAGATAATGTAGTACTTTGGTATTTCAAAACTGGACTACCAGAGAAACTACCAGAGACATCATATTGTAAGTTGAAAAAAATGTATCGATGGCAGGAATCCTAGGCTCTGGGGCAGACCAGTTTGAGAAATAATTTTGAGGCCTTTTGCTGGTCTCAGATTTACATTTCCCAGGGAATTGTCTATATCAACAAGCATGGAATTTTGTTGCTCTGTTTCTAGTTTTTAACTATTCAATGAGACTGTCATGTAAAATTATGATCAACGAGGAATTTCAGCCACTGCCTTTGCAAGCCAACAGATTGTTTATTAAGGAGAGAAAAAGAACCCTTTTGGAGACCCACTTTAGGTTTTGTTGTGGGGCATGGTCTCTGCTGTTATAATCAGAGCAGGCTGTTTCCATATTTATAATTATGAATAGAGGATTTAAGTTTAATGTTCTAAATTCCATGTTCCAAGATTAATATTAAAGAGATTTAGGGCACCTGGGTGGCTCCATTGGTTAAGCTACTGCCGTCGGCTCAGGTCATGATCCTGGAATCCCGGGATCGAGTCCCACATCAGGCTCCCAGCTTCACAGGGAGTCTGCTTTTTCCTCTAACCTCCTCCCCTCTCATGTTCTCTCTCGCTCTCCCTCTCTCAAATAAATAAATAAAATCTTAAAAAAAGAGAGATTTAAAAATGGCAGGCCTTGGTTAAGTTGTAAAATTAAATAGGTAAATTACATACACACCTGGAGAAATTTCAAGATTTTTCCAGTTTTTAAAAACATAATTTTCAATGTAACATACCAACTTTCTCTATTAGTACGTTGAGTTCACAGGGAGAACATTTTTGATATTTCCTATTATCAAATTATAAATGCATGTATTACTATAAATATATAGTGTTATAAATAATTACACTAACTGAATAGTCTCCCACTTGGTATGTTTCTTCTATGAAATAAGTTAAGGACATATGAAAATTTCACTGGCTTTTCAAGCTCACGGGTAAAGTGGCTATTTGCAGATGGATCCATACGGAGTAGTTAAGTGTCGGGCACCAGTATCAGACTACTTCGTCTTAAAGTGGCTTTGAAAGCGTTGGGTGAAATCTTGGGTAGATACTCTCAGCTCTTCTGAGATGATCTTCATAGTCTCTGCTAGGCATCTATTCTACTTGCAGTTCCCAATGTCTGTCAGGCGAGGGCAGCATAATCACACACAGGCCAACTGTCTGGTTTGACCTTTGATCAGAGGACTGATTACAAAGGAAACCAAACAGCTGAAGAACTTGTAAACAGAGTCTATTTTTTTCCCACACATACTGCTCAACTGATTGAAACACAAGGTAAAAACATTAGAACAAATATACTTAAGAATATTTTTCTATGATTGAAAATCCTTATCAAAATTATATGTGGGGACGCCTGAGTGGCTCAATCAGTTAAGTGTCCGCCTTTGGCTCAGGTCATGATCCTAGAGTACTAGGATTGAGTCCTGCATTGTCCTGCTTTGGCTTCTTGCTCAGTGGGATGCCTGCTTCTCCCTCTTCTGCCACTCCCTCTGCTTGTGCACACTCTCTCTGACAAATAAATAAATAAAATCTTTTTAAAAAAGAATATGTAATGTACATTAGAAAAATAATTTGTAATTATGAATTTAAAACTTAAAGTTTAAAAAAGGATACTAGAGGGAGACAGAGACAGAGAACATCTTCTTTCCTATTTGCAGATGGATCCATATGGAGTAGTTAAGTGTTGGGCACCAGTATCAGACTACTTCGTCTTAACTCACCATAATATTTTGGGCAAGTTACTTAGCATTTCTATGCCTCCTGTCCAATAGTTTCCTCAAATACAAAAGGGAAGGAATCATAGTATGCATTCACAAAGTTGTTCAGGATTAAATGAGATAATATAGGGAGACAGTTTGAATTACTCTACACATAAATACACTGTACATGTTAGATTCCATTATATTTGTGAAGTAAATGCTAAAGTTTTCAATTTAAAAGAACTTAAAGTATCAGAGCCCAATGCACAAGGAAGAATTTCAATTCAAATTTGAATTTGAGTCTGTATTGACAGACTACATACCTAGTCTATGTTTTCTGCTATTTGGTCACAGGGATCCTGAGGGAAAAATATGTTTAAAGGAGCTATTTAAGAAGAGGGGGGAAATATTAAAGACAGAAGTTTTAAGATTTATTGAAAATTAGGGGAGAGATGTCATATGTGCTTATACAAAGGGGGGAAATTTTTCTTCTCAAATATTTGAACCCTTACTTTTTGGTTAGTAACAGAGTAGTGACTCTTTCCGACTTAGGAACTTATCCATTATCTGTGAAAGCAATATCATAGTAAGTAAGAGTCTGAAAAGTTCTTTTGAAAAACATGATGATTCAGATTGAACAAAGTCAGTCTGGTTGAGTTTTAAATCCGTATTCAGTAAGCACGTACCAACAACTTAGAGAGCTTAAAAGAGCTTGAACTTTCTGGAGACAGACCTATATCCAGGAAGGTGAAACTATACAAGTGCCGGGGAGACTGGGTAGTTCAGTAGGTTAAGTGTCCAAATCTCAATTTCAGCTCAAATCATGATCTCAGCTTCCTCAGATGGAGCTTAGGTTGGGGCCTGCTTAAGATTCTCTCTCTCCTTCTCCCTCAGCCCCTCCCAACTCCTGTGTGCATGAGCCCTCAATCTTTAAAGAGAGAGAGAGAGAGAAAGAGAGAGAGAGAAAAGAAACTATACAAGTGCCAGAGTGCATAAGGGCAGGGCTTAGAGAAAGAAGAGAGAGTTAACTATAATGATTAGGTAGTAGGACTGAAGTAGAATTTGAATGTGGCCTTAAATATTGGTTGGGATTTGGAGAGGAAGAGGAAGGAGAAAACTTAGCTGGGTGTTACGGACTGAATTGTGTCCCCCACCCCTCCAATTCATATGTTAAAGCCCTAACCCCTCCTCAGAATGTGACTATACTTGGAGACAGGGACTTTAAAGAAGTAAATTTAAAATGAGGTCATAAGATGGGCCCTAGTTCAACATGACTGGTGTCCTTTTAAGAATAGGAGATGCTAGCCTCAAGAAATGCAAGAAAATACGTTTCCGTTTGTTTAAGTCACTCATTTTGTGTAACTTTGTTGTGGGTGTCCTAGCAAACAAACACAGTGGGGGAAATTATAACCAAAGGTGTGGAAGCAGAAATGTATATTTCTTTGGAGGAGAACTAATAAGAAAATAGTGGTTTGATATTAAATTTAGTTGGCTTCTTGAGAAGCAATGTGATATGATACTGTTCTGAAAAAGGTGGGACTTAGCAAGGTTTGGTCAGAGGTTTGGAGCACAGGTGGAATTATGAATGCCCTATCTTAAGAAGTTGAATCTGGAAGTTATGCAAGAGCTTCCATCAAACAAACACTGAAAGTAAAGCCATATATGTGTTGAAAGGGATCTGCCCTTTGCAAAGGAGGGGTAGGTTTACCTGTAAGTTACAATCTTATGTATGAGTGCACAGTACTTGAAACGAAAGAAAAGAACACCTGAATGCATTAAAATGGTTCTAAGCCAGGTCGACCAGTGTAATAGTGGTACCACTGATAATACAAATGTTCTAAAACCGGACCCTGTCCCACAGGAGGTAATGAGACAAGCTGGAGTTCAAGCTAAGACTGTAATGTGTAGATGCTAGAGCAAAAAGAATGGGTGAAATCTATATAAGTGTGTTTAAAAGGGCAGAGAACCAAACAGGATGGCTAAGGGACTTTTAAAAACAAGGATGTGTACTGTATAATTTTACAAAGATGCCTACAATATAATTTTAAGCCATTTGCATTCCTACACTGTAAGCATCCTCTGTTGCCCCCCAGACTACAGTAAAGTTTGATACAATCACAGATGCCTTATGTGATTGGTTTCAGGAAGATGTAGGACAAAGGTCTGTGTTTCATGTTTGAGTTAGTGCTAAAGACAGAAGAGAAAGAGTACATCCATAGATGATAATGAAGTAAAACAGAATGTTTACTGAAATCATAAGCTCTGAGCCAGAGGTAACCAGGAGAAAGAGTCCTTAACTCCCTTCCCTATTTAAAAATCCCTGAAGGAGATTGACATGAAGGAGGCACACTCCAACATATAGTGATTGGAGTTCAAGAGAGTCAAATTATGTTTAGATCTTGAAAGACAGACTGCTTACATTTGGGTTATACTTCGGTGTCAGCAGCATACAGTGTTGGCTATCTGAATTTTCCCTGTCTTTGGTTAGGATAGATTTTTGATGTGTCAAAATGTGTCCAAAGAAAAGACTTGGGAAGAATAAAAGAAGCTGTCTTCAACTATCCGAAGGAATTTTCTGTGGAAAGCAGATTGGATTGGGTTTGTGTTGCTTCAGAAGGAAAGCTGTATGGAAATAACGGAATTTCAGTTGAGTGTGAAAACTAAAATATTCTAGTTGGCTTCTGCTAGTGACTTCTTTACCACATCATCATCGCCCTCAGTCTCAGGCAAAATGCAAAATTCAAAATTCAGATCTTTCCATCATGACCATTCCTTTCTTAAAATGTACGACCAAGTTACCTGGCTATCTAGTTAGCTTTTTTTTTTTTTTTTTAATGAAATGAAAATAATTATCACAAGTCTTCATGTCACTTTGTATAACAATTTATGTCCTTGGCAAACTCTACCCTATGTGCTTACAGTTTTAGTGTTTATTTATGACAGACATATTACAGGACCCTCAAGAATCAAAAAAGAAAAAAAAGACCAGTATGGCAATGATTTATAAAAACACCTTTCTTTTCCAAGGAAAGCGCTTGTTTAATAAGAGTATTGCTAATGAATTCTGTTTAACTGTTGACTTTAATTCAGAGTTGTTTCTTTCCCCCCCCTGTATCTCCCATTCCTACCACTGCTGGCTCATGGGGGTTGTGAATTCCTGGCATTAGGAATAACAAGCCAAATCTTCAAACTTTAAATAGAAAGAGAATTACATGATTGATCAGAGTCCAAAAATCATAGCCTCTTTGTTTTTATTCTTAGTAGAAATGGCCAGACAATGGATATTGCCAATACGGGTTACTAGAAATATTACCCAAACATTTTAGCTGGAAAAATAATCGAATAATTAGTTTCTTTTTCAGTACTTCAGAAATTATTATCTATAAAAGCAGTATTAAAATAAAGATCCTGGAAAAGTTTTTAAAAAGAGTTTAGAAAGAGAAAGTAATGTAAGTCATGAGTCTTTTAACTTAGAAAGCTATCTAATAGTTTTGTCAAAGAATACAGACAAATTACCAAAAAAAAAAAAAAAAAGAAAAGAAAAGAAGGAGAAGAAGAAGAAGAGGAGGAGGAAAGTATCAGCAGTGAATATGAGCATGATTCCCTAGAAACTCTTTGAAGGAGGTCACCATCAAAGGAAACCTGAGTTATAGAAGGTCCAATTTGTGAAGATATCATTGTGCGTTGATCCAAGAAAACCTCGTGAAAGGAGTAATAGCTTAGTTGGGTCTCAAAAGATAGGCAGGGTTCTCTGAAAGTTGTACACATTCTATCATTTAGGACAGGGTGTTTCAACCATGGCAGTATTGGCATTTGGATTGGATAATCCTTTGTTTTGGGGGCCTACCCTGTGCATTATGGAATGTTTAGCACCCTCCCTGACCTCTGTCAACTAGATGTAGTGGCAACCCACCCCTCCACTTTAAATTGCGACAACAATAAAATGTCTTCAGACATTGCCAATGTCCAGTGGCGGGGGGGGGGGGGGGGAGCAAATTGTCCTTGGTTGAATATCACTGATTTAACACATAAAGGATAGTCATGTATAATTAGAGGAATTGTCTTCATTTTGGTATTTGCACAAGCAAGCAAGGGAATAATAGTACAATGTTAGCATATTTAAAGAAAATTGCCCAGTTCTTTGGACGACCTGGCTCGGTTCATTCTCCAGGTGCTATTGATCAGTCTTAAAAGAGTTACACTAGAAAATGCTGACGGTTGGGGTACTTTGGCTCTCACAGAAGAAGTGTCATAAAATCTTATACCTGTTCTCTGGGCCCAGTGATGACTGTACTTTTCCTGAGATTCCCTGAATAGTACATACAGACACAATAATTTCTGATGATTCATTAAAATTACAGTTTAGGAAATATGAAGCACATTAAAAATACACTTTAAAGCCGACTCATGGTTTACTTTCCTACTTCAAATACCAAGTGAATTTATACTTTTTCCATTTTCATCGATTTCAATAAACTTGCTAGACAGTTTTAGTCATATGCCCAGCTGAACAGTAGAGGGTATGACTGGCTTAGATTGACAAGGCAGCTCTGGATAGCTTTTATAGTTTATACTCAAAGAATGATGAGGGGATAAATGGAGACTTAACTAAAGGAAAATAGTTACCTTGAGAGAATTAAATAAAATGGAAGGAGGGTCAGGACAGCATAAATATTTGTAGATACTCATGAGATGCATGGTATGCGTTCCCACTTTTATATCTGATTTCACAGACACTACCAGAATTTCATAAAGGAAATCACTTATGGCTTATTTCTTTAAATCATATCATTCAGACTTTGGGTGGATTTTGCCAATTTTACCTAACATAACGTATTAAAACAGGAACTCTGGTCCTTATAAATTTGTTTACCAAACATCTCTTAAGTTCTTGCCATGAGTCAGGCACTGTGATGGAAACTAGATACTAATGAGAATAGGGATTAACCACAGCAGGAGGCTATCCTCAAAAAACTTACAAGGCAGCCAAAAGGAGAGTTACACATGAAGAACACATGAACAATGAAATGTTACAGGTAGTATACAATGGGGCCTCAAAGGAAGGGGAGATCTGTTACACCAGGTTGAACAGGAAAAATGGGGAATTATGTCATATTCCTACCAGTAGTATGTACTATCTTGCTGCACCCTTGCCAGCATGGAGGATTATTTTTTAGAATATTTTGTTCATTTGGGAAGCAAACCTGAAATCTGATTTTTAACTTGCATTTATATGTTGTAGAGGTCAATTTATATATATAGCATGTTTTCCATTTGTATTTTCTTTTGATGAGCTGTTATATCCTTTATCCTCACTCATTTTTAAATTTAGCACCCTCAGCCTCTACCTTCCCACCCCCCAAGTTCACATACACACATACACAGATACACGCTGAAACTGCTCAGGCAAATGTCACCCCAAAGAACCTCACTTCTATATCCAATCAATTCGTTTTATGTGTCACTTTAATGGACATCTAGTTGACCCCTTTTCTTTAAAAATTCCATTAAGGGCTTCCTTTTCAGTTGTTTTTGTTCCTTAATTTACATCTCTAGCCATTTTTGTTCAGCCTTTACTCATGGGCCCCTCTTGCTTTCTACATCCCTTAACTAATGCTGTTTTTGAGGACATCGTCTTTTTTCTATGTCTGCATCATATTCCTGCTTCTTTCTTCATGATCACTTTTACCAACTTCCTGCATTCTCATGGCTTTAACTATCACCTGTGTATTGGTGGCACTCAAATTCTCATCTCTATCCCAGACTCTTTCTTACCTTCTACTCTCATGTATCCCACTGAGTACTGGACAGTTCCATAAGAATAGCTCACATGCATCACACTTACAGGTGTGAAATCAAAGCCATTCTTATTCATGTGTCACAATTCGGCTGATATACCACAAATCTAAGAAGAATTGACTGCTCTCATCTATGCCTCTATAGTATCTTAAATACTCTTTAAGAATATTCATCATACTTTTTCTCTGTCCTTTACTAGACTATAGATTCCTTAAGGAAAAATTTGTATCTTATCTTTGTGTCCCCAGTGCATGGCACAGAGTAAGTGCTCAATAAATATATGCATCTTTGGTTGTCTTTTTTTTTCTTTTCTTTTCCATCTTTGGTTGTCTAAAGAGTGTTCAGATCACAGTAAGTGATCATCCTATTGTATTAAAATACACATGGAATATTATGTTCAATTAGGAGCTCAAAAACTTGATGCTTTTAAAAGGACATGAATGAACAGGAGTATATCAGAAGGAGAGTGACTGTGGATGCTAGAAATCAGGGCATGTGTAATACTGTCTGTATAGCACCCAGGGAGCACCATTGTACACTTTGAGAAATTTACTTCTGTGTTCTTTTCTATGGATACTTTTTTTTCATAGAATCTATTGTTTTATGTCCTGATTTTTTACTTAACATTGTATCATTACCATTTTCCCATGTTATTTATTATTCTTTGAAAATATGATTTTTAGTGGTACATAATGGTTATAATGCTCTATTACATAGATTTGTTTAGAATTCATTTTTTTAATCCCTCAGAAGTTAGTATCAGTTTGGGGTGCCTGGGTGGCTCATTCGGTTAAGCATCTGGCTTTAGCTCAAGTCATGATCCCAGAGTCCTGGGATAGAGCCCCATGTCGGGTTCCCTGCTCAGCAGGGAGTCTGCTTCTCCCTCTCATTCTGCCCCTCGTCCTGCTCGGGTGTTCTCTCAAATAAATACATAAAATCTCAAAAAAAAAAAAATAAGTTGGTACCATTTTATCTTGTACACCTTTACACTTTTTCTGAAGTTTTCATGCATATGAACATGTATTTATATCTCTAATGGTTAATAGACATTGGAGGCTTCATAGATAGTAGTTATGGTGCTAACCATATTACCACTATTATTTCATTTGGTTTCTGTAAAAACCCTAGAAAGTAGATGTGATTCATCCCCCTTTACAAAGGGAGAAACTGAGGCTTAGAGAGATTATGTAACTTGTCCAAAGTGATACAACTGTCAAGTAACAGAATGAGGTTATCAACAAGGGCCTTATACCTCTAGGGTATGTATTTTGTTTGCCATGTCTTGCTCCACCTCCTTACTAACCACTCCTGTATTAGCTCTGTGGTACCTAAGTAAGTAAATCAAGTTCTGTAACTGAAGAAAGGCTAGTTATTTAATTAAGACATATTTTTTTTAAGATTTCTTTATTTGAGAGAGAGACAAAGAGTGAGTGAACTCAGGGGGAAGGGAGACAATCCCAAGCAGACTCCCCTCTGAGCATGGAGCTCTACTTGGAGCTCGATCTCACCACCCCAAGATTACGACCTGAGCTGAACCCAAGAGTCTGAAGCTTAATCGACCAGCCCACACAGATACCCCCTTAAGAAGCATTTTAACACACTACTCACAAAACATATACTCTATTACTTCTCCGTTCTCTCTGAAATGGGGTTCTAATACAGTATTTTCTATAAACAATTATTTTCTCTTCAATCTTGTTTAGTCCCTGAAACCGGAAACTATTCTTTTTATAGAAATGAAGATTGGTTTTTAGTGGCCAATTCTTGAAACTTAGAATCTGTACATTTTAAGATGTTCCTAGCTTGAGCAAAATGTACTCTCATAAATTGAAATGACCTTTCCAAATGGTTTCATGGGAGGATTTTATAACTTACTTAAATGTTCATTATGCTTAATTTGTACCGAAGGTTTATTACAGACATTAGTTGAAAAATTAAATTGCATTTTCTGTTTAAAAGGTATTTTTTTAAAAGTCCTTAGAAGATAAATTAAGGCGATCATGAAAGGTAACTAATCTATATGATAATTTGATTATCAAAGTCTAAAAGACAGATAAATAGACCAATAAATCAAAGCCTTTGATTTGGAATTTGTAATAATTCAATAGACAGGATTTGGACCTGGTCTATTTTTAGAAAGAATTTACAAAGTTTAACTTAATAAATAATGTTAATTATTGTACTCTCATTTACCTAAAAAAGTTTATATATGCTCACTATTAGCATTTCACAATTAAAATTAGATATCATGTATATTATTGAAAATATTTTATAAAAGACTTAATGATTAATCTTTTTATCAATTAGCCCAATTTAACTAGGTTTTTACTATTAATTCCATATTTTCAATATGCTGTACTTAAATCTTTGGCATGTACTTAAAAAGAATTATAGGGTGAAAAGCAGTAGGTGAGACTCTAGAATCCTCAGTTTTACTGTTGTAATTATAAATCATAGGGCTGATGGTAAAGCAGTTATGGTTTATTAATATAACCAAGTAGTTGATATTTTTATAGTAAAATAAAATAAGTAAGATAATTCCCATGCATTTCTTAAGTTGCATTCTGTGGTTTAGGTTGTAAATGTGACCTGAATGCTATCTTCTTTTCTAATATCAAATAGAAATGAAAAAGACTTAAATATGTATACATTTAAGTCTTAACTAGACACTGCTGATAACTGAGGCCTTATTCACTCAATGTTCTTCACTGAGGCAAATAACTTAGAGGGAGATTACTCTTAGTAATTGTAATGGCCATGAAAAAAAAAATGTCTCTTGTAAAGAAAAGGTCAAGGAACATTTTACATGCTATAAGTTTACTTTCCAAAGGGGGTTGGATGCTTAAACAGTGTTTGAGATGCTTATAAGCTTAACTCACTTCTTAGGGAACAGATGACTTTATTACTACAGTCATAACTGTAAATAGGCCTTACTGGTCTGCCTTTTCAGTAGGAATGTTAAGGGTTAGAGCAGTGGTTTACAAATTATGGTATTATTACAGTCACTTGGAAAGCTTGTGAAATATGTAGATTTCTGGGATTCACTTGTAAAGATTCCTCTTCAGTAGGTCTAAAGAGGGACCTAGTAATCTAAAAGTTTAGCAAGTATTCCAGAGACTCTGATACGTTATGCCTCCAGGGCCAAATTTTGTGAAATGTTTGGCAGTGCCATGAATCCATGGGATGGGCCGTTACATAGCTCATTGTTGGTATAAAGTGGAATTTTTGCCTCTACTGAAGACTGCATAATAAAAGGGATTGTTCAGGGCACCTGGGTGGCTCAGTTGGTTGAGGCTCTGCCTTTGGCTCAGGTCATGATCCCAGGGTCCTGGGATCCAGTCCCACATCGGGGCTCCCTGCTTGGTGGGAAGCCTGCTTCTCCCTCTCCCACTCCCCATGCTTGTGTTCCCTCTCTCACTGTCTCTCTCTGTCAAATAAATAAGTAAAATCTTTAAAAATAAATAAAAAATAAGAGATTGTTCATATGGAAAGATCTCAGCTATAGCCATGGAATCTTAAAATCAAAGTTAGAGGGGAACTTAAAAATTCATTTGACTCTTCTGAATTTTTGCCTAGTTCATTTTTGGATATTTCCAGGAATGAAGATTTATCCAATCCCCATGGATATGCAAACTCACTTTGTTCCAAGTATTATAGCATTCATTCATATAGTAAGAGGAAATTTGTGCTCCTTGCATATCCATTTATTTTTTCTAAAACATGTAATGTAAATATTTTTAGATTTTTTTAAAGATTTTATTTATTTATTTGACAGTGAGGAGAGAGATCACAAAGTAGTCAGAGAGGCAGGCAGAGAGAGTGGGAAGCAGGCTCCCTGCTCAGCAGGGAGCCTGATGCGGGTCTGGATCCCAGGACCCTGAGACCATGACCCGAGCCGAAGGCAGAGGCTTTAACCCCCTGAGCCACCCAGGCGCCTCAATATTTTTAGATTTTTTTTTTAATATTTTTAGATTTTTAAGTTACTATTAAAAAAAAAGAAGAGAGAAGGCTGGGTGGCTCAGTCAGTTGAGCATCTGCCTTTGGCTTGGGGCATGATCCCAAGGTTCTGGGATGGAGCTTCACGTAGGGCTCCCTGCTTAGCAGGAGCCTACTTCTCCCTCTCCCTTTGCTCCTCTCCCTGCTCATGCTTGCTCTCTCTCTCTCTCTGTGTCAAATAAATAAATAAAATCTTTAAAAAGAGAAAGAGAGAGAGAAGTAAGATATCACTTTTATTATTTTTTTTTAAAGATTTTATTTATTTGATACACGCAGAGAGAGAAAGCACAGCTGGGGGAGCAACAAGCAGAGGGAGAGGGAGAAGCAGACACTCTGTTGAATGGGGAGCCTGATGCAGGGCTGATCTCAGGATTTGGGATCATGACCCGAGCCGAAGGCAGACACTCAACCAGCTGAGCCACCCAGGCACCCCAACTTTTAAATCAAAAGGCATCCTCCAAATTAAGGTTGTGTCAATGCTGTAAGTTTCCCGAATTATGGTTGTGTCAATGCTGTAAGGTTAGTGACATTTATGAGTTTAGACTTACATGTTGCCAATACTCATTTTATTGAAGATCTAGAATTCATAACCAAAAGTTCTACTCAGAATCAAAATTCTATTCTATATTTTTCTTCTCCATCAAATCAGAGGATTATAAATAAACAAACGTCCTCTTACAGAATTTTATTCTAGAACTGCCATATGCTTGTTAGAAATATAAAATTAAGATTGCCTAAAACTTAATGAATTCTGTCTCCATGTCTTCTTATCCATGCCATTTCCTTGACCTAGAATGCACTTCTTTTCCTTCAGGAGCTTTCTCATCTTCATTTCATATCATTTTGATTATTCTTTTCCCTTTCCCACAGCATGTTTTATTCAACACAATGTTGTCACTTCTTATTTCTCTAATTTTCCTTCAGTTCTTTCAAATTTATATATATGGATCTATATATATATTTTTTCCCCTCCATATGTAGGCTCCTCAAGGATGAGAGTCAAATCTTTAGTTTCTTTGTTCTATTTATTCAGGGAGAACAATATAGTTTTATTGATTGGACAACAGAGCATTTCCAGCAATGCATTCCCATTCATATAGAATTGTGTGCTGTGATGGGAACCTGTGGAAGCAGAAGGGAAAGGACCTATTGAATAGTCTCTCATGTTCTGAAATTTGTAGAAGTAAAATCAAGCACTGCTAGCCTTGTTGCCAAAAAAGCAACTGATTTTCAAGAAGGCAGTGTTGGCTGAGTGATCCAGGATCTAGGATCATGATGACCACAGGAAGGAGAGCTGTGAGAGCAGGTTGGGGGTTGGAACGCCTGCATGTTGAGACAGACTGGTTCAGGGCATACTCATTTCTGTCCTCCCTGAACTCAAGGTGGTTGTTTTTCCAAACTTTGCAGAACCCAAGCAGGGGTCCACAAGGTTTCTTTGATGGCTACTTCCCTTGTTAATTTCGTAGGTGTGTTCATGTTCCTGGCATAGGCATTTTTTTAAAGCAGTCTCCAAAGCCATGAGTTAAGGATGTTGGAATGTCTAGCTTTAGTGAAACTTTTGAATCAAGGCTTCATAGGGCTGCTACCAAAATTGGAATTTCCACTTCCCAGAAAACGTTTTGAACTCCCTGAAGCTTTACTCTCTTACACTACTTTTCTTTCTCTCACAGCAGTTGTCATATAGTAAATGCTTAGTACTTGTTGAGTTAAATAGATGTTTGCCTCTTTTGAATTTGCTATACTTCAAATTAATCCAAAATCTTCCTTTGTAAAATATTCTCTAAATAGTCTGAATTGAAAATGAGATGATTAAGGCAGTAATCAGATTTATAATCTGAGCATTGTAGTCCAATATTAGTATTATGCATTTTTCTTTGTACTGCATCCAAAACATTTAGAGTTATCCAGATCAAGGGTATTTTCTTGGACTTTGGCCATTCTCTACTTTCCTGAATCTAATCTTTTGGTCTGTGAGTGATATTTGCAAAGCTTAAAAGATCTTTGTGAAGTAATAAGCTTAGATAATACGTGCTTTAGAGAAACATATGACGCTGTTCTTAAGAATTCCTTAGATTCAAGCCTTTTGGTTTTGTACTTGATTAACTCAACAATTTACAGATTAAGCTTCTTTATTTAAAAGAAATATATACATATACAACTGAGAAAAAGTGAAAGTTGTATGGCAAAGCGTACACACAAGAAACTGGTAAAACAGTTAAACTGGTAAATCTCATGAAGTTTCAAGTATTGTAAGGAACCAGTGCATCAGTTTCTAAGAGAAGCCATAGACCAAGGGAGAGGATGCAAAGCTCATTAATTACTTGGAGCAGGAGCAACTTTTCCCCTTAGGACAGCCAACATCACCCTTCTGAAAGGTTTTCCCTACGCCCATACATCTGGAAAAGGGGGGAGAAAAAGAGGAAGTAAAGAAATGGCAAGGAAAAGGTGAAAGGAAGGAGATGGACTTGGTTCAGACTCAGTCTGTTTCCCATCTGTAAGGGAGAAGCTCAATTCTGCAACTGCCATATATGTCCCTGGGAGAACTTAGCATAGCACCTAGACCTACAGGGATGAGGCAATGAAGTATAAGTTTTATTTGTAATATTATAAATATCACGACTAGAACTGTTTACCTCACGCACTTATACCTAAACATACACTTATACATACACACATACATACACAGCTACCCACATACACATGTGAACACACATAATACACCTATAAACATAAACACCCATGCCCCTGTATCTACATAGACACGAACACACCTGTTCATGTACATGTATATACACATGTGTATGTATTTTTTATCACCCAACCTCCAACCCTTGCCCATAAAGAGTCTAGCCCTTGCTTAGATAAAATACCTTTCCATTTGCAAGAGAAAGCATTCTTTATACTGTATGAATGTGTGTGATGTGTATTATATTTTATATCCGCACCATTTTTACTAGCTGTTCTATTGATCTCAAGGCCCTGATTTTATAATGTTGAATTGTAGTATTAACATTTCCAAGTCAGCTTCCCTCTTAAGAATAGTAGCTATATTTCCTTGGACGTAGAATGATGATATAATAACTTGTAGGACAGGGTCTGCCTGTTTACTGATGGTACCTTGGCTTCACTTGACTCTTTTTGTGGGCTAAAAGTGATCGAATAATAACAATTTTGTATAATTAAATCTAAATATTACATTAATTTTTACTTGGTGATATTTTGATCGCTTCTTAAATTCTTCAGATATCCTCTTTTCTTTAACCATTTTTCCCCAGTTAAAGGCTTGAGTTTTGGGGGATCATCTATTTTTGATGAGACCACTATGTATCGATGAAACAGGAAATTTATTTCTTAATTTCTTATTTCTTGGACAGAGTCTGGATAATCTTTCCCTTCTTGGCCTGTAGCTGCTCTTCATAACACCAGTAGCTTCAGCATGGTCATTCAAAAGACTTGCAGACCCTGTGTGTCTTCATCCTGGGAATGTGTTTCATCAGAATCTTGATTTTGAACATTTATTCATCTCCAGGTACGTGCCATGTTACATATAGCCATTAGTTTTCTTGCATTCATTCCATCATCTGAGAAGTCCTTGCAGAAATCTTATCTTTCTCATCTATGTCATCCTCATGCATTTGAATTTTGGAAGTAAACATTTTGCCTATCTGTGTCCACATTCCTACCCAATAGCGGGGTGAAGTACTATTCTGGCATTGTTCTAGGAGTGGATGGTAAAGCTTGCAGATGATTGGCTCATTTTTTATCAAATTCAAGATTTGCTGATAGGAGTTGGTGTTGGTGAAAGTTATCATTTTGGAGGAGGGAAGGATAGAATCTGATTATACCTTTTTTTTTGCCACAGCAGAGGACTCCCTGGGGGTGAGCCTCTTCTAAAACTTGAATACCTAGCCTCTGGGTTCTACTGTTTTGTGGCTCACATCTGCCATTTCCATCATTTCCATGTGCCAATCTCAGACTCCCTTGCTCCACTGGTTTTAACAGCCTTACAAAGTGCTTTACTGAATGTGGAGAAGGAAAGAACACTATTTTCCTGAATAACAGCACCTCTCAGGGTATGATGGTTAATTTTATATGTCAAGTTGGCTGGACTACAGTACCCATATAAATGTAGTCATACATTATTCTGGATGCTTATGTGAGGAGGTTTTTGGATGAGATTAACATTTAAATTGGTGGACTTTGAGTAAAGCAGATTGCCCTCCATAATGTGGTGTGCCTCCCCCAGTCAGCTGAAGGCCTGAATAGAACAAAAGTCTGACCTCTTCTAAGCAAAAGGGAATTCTGCAGTAGATAGCCTTCATGCTGGAACTGCAACACATCTGCTTCCTTCTAAGTCTTCATCTTGATGGCCTTCAGATTTGAATCACAGTATTGGCATTTCTCTGGGTTTCTAGCATGCTGGCCCACCCTGAAGATTTAGGACTTGCCAGCTTCCATAACTGCATGTTCCTTGATATAATTACCAATTTCTTAAACTAAGTCTCTTTCTCTTTGTATATACATATTCTATTGGTTCTTTTCTATAAAGAACCCTGACCAACACACAAGGGATAGAAACTAATGTTTATTTAGTGCAAGGTGTGTGTCTATACACATTAGCTCAGAATCCTCAGGCAACTCTAAGAGGTAATAGAGATCCAAAGATGTTAAGGAACTTGCCCCAAAATATGTAGAAAATGACTGGCTCTGGTTTGAATTAAGGTTTGTATCATTCCAAAGTACCTCCAGCTCCATGATATTACAGAGAAAAATGCATTTGATAAGTGAAGACTTCCTGAGATCCTAGTGTAACCTGATAAAGTTAAAGACCATATCATCCTTTCCTTTTTCTCACTTCTCTAGTGCGCAACTATCTTTTTTAGGTATTGTCATTGCCTGGCATCTATTCTTTTCCCTAGTAGAACCTGAAGTCTTTGAGGATTTGCCTCCTTCCACTGTATATAATCATGATGGGAGGTAATTTCAGGCCTATGCCTCTAATAATGAAATTGAAAGGCCAGAGCATTCCTCTCCCACTCCCTGGAACTGCTAGTGGATGAGCTTGGGGTCTGAGTTCTGCTAATTGGTAACTTTGTTCCAAGACTTTGAAGTTTGAGCAAGTGGTGTAAGGACAGAGATAATAGCCAGACAGCTTTCAGGGCAGAAACAGCTATTCCAGTTTTAGGACAATTGCTTCCTCACAATTTTTCATTCCTTGTTTTCTAGACTTCCCTTGATTTCTTTCCCATGCCAAGTTTGGTCCCTTACCTTCCTGTCTTATCTGCATGACCCTAATAGCCTTCCAATAAACTTCCTTTTTTAAAGTTAGGCAGAATCAGTGTCTGCTGCTTTCAACCAAGAAATATAAGTAATGAGGAATCTCAGGACATAGATCCTCAGGGAAGGGTGGGATATCAAGTACAGTGTCCTTTGGTAAAACAGCTATGTAAGTTATGACCTATGGTCATTGGGAAAAACAAATCTCAATAAAAGATAAAATTTGGGGATTTCATGGAACAATATAAAGAGTGTGAGGAATTCAAGGATGGCACAGTAGGGAGGTTCTTGATGACATTGAATGAATAATGACAAAGGAATTATAGACTCAAAATATTGAAGAACCCTCTTGAAAAAGTTGATGTAAACTCAGGGACTTTATATGAATATGTTGAAAGAATCTCCTATATCTTGTACCTAATGGATTGTGATAACCAAGAATCAAACTCGGTGTTTAATTGCCAGTTGAGTTCAGAGTTGAATTCAGAGTCAAGATAGACTAGGTTGTGATAACAAAAAAACTCCACAGCTTTAATGGCTTAAAACAATAAGGGTCACTCGTACTAAGAATCCATTGTAGGTTTGGTTGGTAGTTGTGCTCTGTATCCCCTCACTCCAAGACCCGGCTAATGCAAGAGGCACTATCTGGACCATCACTAGTGATTGTGCAGAGGGAAGGAAAGAAAGTATGACAAATTGTGAGGTGGCTCTTAAAGCTTTTGGAAGGGAAGTGGGAGACATCATTTCCATTCATATGTATCTGGCCAAAGGAAGTCATATGGCCTTTCATAACTTTGAGGGGGCAACGAAGTACAGTTTTTCCCAGTATGAGAACTAGAAATAATTGGTGGAGAGCACTAATGTAAGCTATTAGAACTTTGCTAAATTTCGTGCATGAAAGTTAGGACATCCGTTTGGAAAAAAATGATCTAGAGGCATCAGAGTAATTTGAACCTCCAAAGTTTTTCTTGGTAGAGAAGTGACTCTTTTCTATGTATTGTCTGAAAAGCTGTTTTCTTTCATGCTGATAGATACTTGCATACTTTCATCTGAGATAGGTCATATTGAGAAAGAAGTCAACAGTCTTCCTTAAGCCCCATATCTTTTTATACATAGACTGTTAGTTAGAATAATACCCTGGCATGCCCCAGAGTCCAAAATTAGTATTGGAAAGTAAAATGTTATACAAAATAATGGGAGGCAGGAACATACTGATTTATATTAACCCTAAAGTGGGAAATATATGTGAGAATAGATTTTGTAGATGCTTGACTAAGGAGAAAGCAGCATAATTTTAGTTTTACTAAATTTGTCGTACGGTTCAGACACCAGACATTCTAAATGAAATAGACTAGCTGAGTTGATTGTAATATTTTTTTTCGGTCTTGGTTAACACACGTACACAAACATACTTAAAAATGTGTTCAATAGAGAAAGTTGAATGTTAAGTGTTAGAAATATTTTATTTTAAAAATTATAGGAATGGCCAGATCTAGAGGGCCTACATAATAGTCTCTTCAACAAACAACTGAAATCTATATTGAAGAAAGTATGAGTATCTTTAAAAGATCTGTTTTTAAACATCTGTTTAAAATAATTGTTCTCTGTAGGCCAGAAAGGCTGCTATGAAATATTTCATTGGAAATGAGCAGCACCATGGGGGTGGCTAAGACAAGGCAAGACCACAAAAGGCAGTAGGACTGGCACAATCATCAGACTGGCCTGTCTGGAAGAGCTATCTGGCTATGACTACTTGATTATGAATGAGTTCCCTAGGAAAAAATTGGAAGTGGAATAATCACATAGCATAAAATAAAAACCCTTGGTCCGGTAAACAGAGGTCTTACTTAAGCCATGAAAAGAAAAAGTCATGATCACATCCCTTAGCCAATTCCCTAACCTAATTGTTTACACTATCAGATCCCCTTGAAAAAGGAAGGACCAGACAACTTTGGTGTCAGATCCTGCTATGACACTAAAAGGGCCATTTGGGAGATGCCAAGATATTCGCACCAAAGGGAAAAACAACTTGTTGTGATTTTGACCCTGTACCACTAAGAAAGAGTCCTAATAATTGGCATGCCTCGGAAGAAGCATAAACCCCCTCTGTGTATCCTGCTTTGGCCATTTACCAGGTGACCTGGAAAACTGCCAGCTGTGATTGAGGCCCACAGCAAAAGATGCCCTAAGCAAAAAATGTAAACTGCTATTGAACTATTACTAACCTATGTTCATGGCTAAACAGAGCTGAGAGTGAAAGGATGGAATGAATGTTTGTAAACTGTAAGACAGCATGAGCAATCACATATGCATATACTTTTTCTGGAAACATTTGCAGAAAGCTCCCTATTTTGGAGTACATGTTATCTAATTTGAGAATTCATAAAGATAGTGATCTTAATTCCTAAACTTTTTCTGATGAATGGGGAATTAGAGCCATTTGCTTACTATGCAAAATAGAAATAGCCAATAAAAGCAAAGGCTGAATATCCTGGTTTGAACCCTTGATAGTCTCACAGCTGCATGAAACTTTCACATAGAAATTAAGGACTCAGAATTGTTCTAGCTTGGCCTGTAGTCTCTTTCCAGCCACAACATTTTCTTACTAAAATAAAATAAAAGGAAATCTGATAGAAACAATATGAGAAAGGAAAGAATAATTACACTCAAGTAAATAGAAACAAGGTTTTTAGATTTATCTGAAAGAGAGAGAGAGCGCCAGGGGGAGAAGCAGAGGGAGAGGGAGTGAGAGTCCCAAGCAGACTCTGCATGAAGCACAGAGCCTTGATTTCATGACTGACCCTAATATCATGATCTGACTGAAACCAAGAATCAGTCACCTAACTAACTGAGCTACCCAGGCACCCCTAGAAACAAGATTTCAAAACAAAATTTTACCAAACCAAATTCAATAACATATACAAAGATCAAACATTATTGCCAACTTGGTTATATCCTAGGAATGCAATATTGAAAAATAAGTTGCTATAACTTGCCACATTAACAGATTATAGGAGTAATATCATGTGACCTTTATAATCTACACAAATAAAAACATTTGTTAAAATTCAACATCCAGTCATGAATAATTAAAATAATTAAAAGTATGAGCATAGGGAAACTTCTTTAATTTAATAAAGAGTACTTACAAAAACATCTCACAGTTGATAGTAACATTTTAAAAGACTTCCTGTTTTGACCCATAATCAGATAAGTTTGCTATCATCATTTCCATAAAACTCTTTACCAGATACTTTAGTTAGAGCACATAGACAGAAAAACAGCAAAAGGCATAAGAATTAGAAAGGAAAAATAAAAGTGATATTATTTATAGATGATACATTTCGAGACCATATTATTTGTGCATATAATATTAAAATTGTTATAGGTTCCTAAATTAAACCTTTTCTCATTTTGACTTTCTTTTTCTAATATTTTGACTTTAAGTTAATTTTTAAAAATATTTATGTAACTAGACTAGCTTTCTTTTAGTTAGAATTTGCATGGTATATCTATTTTGATCCTGTAACTTTCAATTTTTTCTATAATTTTATAGTTTATTTTTTTAACATCATATAGTTGTGTGGTTTTTTTGTTAGCCATTTGTCCAGCTTTATCCTTAAGGCATTTAGTTTATGTCCATTGAATGTAATTAATGATAACATTTTTGCCTTGTATGTTCTGCTTGTTATTTATCCCAAGTGCTTGTATTCCGTTTCTTTCTTTTTTAACTTGTCAAATTGGTTTTTGTACTTTTATTATTTTTCTCATCACTAGTTTGGAAATGGTTGACATAGACATCAAGCTCTTCAATTAATACTTTAATGCCCTAACCTCCACTTAATATATTACGGTCTGGTGTTTTAATATTTTTTTAAAAAGTGAGAAGATATTATTATTACTTTTTAATACAATTGATGTTTACTTCAATTTGCTCATATATTTGTACATTTCTTAGTTCTTTACTATTTTCTGTATCTCACACATCCATCTGGTATTACTTTCTTTGTACCTAAATTTCATTCTTAAGAATTTCATTTAGTGAAAGACTGCTGGTGATAATTCTCTCACCTTCATTTTTCCTGTAATAGTCTTGATTGATGGTATTTTCCCCATTGCTTTGGAAATAAATGACGTCTTCTTACTTTCATTGTTGCTGATGAGAAGTCAGCTTCAGAGTCACAGTGGTTCCTTTGAAGGTAATTTTTTTCTGATTGATTTTTGATAACTTTTTATTGTTTTTGAGTCTTGATATTTCATCATGATGCATTTAAGCATGTATTTCAACAAATTATCTTTTGGGATTTGTTGGGCTCAAATCCCAAGAAATAATTTGAATTTGTGGATTTCTCCTCAGGTAAAATTCTTAGCTTTTATCTTCTCAAATCTTAAATTACTTCCACTTTTGCTTTCCTCTTCTGATGATTTCCAACCAAACAAAAGGACATTTTCATTGTCTTCTTCATACCTATTATCTTCACTTTTGCTTTATTCCATTTTTTATTTCATTTCTCTGTCCTGTGTTCTGGATAATTTCTTCTAATTCCTCCTGTAGTTCACCAGTTAGTTACTTCTTACATTGTATCCAATCATGGGCAGCTCCATCTTTTGGTTTTTTGTTGGTTTTTTTTTTTTTTTTTACGTGTAAAGAAAAAGTTCATTCTCTCTTCCACCTTCTCCTTCCTCTATTATCAAACTGAAGTAATCAATGTTAAGAGTTTGGTGTGTATCCTTCCATATCTTTTTCTGTACCAGACAAATATATATAGATAGGGTCTCTTAAAAAAAAAAACTTTTTTTAAGAGCAGCTTTAGGTTTACAATAAAACTGAGAGGCAGGTACAGCAGTTTTCCATATACTCCCTGCTCACACCACATACATAACCTCCCCCAGTATGAACATCACTCATTAGATGGTACACTTTTTACCAAGGATGAACCTACACTGACACATTATAATCACTCAAAGTCTATACTTTACCTTAAGTTTCACTCTTGATGTACATTCTATGGGTTTGCACAAATATATAATGACATATATCCATCATTACAGTATTATACAGAGTATTTTCACTGCCTTAGAAATCCTCTACTCTGCTTATTTGTCTCTCCTTCCTCTTCCCACTCCCCCAAGCACCACATCTAGCAACCACTGATCTTTTTTTTTCTTTAATATTTTATTTATTTATTTGACAGAGGGAGAGAGTCCACAAGTAGGCAGAGAGGCAGGCAGAGGGAGAGGGGGAAGCAGGCTCCCTGCTGAGCAGAGAGCCCGATGTGGGGCTTGATCCCAGGACCCTGAGATCATGACCTGAGCCGAAGGCAGAGGCTTTAACCCACTGAGCCACCCAGGCACCCCAACCACTGATCTTTTCATTATGTCCATACTTTTGCCTTTTCCAGGATGTCATATAGTTGGATTCATATAGTACATAGCCTTTCCAGATGGCTTCTTTCACTTACTAATATGTATTTAAGATTTCTCCATGTCTTTTTGTAGCTTGATAGCTCTTTTTTTTTTTTTTTTTAGCATTCAATAATGTTCTATTATCTGAATGTACCATAGTTTATTTATCAGTTCACCTACTGAAGGAAATTATGAGTATGCTAGAAAAGCTGCTTTCAACTCCTTTGGGTAGATAACTATCTACTATTACCAGATCATATGGTAAAAATTTAATTTTGTAAGAAACTGCCAGTCTGTCTGTCTTCAAAAGTAGCTGTTCTATTTTGCATTCCCACCAGCAGTGTGTGGGAGTCCGTTACTTCATATCTTTGTCAGCATTTGGTATTGTCATTGTTCCATATTTTGGCCATTCTCATAGATGCATAATAGTATCTTGTTGTTTTAATTTACATTTCCCTGATGGTTTTAATGTGGAGAATCTTTTTGTATGCTTGTTTGCCATCTTCATTGCTTTTTAAATTTTCTCTTATTTTATTTTTCACTTTTAGATGCTCTGTTTGGTTTTTTCTCTCATCTGCTATGTCATTTTCCATGATTTCCTGTTTCCCATACCTATTTGTAAGTTTGTGGGTTATTTCCTTAAACATGTTAAGTGTGATTGCTTTAAAATCTGTCATTGATTCTTCCAGTATCTAAAGGCTTTCATATCTGTTCTCTTCTGTCTTGTTTCTGCAACTCCAAGAATAGTGCCCAACACCTAGAGTGCCTCCTCATCGTAGTGTCATAATAAATGTTTGTTGAATGAGAAAATTAATGCCCATTTCTTGCCTTTGTTTTGTGTTTTCTTGTCTATCCTTCCTGTTTTGTTTCTTTGTTATATTTACTGCATGTGAGTTTATAGTTTTTGCTACTTTGGGGATCTAATGCTTTCTTTACCTCTCCAAATAGAGACTTTCTTCCAAAAGCTAGCCAGTGAACTTCCCAATGTCTTTTAAGATATTCAACGCTTAAAAAGTGTTGTTTTATTTATAAAATTTGTTGAACAACTTTCATTATTTTTACCAGGAATGTTACATAAACCTAGCAAATCATTATCAGAAATCAGAATTAAGGTGTGCCTGGGTGGCTCAGTTGGTTAAGCATCTGACTCTTGATCTCGGCTCAGGTCTCAATCTCACAGTCATGAATTCAAGTCCTATGTTGGACTGCATTCTAGGCATGGAGCCTACTTAAAGAAAAGAAAAGAGAAGAAAAGAAATCAGAATTAATATCTTAACCCCTCCCCAAATATAAAAACCTCAAAACACCTTAACTCTATTCTTCCCTACTATGCTAATTAGCCTACTATGTCCAGGATTTTATTCTTATTCTTTATTTAGCCCTGTAAATTCAACATTACTCTTTTAAAATTATATAGTCAATATTTGTTTTGATTTCATACACATACATTAATTGCTTTATTTGCTTTAGTGTAGATTTTTCAATAATAAATATTCTCAGTTTTAGTTCATCTAGGCATGTTTTTATTTTATACATTCTTGTAAGATAGTTTTGTCTCACAACAATTTGAGGAAATTATCCCATCTCTCTGACTTCCTTCTTGCTGTTGCTACCATTCCAGCTGTCATTCCTTTGTATGTAATCTCATGTTTTCAGGATTTCTTTTTAATTTAATCTACTTGGAATATATTGTGATTCTACAGAGATTCATGCTTTTATTATATGTCAAGAATTACAACTACTATGTGTTTAAATTTTGCCTCTCCTTTCTATTCTCTTATTCTGGAACTCTATCTAGGTCTGTGTTAACCTTCTCTTTCTGTCCTCCCAGTGTCTTTCATATCTCCTGTATCCTTGTCTCTTTGTGATGCATTCTGTGTAATTTCTCAAGCTATATCATCACTAATTCTCTCTGCTGATGCGTTTACTGCTTAACTATTGACTGAGTTTTTTAAAATTTTGACAGCTATATTTTCATTTTTAGATGTTTCACTTCCCCTCAAATATATGGGTTCATAGCTTTTAATTGGTTATCTTTGTGATAGAATCCTTTATTTCTTTAAACATTTCATAAATGTTTGCTCAAAACTTATAAGTCTATCCTCTTCTAAGTCTGTACAGGAAGAATTAGGGGTCTAAATCTGTTCTTTATTGTTTTTACTGACTGTAATAATGTTAACTGCTGTTTTCTTTGTAACCCTTAATTTTGATCAAATTGCCTTATCTTACTATGTGGCATTTCACTGGGTCTAAATTAGGCAGCAGTTCCAATAGAGAGGATTTTGCATTGTGTTTTTGCTGATACCCATGGGATCATTTTAGTTCTCTCTAAGGATCCTGGATCACCTGGGAGTTAAGGCTCAATTCGGTACTTCCTTGCTGGCCTAAGGCTCAGTATCCCAATAGCAGTACCGCTGCCAGCATTTGCTCTCATATTCTCAGGGCAACCCAGCCTTTCTTGGCTGCCTGCTACTCCTAGCTCCCAGCTCTGGCCATAGCTAACTCTATCCATAACCATGCCTCCTGCCAGAAAGACACTAAGAGAACTTCCAAAACTTCTGTAAGACTCACAATACCTCAAGCACCTGTCCTATCCATAGCTTGTAATTCTGCGAGAGGGAGACCCCTCAAAACACTTATTCCACAAGAGAGCTAGAAACAAAAAAAATTGTTGGTTTGTAGGCAGAGAGGTATCTGCCCTGCTATCAACATTCTTCGCTATTAGGGACACGGATAAAACTACTCTCAAAATTTGCTTCATTCATTAAGAAAGTCAACCTATATTTTTGGAGTGCCTGCTAAGTGTCAAGGTCTGTGCTTGTTAGGCACTTAATAAATACCAGGTAATTTGACTTTAAAAATAACATTTTATTTTTCTATTTTTCCAGTCTTTCCAGTTCTTGTTGCCATTTCTAACTTCTCTACCTTGGACCGTGGTAGAGAAACAAACAAATACAGGAAATTTAGAAGCAGTCATTAGTGATGAAAGGAAAAGATGGTTATGTAAAAATATATTCACTTTTAAAAGAACAGATGGATAAAATGGATCAAAATCCCAAATTATTAACAAACTACTTCAGAAGTAAATTTGAAAGTTTAGCTTTCAAACAGATCAATGGAAAGTTATTTAACTTGTAATGTAGCAGATTACTCATGTGCTCATTCATTCAATAAATGATTACCAGTGCCTATTATTTGCCAGGCACTGTAATAGGTGCTGGGGACACAATAGTAATAAAATAAAAAAGTTCCTGTTCCTGCATAGCTTACAGGTTAGCCAGAGATACAAACTATACAAGCAATAACAATGAAAATGCAACCGGCCATGAACACAACGAGGAAGTATAGGGAGATATAGAAGCACACAAAATACGGATAGGCTAGTCTGACAAAAGAGAAGGGACAGTGAGAAGTGTGGGAGAAAAGATGTGCAAACACCAGTAGGCAAGAAAAAAATATCTTACCTTAGCAAAAGAAAGAGAAGTTACAAGTGATGGAATGGAAGAGAATGTAGGGCCATGTTTGGGACAGATGATGAAAGATGAGTCTGGAAAGATAAATGAAGTCTAGGTAATTAATTGAAAGCAATGTTAGAAACTTTTTATTTATTTTAAGAGCATTGGAGAGTCATTAAATCAAGTTATCAATTGGACTTGATGGAGATGAAGGAAGGACAAAGGAGATCTGTGGGTGGTTGTTACCCAGAAATTGGGGAAAGTAGGGATCCCAGCTTGAACCTAAGTTGAGATCACTGCTATGTAGCTACATCTGGTGGGACTTATAGACTGATAAGATATGTCCATGAGGAGCCTAGAAGCCTTCCAGAAAAGAGCACATCCAATACAATGCTAAACATTACAGAAAAAAGGTGAATCAGAGTACAGCAGAATGTTTGTAAAAAAGACGTTGAAAGTGTGGACTCTAGAGCTAGAGTGTGGTGATTAGTAGCAAAAGTTCAAGTTATGACTTTACCACTATATAACCCAGTTTCCTTATTTGTAAAAAGGATAACTTCCCTACTTATCTCACAGGATGGTTGTGAGGATTAAATGAATTGATATGGGGGCACCTGGGTGGCTCAGATGGTTAAGCATCTGCCTTTGGCTCAGGTCATGATCTTCAGGTCCTGGGATTGAGCCCAAGGTCGGGCTCCCAGCTCGGCAGGTAGTCTGCTTATCCCTCTCCTTCTTCCTCTCCCCCTGCTTGTGCTCTCTCTCTCTCTCTCAAATGAACAAATAAAATCTATTTAAAAAATTTAAAAAATGATTGAATTGATATGTACAAAGCAGTTAACATTCTCAGACACATAATGATTCAATAGATATTTGCTATTATTATCATTACTATTGCTTTACTTCAGCAATTCATAGATTTCTAACTTGAGCCTTGAGGTGGAGATGAGGGTGACAAGGAGTAGATGAAAATATAATAATGAAATAATGGTCTGGACTAAAATCTGGCTAATATATTAGGGCACAAGAATTGTCAAAAAACGCATGTGTGTCATACTGTCAGACATGGCATGGTACCCACTGGTGCAGGCTGAATCTGGGAGGTGGTGACATACACTGGTGACAACACCAGACACAGATTCCACATAGATTCCAGGCAGTGGGCCTCACCATAGGAGACCCGGTCCCCAAAATGTAGGTCAAGGTCATCCCTAGATCATGTTCCCTTGCTGTTTTAACTTCCACTGTCTGTCATATGATATTTAGTCTCAGAGAGGTGTATTACCAATAAAAAAAATAGTGTGACTTATTTTTTGAGCTAGCAAATAAGATATTTGGAAGCATTCAGAGTAAACTCTCAACCGTGTTCCTGCTGAAGTACGTGAAGTACATGCCACTCGCTCAGTGGGAAAGACTTCTGGCAGACTGACAAAATGAATCATCGCTGAAATGTATTCAAATAAAATTCGAGAGCAGAAAAAGGGATGGAGTCTAACAGGAAATAAGCCCCACGGGTCATTCTGAGCTATAACTTTTTCAATGTGTCTGTATGAGTTTATTTGAATAATACTAGGATGTACTGTATTGAGTAAGGGAAAGACTTTTCTGTAACATACGGGAAAGTTTTTCTTTTATCACTCGGGGTTTATCATCTGGTTTTTCACTTTTTATGCAAGTTTTTTTTCCCCCTTCATATTAGAATAATTTTGGTCAACGTTTTTTTCAAGATATGACTAACTTTTACTTTATTGTCTTTAGAAAAAGCCAGGGAGTCACAATGACTTTTTTTTTTTAAATCAGACTAGACCCAGTCTGCACAAAATTTAAAATTCATCCCTTATTTTCATCTGAAACTTGACAAAATCATCCAAATCGATACTTTCTAGTGTTCAGCTTTCAAGGCACTTTTTATAATCCTTTTTTT
This sequence comes from Nasua narica, assembly GCA_028533885.1. Classification (NCBI taxonomy): domain Eukaryota; kingdom Metazoa; phylum Chordata; class Mammalia; order Carnivora; family Procyonidae; genus Nasua; species Nasua narica. Next base: position 42,584,622 of record CM052814.1, read on the forward strand.
TCACTCTACATCCAGAGAACTTTTTTAAAAAAAAATCTTAAAAAAAAAAAAATTCCAGCATGGGCGTATAATTTCCCTGCTCAAGATCCTTCGGTGTTTGTTTATCTTTTAAAAAGACTTTATTTATTTGAGAGAGAGTAAGAGAGAGCACACACCAGTAGGGGGAGGAACAGAAGAGAGGGAGAAGCAGGGAGCCCAATACAGGACTTGTTCCCAGAACCCCAGGATCATGAACTGAGCTGGTCTGTTGCTTAATCACTAAGCCACCCAGGAGCCCCAGGACTCCAGTTTTATCCTTTGACCAAACCAGGCCTGCTCCAGTCTGGCACAAATTTAACCACTGCAGCTCAGGCTCCCAGTCTGATTCCTCTTTGTCTCTGCACTCCAAGTACACAGGACTTACTTCTGCTCTTCAGTGTATAGTCTTGTTTCTAGATCAGATACTGAAAACCCAAATATAGACAGAGGCTGATTAATGTAAAATAGGTCAGCTGTAAGAGAGTAAGGAGGGTGGTCTCTGTGACAAATTGGAGGGCACATACTTAAATGAAAGTAGATGCTCCTTGGTTCAGCTGCACGCCATTTGTTAGAGCCTCTCATTTTTCAAGAAATCTGGAAATTTCTTTTTTTTTCCTCTGTATTCTTTTTTTTTTTTTTTCTCTGTATTCTTGAAGTTCTTAAATGTTGGCAACTAATTTGTTTAAACACTCTGAAAGTCAGCAAATGATGTTCTGCTTTCTGTTTTTATTCCTGTAAGTTTCCCAATTATTATTATATGTGCTGCCGAAGTGAGCACAAGCAGCCCAATTACTAACTCATAAAGACACTAGTTCTTTTTATTATTCCCTCTCCTTGGCCTTAGGCTCACATCTCCTCAGGAGATTCCCTCCTTTGGTTAATTCGCTTGCTCTACAGCATGCCCAGCAGCCCTGACAGTTCCTTTTGTAACGTTCATCATTCTTTTTCGAGTCACCATTGTTATTAGACTCCTATGAATTCCATGAAGTTAGGACCATGCAATCTCTTTTATTGTATCTAAAATAATGCTTTCATATCTAGATATGAAATATTTACTGAGCAGCAAACATTTGTGAATCTACTTGAAACAAATTACAATGTTATCTTCATTATATTTATGTTAGATGTATCTATCCTGTAATATCCCCATTTTAAAATTGTGAAATTATAACACTGTGGACTTAAAATGATCTCTTTGAGGTCATTCACCCCTTAGTAATAAATTCAACTTCTCACTCAGAGATCATAGCTCTTGTCACTGGCCCACGCTACCTTTCTTGGTAATCTTTAGATTTTTGTAATATTGCAATTCTGAAAACTTTGGCCATTATAAATTCCTTAGATCTAATTCTGAAAATACATCTGGTATTTGATATACGAAAAGAGTGAGGTCAAAAGGAAATCTAGGAAAGCAAAAATAAATAGAATTGCTAAAAGACATAAATAATGTGTCTAATTTTATAAAATGTTACTTTTTAATTTTTTTCTGGATTCAGTACTTTTACCTAAGTTAACATTTGATTAGATTATAACGATTGATTGTCTGATCCATCCATTCATTATTCTTAATCTCTTTTCTCCATATAGGAGGTAAGGGTAAGTTGTGATCATCTAAAAAGCCTATTTTTTGTTTATCCCCATACTGGTTGGTGTTTATGAATATGCTCAAGAGATGGAAGAAGGGAAAGAGAAAAATAAAACGAAATGTGAAAGTAGAATAAACAAAACAAGTTAGAGTGCTGCTAATATAACTGAATTATAAGAAAATAATAGGCAATAACTGGTTATTTTCTGGATCTGTTTTAAAATTACAATTAGAAAAGGCCAAAGATTTCACGAGGGCAATTTCTTGCTATACTTCAAGACTGTAAAAAAGTGTTTATATTTCTTGAATCAATAATGCTTTTTCTAGGGATCACTCTTAAGACAATAAATACATTCAAAATAGGTTGATGGGTTTTATAAATTATGTCATATCCCAACAATAGGATAACACAAAGATATTAATGACATTTTTGAAAATATTCCATGATAGAAGTAAATGGTTATTTACATAGGATTATGTCATTAAGATCCAAATATTCTTATAATATATAATCTCACTATTTTTATTATTTTTTAAATTTTATTTATTTACTTGAGAGAGAGTGAGCACAAGCAGGGGGGGAGGCAGAGGCAGAGGGAGAAGCAGACTCCCCATTGAGCAGGGAGCCTAACATGAGACTTGATCCCAGGACCCTGAGATCATGACCTGAGCCAAAAGGCAGATGTTTAACCATCTGAGCCACCCAAGTGCCCCTAGAATCTCTCTGTTTAAAAAAAGTGAAAATAAAAGGCTAAAAATAAATTCTCCCAACTTTGTTATGTTTAGGTAGTAAAATTATGGATAATTTTTATTTTCTTTGAAAAATGTTCTATACATATTTCTATGTATTGTAGCTATGGTCCTTTATAGATGTTAAATCAAGAAGGAAATCAAATTGTGAAATACAGTCTTAAAGGCAAATTATAAATACCTAAATATACTATGTGATGAAGAAAGGCAATTTTCCACCTAACTCTGAACTTCAGTTATGTATATTCTTTCCTCTCTCTTTTTTGGATCTTGAAAAATACGTAGAATTAAAATAAATCAACTATAGTATACAAGTCCTTATAGTAAGCCAAATAATGGCCTCTCAAAAGGTCCATATCCTATTCTCTAAACTTGTGAATATGATACCTTATATGGCAAAATGGACTTCACAGATGTGATTAAGTTAAGGATCTTGAGACAGGAAGCTTATCTTGGATTATTTGGATGGGCCCAATATAATCACAAAAGTTAGAAGAGGGAGATAGGAAGGTCTTAGACATGAAAGGAGCTGAGGGAAGAGAGAGAAAAGGAGAGGAAAAGATGGAGAGAGAGACAGAGAGACAGAGAGACAGAGATGGGTAGATATTTGAAGATGCTATACTATTGGCCTTAAAGATGGAAAGAGACCATAAACAAAGGAATGCAGGTGGCCTTCAGAAATTATAAAAAGTAAGGAAATGGGTTCTTTTCTAGAGCTTCCAAAAGGAATACATCCTTGCTGACTTGCAGATTTCTTGATTTTAGGACTTCATATCTCAAAACTGTAAGATGAATAGGTTTGTGTTGTCTTAAGCTGCTAAATTTGTGGTGATCTTTTATAGCGCTAATAAGAAACTTATAGAATCTCAGAAGTTATTTTCTGGTAAGGGAATAGAGTTACTGATTAATGCTAGATCTTAAAAATATTTTATTACAGACTTTTAAAATCATGCACAAGATTTTCAATCATATAAAAATAATAGTTTATCCAAAAAAAAAAAAAATAATAGTTTAGTGATTCCTTAGTATGGATCATTTAGCTCTAGCAATTAACATTTGAACAATTTTCCTTCATCTGTCCCACACCTTTATTTATTTATTTTTTTGCTGGAGTAGATAGTATTTTATAGCTAATCATAGACATTATGTCATTTTACTTATAAATCTTTCAATATGTCTCTTTAGTCATGAAGACCTTTTTGTGTGTGTATCTTTTATTTTTTAATTTTTAAAAATATTTATTTAGTTACATAATCTCTACACCCAATGTGGGACTAAAACTCACAACCCTGAGATCAAGAGTTGCATGTTCCGCTGACCAAGACGGCCAGGCGCCCTCATAAAGACCTCTTTTTTTTTTTTTTTTGAGGGGGGCTGGGCAGAGCAGAGGGAGAGGGAGAAAGAATCTCAAAGGGGCTCCATGATGGGCATGATCCCACAGTCCTGAGATCACAACCTGAGCTAAAATTAAGAGTCATACACCCAATCACTGAGCCACCTTAAAAAAAAAAAAAAAGGTAACTTTTTTTTAATTCAATCCCTTGTGACTATCATATCTAACAATAATAATAATAATTCCATAATAACATCTAATACCCATCTAACATCTAATAATTCCATAATAACATCATGTTCATATTTTCCATATTATCTTCCAAATGAACATTTGCAGTTGGTTTATTAGAGTCAGGATCCAAACAAAGCCCACACTTTACATTTGAATTTGTCTCTTATTCTGTAACAGTGTTCTTCACCCCCCTGCCCCCACCAAACTCCTACTTTTTCCTTCCATGGAGTTGTTGAGGAATATGAGTATTTGTCCTATCAAATAGCCTATATTCTAGATTTGGGTGGTTACTACTTAAATTTTTCTTTTTTTTCCCAAATTTCCTATAAGCTCGTAATTAGACCTAGATGCTTGATTAGTTTGACTAGATCTATTCTTAGTCTGCTTGAGTTACCATAACAAAATACCAGAGACAGGGTAGCTTAAACAATAGACATTTAGTTTTCTCACAGTTCTAGAGGTTTGGAAGTCCAAGAAATTGCTGGAAAGAGGTTTCATCCTGAGACCTCTTCTCTTGGTTTATAGGTGGCCACCATCTCTCTGTGTGCTCACATGACTTCTTCTCTGCGGAAACAAAGGGAGAGAGGTGGAACAAGTTCTCTAGTTTGCAACTTCCTAGGGAGCTTCTGGAGTATAATCTGAAATTGGTCTCCATAATCAAAAAGCAGAGAAAGACCAAGGAAAGAAGCAGGCCCTTCAGATTGGTAGGCAACAGTTTTAGTAAGTATGGGAACTTACATACAATTCTTGACTTTGGTGTCCACAAGACAAGTAGAACTCCTCCATGCCTGTCCATTGAATCTGAAAAGTTTATGTACAGGCCTTAACTGGGGTTCACTCATATATGCTATCCAGATGGTCTCAACACCATATCACTATCTCAAGGCTGTCCCTGAGGCAGCTTCTGGAGCAGGGAAGGCAAGCAGGATGCACATTCCAAGGATGGGTGAGGGAGTGAGGAGCCTGATTGTTGGAATCCTTTACACAGGTCAATGTGCAGTCACATCCTATGACCACTGTTAATAACTCTTGTGGATATATTGAGCCAATTCAGTAATCCAAGATTAAGTCCCCATATTGAGCTTTTTTCAGAGAGAGAGAGAGAGAGGGCACGAGTGGAGGGGTGGAGGGGCAGAGGGAGAGGGAGAGAGAAAATCTTAGCCAGGCTCCATGCTCAGTGCAGAGAGATAACCCTGAGATAACATGACCTGAGCTGAAATCTAGAGTCAGATGCTTAACCAACTAAGCCACTCAGGTGTTCCAGATCTTTTTTTTTGAGAGGAGAGAGTGCATTCATGAGTGGGGAGATGGGAAGAGGTGCAGAGGGAGAGGAGAGAATCTCAAGTAGGGTCCGTGCTCATCAAGGAGCTGGTCTCAGGGCTCTATCTCATGACTGCAACATTATGACCTGAACCAAAACCAAGAATTGGATACTTAACTGACTGAGCCACCCAGGCACCCCTCAAAATTATTAATCACATCTGTATTTTTTCCATGTAAGGTAATATATTTAAAGGTCTTGGTGATTAGGACATGGATGTCTTGGGAGCCATTGTATTGCCTCCCATAGATGTATATATGTTTTACTCACTTATAGGTGTGCATATTATATTTCAAAATAAAATATTGAGAGAAAAAAAAAAGAAGAAAAAGGAGAAGAGGAAGGAACAGCAACAAAAGCTCAGTATTTTAAAAACTGAAACACTGAAGTATGTGGTAACTTAGTAGACCCAAGAAATCTGAATCTGAAACAAACAATGAGAGATTCAAGAGGAAAAATTTTTTTTCCACTGTAGATTCCTGTAGGCTCAGAGGTTATTGGCACTAGATACCTGTGAAATTAGGGGTGAAGGTGAGGTAGAAAACAGGATTACTGGTTGACATTCTGTTTAAGTAGTTAGACTACTTTCCTCACTTTCTGCAGCTAAACCTTGGCAGAAAACTAGGGGACTTACAGAGAGAGAATAGAATAAGGATCTGTGAACCAGAAAACAATAGCTACAGTTGAAGACACAAGCACCTTACCAAAGTCAGAAGCTTTATCTGAGTGTTCCTTACTGAATGTTGTGATACTTGGTTTTCTCATATATAAAGTGGGGACAATAAAAGTCATCTAGTAGGTCTGCTTGGAGGATACTGAATTTAAATGTTTTGCACTGTGTCTGAAACACATATAAGTGCCCCTTAAAGATGATTTTTTAAATAATCAGTATAGCCTGAGAGAGACTCTAGAGGTAAGCTGGATCTTTTCCATTTGACAGATCTTGACCCATCCACCCAGCCATATCTGTGATGAATTGAAGATGAACCTAAGAAAATATATTGAAATTGAAGAACAAGTAGAATAGAAAGTGTAAGAACAAGCAGAATAGGCATGGTGGTGGTCTACTTTTTTTTTTTTTTTTGCAAATAGAGTAAGACCATGTGTGAGTTGGCAGTATCTATATCTTTATAAATCTTGTATAGATAATACAATTTTAGGTTACTTTAAGTATCTAGAAGTAATAAACTAATTGGTAAATTTAGGTTCCAAATAGATTTCTTGCTGAAATAGTTTACTGAGTAGTATGTATTATTGCAAATATTCTTTTAAATTATAAGTTTAAAATAATCATGAAACAACCTCATAGACCTTGAGAAATAAAGAAAGGGAAAAAATTATCTCCCCAAATCAATAAATTAAACACAACCATCACTGACATTTTGGAATTTCTCCCTTAAGGTTTCCCAGCAATCCACCTCTAGATAATCTTTTTTTTTACATATTTGTAATCATAATAAAAATGCAACTTTATATTCTGCTTTTAAAAATTTAATCCATTAAAAAATAAAAATAATAAAAATAATTTAAAAAATAAAAAAATTAATCCACACAGGCATTTTTTACTTTGCTATAGAGTCATTCAAATTCTGTAATATTAGATTCAGTCTATTATTTATAATATTTACTTTTAGAAATTGAAGTTCTATGAAACTTTGTGGTATATATCATGATGTGATGAACAACTGTGGACATATTTTTTTGTCATTTGAATGGTTTTCTTACAATGGATCACAAACTTTATTTTTAGACATTGGACAATATAATTATATAATCAGATATTTCAAATTTCAAATGACTCTAATTATAAATGTAAGATGGCAAAGAAATTAGTAAGTTAATTTTCAGCCAAAGTTAAACAATAAAAAATTCTAAGTTATTAAATACAATATTTCTCATAAACTTATATTAAGGAATCTAAAAAGCCCCAAACCCACTCAGGAGTCATTTTAAAGTCTTTTCAGTGATTTTAAAAAAGATTCAAATCTGTCGACTTTAGATGAAGTTCATAAAATAATAAAATTTACCAAGCTTCACATTATCAAAAATAAAAAAACCCAGATGAATAAGAAGCATATACAGTATGCTAGGATTTTATTCATATTGTTAAAATTGGTATAAACTATGGTAATGTTGGAAACTCAAAAATGGTGAAGGTTACTAGCTGCTTTTTCTGCTTTATTCTTGATTATTGTAAAACTAACAGAAGCCATATAACTTATGATTTCCACTGTAACTTTAAATGAGATCTACTTTAGTTTCTTGTGTCAACTCTGTGATATTCATCCACCTTATGTATCATCTTGGAAAAAATTCCCCAAATTATTATCATATTCAAATCACATTCCAAATAGACTGAGCAATGACCACATAACAGATGACATCAAGTTTTGGTATTTTTACACAGAAATGATAAAAACTTTAATTCAGGAAACTAACTTTGAGGCAAAGGTAGTTTATTTAGTGTAAAATTATTATTTAGTTCAGGCTATGAATCTTTCGATGCCTCACCTCTAGGAATTTACTGTCTTCCTATTGGGCAGATGAGGCTTGAACACATTAGACAACTGGGGGAAAATATAAGTACATGAAATCCAATGTTAAAACATTGATAAAGGTTAGTAATTAACTTTTCTTTTGGAGAGACTATTTAAGAAAAGTATGCTGAACACTGAGTGCTACAGGCAAAGTGGAATAGATGGTTAATTCTATCTGAGTAAGAAAGTCAAATCATACAGGAAGGGTTATTTGCAGTGGGCTTGAAGAATCAGAAGATATCTGTAGAGAAGAGAAAAACAAATTCCAGACCCAGTGAAATGGATAATGAAAAGTACCCTTGTTGTGAAAGAGCATGGCACATTCAGGTGAGGATGTATTCACGGTTTATCCAGAGGTAGGAGCATAGCTGTGGGTCATATGAGCCTCAGGATATCAATGGGGACTAATTGTAGATTCCAATGCCAATAAGCACCAGTTTTGTTTTGAAGGCAACAGGGATCCAGGGGAAGATGAAAATCAGAAAGTTATCAGATACGGTAGTGTGGATATTGGACAAGAATGGGAAAAATTTGCTTAGCAGGAGACCAATTAAAGGCTATTCTTATTATCTTGATGACAGATCATGAGAGGGCTAAAGTAAGTACAGAAAGTACTTCAGAGGAAATCTTTCCATGTTAGAAACAGAATTATCTTATTTCTTGCTTATTAGGAGAGTGGAGTGAGGAGGCGATAGTTTTAGAGGCCTAAATCTTGGGCAAGAAAAGAAGACTGGAAATGGAATTTAGAATCATTTATTAAAGTGAGAGTTGATATAATGTGATGATTGAGAATGGGAGATCTGACTGGGGACAAGGAAGAACCTAAGAAATTAGAGTAGGTACATAAAAAAGAAGAAATACCACTGTATTTTTCCAAACAGTACCTTTACATTGCATTTCAGATTTTAAATAAACATCGACTGTATTTTCAGATTTTTTTTTTTGTAAGCAATCTTTACACCCACCATGGGGCTTCAATCCACAAAGATCAAAACTCGCATCTTCTACTGGCTGAGCCAGTCAGGCACCCCCTGACTGTATTTTTCTTTTAAGATTTTGTTTATTTATTTGACAGAAAGAGACATAGCAAGAGAGAGAAACACATTTGGGAGAGTGGGAGAGGGAGAAGCAGGCTTCCCACCAAGCAGGGAGCCCGATTTGGGTCTAGATCCCAGGACCCTGGGATCATGAACTGAGCCACAGGCAGATGCTTGCCTGAGCCACCCAGCCCTGCCCTCCCCCCAGCCCCATGACTACTTTTTTAAATGGACAACTATTCTGGTACATTCATATGCCAAATAGGAGACATTCTCAGATGATGTATTAAAATCAATGTTGCCTTTAAACAGATGCTCTAAAATAATCTTGTGACAAGATGGGAAAATACTTCATTACATGTGCAAACAAAACCAGATTCATTTCAAGGGAAAGTTTGTACTAACTAATCACAAATGTTTTCTCTGTGAATGACTTTTCTAACTTTCCTATTAGCACTAGAACTTCTTAGTTTCTTGGCTCTGCGCCTGTGTTCTTAGAAGTAAAAACATGTTTTGAGTAAGTTGGCTATTTTTAAGATGATTTTGAAACAGATTCTCAGCATTAAGGCACTGCTACATAGTATTGTATATGAACAAGATATAGTGTTTATATAGGTGACTTCCACTAATCAGATATCTTCTGTCCTTATGATTAGAATAAAAGTAGCTTATGGAAATTCTTGACTTGTTCTTTTGAAAATTTAATGTTTTAAATGAAAGTGATGAGAGAAACTCTGGGTTTAATTAAGACAAGGAAGAACTGGTTGAGAAATCTATGAATAATGTAAAACTTGGGAGACTTTGTGGTGTCTTGAAGTTCATAATCAATAGAGAATAGAAAAATGATGCTAAACAAAAATTTTCTTTTTTTATTCCTTGCCTCCCTTCACTCCTCCACCTTCCTTCTCTTTCTTCTCTTGTCTTCTCTTGTCTTCTCTCTTCCCCTTCCCGTCTTCCCTCCCTTTCTTCCCTTCCTCCTTTCCCTCCCTTTCTTCCTACCTTCCTAGATTTTCAGAATAAAAAGAATTAGGCAGAGTGGCCCACTATTTAGGAATGGGGAACTAAAATTAATAAGTCATGGAAAGAAAACTTTTTTCCTTTCCTAACCTATAAATAATAACTTTAAACTGTGTTCAAACTACAGGTCCAGGTTATAACCTGGTTTCTGAAAGTACTTGGATACGTGAACATAAAGCTCTCCATTGGTTGTGTTTGAAAAATTGTGTAAAGATGCCAGAAGTCCAAAGAAGAGTTGTTCTGATTTTTTGAAAAAGAAAAATGATAGAGTTCAGGGATATCTAACTAGTAAACTTTGCATCAATCCTTGGGAAAATTTTCTAGAATATATTATTAAATGAATAGCTTAGGAAAACTTGAGTCATATAGTTACCAGTGAGAATCCAGCATGAGTTCCAAAAAACAAATCAGGCTAAACAAATCAGTTTTATTTCTGTTAGGGTTATGAGGTTGATAGATAAGGGGAATGCTATGAACACCATGTGGCTCTAATGGCCTAAGATATTTGACAAAGTGACAATTGTAAGCTGCTTATGACCAATGATTATCTTGAAAGAATCACCCCAAATCAACCATCCATTATTTATGGATTTTTTTTAGTAGATGTTTTTTAAAAAGTACGTCTAGGGCATTACATCTAACGTTATAATAATTTCATCTTGCTGATATGGGATATCTGTTCTTTTAGCTTGCCAAGTTCATTTGAAGTTTTATTAGCTTTCACTTCCAGCTTTGTGCCTGCCACCTACACATTCAATAATAAGACTACTCCTTGGGGCACCTGGGTAGCTCAGTTGGTTAAGCATCTGACTTTGCCTCAGGTCATGATCCCAGGGTTCTGGGATCAAGTCCTGCACTGGGCTCCTTGCTCTGCAGAAAGCCTGCTTCTCACTCTGCCTGCTACTTTTGTACAAGCTCTCTCTCTCTCTCTCTCAAAAAAAAAAAAAAAAAAAGACTCCTCTTTTAGTGGAACACAAAGACCAAGATGACCCCTTCTGTCTTATGACTATTTGATGGATGAGGTACTAATTGCCTTCCTTTGTAGAAAGAACACAATTTTTTTTCTTGCAAGTTATATGACTTTGGGTAAGTTCCCGACTTCTCCAAACTCAGTTTCCTCATCCGTAAAATAGGAATAATGGTATTATCTTGGAGTTCTTTTGGGGAGAGGGTGGTTTATTGGCATACTATATGCATGCTTAGTATATTACAGGGATTTAGTAGATGGGATAACTATTATTAGGCAGCATATTAGGATAGAGACAAGTGGTTCCCCATGCATTAGGATATAGAATCAAAATAGTGAGAAATTATTATATCAGTTAATATTTTGGTTCCTTTAACTATTAAAAATATTCATAGAAACCTAGGGAAATTAAAAAAAAAAAACACAATCTTAGACTTGGAATCTATCTCCAAGCTAATCCTAAAGAATATTACCATCTACAAAGCAAAAATAAGAATACCCATGTATACTCATGAAGGAGGCTGCCTTCGGCTCAGGTCACGATCCCAAGATCTTGGAATCGAGTCCCACATAGGACTGAGCAGGGAGCGTACTTCTCCCTCTGCTTGTGCTATCTCTCCCTGAAAAATAAATAAATAAGAAATCTAAAAAAAATACCCATTACAATCTTTCATTCCAAGCTCCAAGGGAATTCTATTATGATCATGACTTAATTTTTTAATGTAAAAACCTCTTTTCTATAGAAGAAATATAGACATTCCATCTATGGCTAGATCAGTTCTTAAAATTATATTGTTTCCTGGAGTATCTGAGGAAATGAACCATACCATACATCATTATCATTCTTAATCATATCAATAACCTTAATTATTAACATTATATATAATTGTTATGCCTTTCCTTAATGTCCTTGTTCTTGGAATCAAGACTTCTAAATGAAGTCTTATAAACTTTTAAGTAAATATATATGAAAATTAATATTACAACTACATTTAGATTCAAAGGCAAACATTGTGTTTGCTTCGACCTAAGAGATGGGGGAAAAGAAAAATCAAAATGGGTGATTATTTATAAGTTACAGATTTCACCTTCAGTAATTAATGTTTACATTTACCAAAATGATGTATTCAAATAGTAATTGGTATACATAAAAGTATGTTTGGACATAAAGATAAGGACATTAGATGATTCTATAGTCCTTGATCCATGATCTATATGGATTCTTGATTCTATATGTGCCACCTACACAAGTATAGAATCACTATACTTGATTCTATAGTCCATGATCACCAGATCATGGTGAGGTACATTCACTTTGCACCATTTCTCTGAATTCTTTATGTATTACAGAACACTTAATCATCCAAACAAGGTTTTTGGCTTGGCTCACCCAGTTCTACAGCTTCCGTTTTCATCATCCTGTCTATGAGAGAAGGCGGTTCAGGCAGAAGTGCTTGCCCTGAGGCTAAGGAGGTTGTGTGGGCTCAAGTACCTACATGTTCACCCTCAGTGAAAACACCTTGCTTCTGAAGAAGTTTATAATTAGTAACAGTTTGAAAGATCTCACTCTACATGGAGAGAAACCATTTAGGGATTAGGTTGAGTATGTGTAAGAAATAAGGAAGTGATGAAAGAGGTTTGGTGCAAAGCTCTGTTACAGGCACCTAATATGATATTCCTTACCTACAAGAAATGTTCTCCTCTTTTTGGTCCTTCCTTTTTCAATGATAAAAGTGACCCATCCCTTTGGAATGAGAAGTTTCTGGAGGGGGATTAGCTTATGAGAAAAGCAGGTTTGGTGTGTGAGATCATATCCTGTACCCAGTAAAGGTGAGTATACCCTCACGCTACTTTATTACATACAAACCAATAGTTTTCATGAAACCATTATACTTGCTCTTTGTCGGATTGTTAGCCTTTTCTGTCTATATTCAAGGATGGATATAATATGATCCTATAAGAATTAACTTCTATGAATTGCCATTAGCTTAAAAGCCCAAAAGAATGTTTGTAATAAAATTCATATTCTTGGGACACCTGGGTGCCTCAGTCGGTTAAATGTCAACTCTTGATTTCAGCTTAGGTCATGATCTCAGGGCTGTGAGATCAAGGCCACCATGGAGCCTGCTTAAGATTCTTTCTCCCCTTCTTCCTCTGCTCCCTCCCCCAATGCACACTCTTTTTCTCTTTCTCTTAAAAAAAAAATTCATACTCTTGGTCACTATAATAGGTCAGTAGCTCTTGGTTGGATAATTTTACTTCCAAGCAAATATTTATCAATTTCTAGATACATTTTATTGTCACACGTTAGGGGGAGGGGTTATCGTACTGGCACCTGATGAGTAGAGTCCAAGGATGCTGCTAAATATTATACATTGCACAGAATTGCCCTCTACAATGATGTATCTGGTCCAAAATATCAATAGTGCTGAGAATGAGACATTCTATTAAAGTGTTTTGTGGATGGATGGTGGGCTATCTATGAGCACACTCAGTCTGATAAACTCATAGAGCAGCAAATAACACGAACACCTTTCCTTTTAGTAGTTCAGTCTCCTGGGGGAGCAAACTGTACTACAGGTTTTGATAAAGGTGTACAAAAGAAACTTTCACGGCAGAAAAAAAAAAAACTTTCAACTGAGAGATTAGGAAGGCCAATTGTTAGAGACATTATTTATATGACAAAATGTGGTGTGATATTTAGCTGCTCTCAGTTGCAAGTAGCAAAAAAAATCTATCAATAAAAAAGGTTCACATAACTTGAAAGTCTAGAGGTAAGTTAGCCTCAATGTTGGTTTGTTTCAGCAGTTTAGTGATATCATTAAGGAAAGACCTGACATTATCCTTTTTTTCCTCTGCCTTCCTCTGTCAAGCTTCAGTTTAAGACCCATTTTCCTTCATGGTCATAAGATGGCTTACTACCTACATCAATTGCTAATGCAGGAGTGAGTAAGATTATGTTTATAAAAAGTACAGTGTAACTGAAGGAGACCATGATACCACAAGTCACTATAATTGATTGTAATAAAGGAGAGGGCACCTGGCTGGCTCATTCAGTAGAGCACGGGACTCTTGATGTTGGGGTTGAAAATTCAAGCCCCACGTTAGGCGTAGACATTACTTAAAAATAAATGAGATGAAGAGAAGTGCCTAGAGTTTACTTAAAAGAAGTAACCTAGAGGTTATTTAAAAATAAAGGAGATGAAGAAGATATATCTTAGAGAAAGAATTGACAGGGTTTGCTAATTGATTTGATATAGCAAGAAACCAGATATGACTCCTAGAGTTTATAGTGTGAGCAACTGGGTAGATTGTGAGAACCAAGTTTTATTTCATGGTTTGAATATTTTAAAATTGAAATGCTAAAATACAGTAGTTGTAGTATCAGGGAAGAAGTTGAATGCACAACTCTAGAGCTTAGAGCTTAGTGGTGATGTCTGCACCAAAAATATAGATATGAGAGTTGACAGCACAATTGTAGTGATTACACCAAGGGAACTACGAGATAAGCTAGGGAGAGTACAGAAAGGGAAGACATCAGAAAGAGTGAAAAATCTGAAGAAATCTACTAGGAGATTGGTAAGGATGGAGGAATCAGCAAAAGAGACTGAGAAGTAAAAGCCAATGAGTTAAGGAAAAAATATTCAGAGCATGTAAGTTTCTAAGAAGGAAGGAGTGATCAAGCTCTGATTAGAGGCTGAGTAAGGTGAACACCAAATCCATTGAATTTATCAATATCTGGCCTCCGGTATCCTTAACAAAAGCAGTGCCAGTGGAAGTCTGGAGGTGGAATCGAGACAGAAGTGGGCTGAGATGTGAATGAGAAGAAAGGAACTGGATGCAATCTAATTAAACAATTCTTTAAAAAAAAATACTGGAAAAATTGAGAAATAGTGAGAAAGGTAAGAAAGTAAGATCTCTAATTTTTTATGATAATATTTTTTATTATTATTCCTTATTATTTTATTTTTTTCTCCCCAAATATGTTTATTTTAATTTTTCAGTGTTACATGCACCGCATTGTTCATGCACCACACCCAGTGCTCCATGCAATACGTGCCCTTCTCAATACCCACCACCAGGCTCG
>CM052814.1:42599607-42693338 GCA_028533885.1 Nasua narica
AGCTGAGAAATGAGGATCTAAGAGAATGTACATAACAGGAGGATTTTATTGTTGCTTTAGGATGAGAATTCTAGAACATAGTTGTCCATTGATGGAAATGATACAGCTGGAGGGAAATGGGCTAACTGAAGGAGCAAAGACTTTAAGCAGATGTGAATTCTCAGACCAGGGTACAAGTCAGAGATAAGTTTTGAGATAAGAATGGTTGCATTCTCCTTTGTAACAGGATCAGAAGATGGAAAAGATGGCACAGAGACAGAAAGTCTTACAGATTTAAAGGGGAAAATCAAGGAGTGCTTGTCATCACTTAGATATGGGTTTTTCTTCATTCACTTTCCTTGGCACCTTGAGCCTTTTCGAACTGAAAACTTGTTTCTTTTTAAGATAATTTTTAAAAAGCGGTTTTAGGTTTACAAGAAAGTTGAGAGGAAAGTAGAGATTTCCCATAGATCCCCTTCCTAGACACATGCATAGCCCCCCATTATCAACTCATTCACCAAAGTGCCACTTTTTTTATTCTACCAAGGATGAACCTACGTTGACACATCATAATCACTCAATGTCTGTAGTTTATCTTAGGATTCATTGTGTTATACATTCTATGGGTTTGGACAAATGTATATAATAACATATATCCATCATAACATACAGGGTATTCTCACTATCCTAAAAATCCCCTTTGCTCTGCCCATTTATCTCTCCCCACTGTTTATTTCCCCACTGCTACCCGTGGCAACCACTGATCTTTTTACTGTGTTCATAGTTTTGTCTTTTTCACAGTATCATACAGTAGGGATTGTTCAGTGTGTTACATTTCAGATTGCCTTCTTTCACTTACTAATATGCACTTAAGTTTCCTTCATGAGTTTCCATGGCTTGATAGCTCATTTCTTTTTAGTACTGAATAATCTTACATTGTCTGCATGTACTACTGAAGGACATCTTAATTGCTTCCAAGTTTTAGCAATTATGAATAAAGTCACTATAAATGTACATATGCAGGTTTTTCTATGGACATAAGTTTTTGGCTCCTTTGAATAAATTCCAAGGAACAAGATTGCTGGATCATATAGTAAAAGTATGGTTTGATTTTGTAAGAAATTGCCAAACTGTCTTCAAAAGTGGCTGTGCCATTTTGCATTCCCACCAGCAATATATGAGAATTCTTGTTGGTTCATATCCTCACCAGCATGTGCTATTGTTATAGTGTTACAGGTTTTGGCCATTCTAGTAAGTGTGTACTGATATCTTGTTGTTTTAATTTGTGTTGTTCTGATGACATAAGATGTGTACCATCTTTTCATATGACTATTTGTATGTATGTATGTATGTATATATATGGATATATAGTATATTGTACCTATTTATATATATATACACATGTAGTTTGCATATTGTACATACTTTATGTCTTCTTTGATTGGGTTTCAGTCAAGTCTTTGGCCCATTTTTTAATTGGGTTATTTTCTTATTGTTGAATTTTGAAAGTTCTTTGCATATTTTGGATAAGAGTTCTTTATCAGATGTGTCTTTTGTAAATAATTTCTCCCAGTTTGTGGCTTATCTTCCATTGCAGAGCAGAAGTTTTTCATTTTAATGAAGTCAGGTTGTTAAATATTTCTTTAGTGGATTATGTCTTTTGTGTTGCACCTGAAAAGGTATCACCATACTCAAGGTCATCTAGGTTTTGTTCCTATTATCTTCTAAGAGTTTTATAATTTTGTGTTTTACTTCACCCCATTGTGTTCTATGTGATCTTGAATGGCTCACTTATCCTCTCTGAACTTAAACTGTTTTTTCTGTAAAGTAGAGATCATAGTGCCTGTCTTGGTCAGTAATTATAAGTATCAGCCATAAAGCACTAGCCTGATAAATTCGTGATAAGCTCAGAATAAATATTACAATTAACGCTACTGTCACAATTAACTATTACAATTAATACTACTATTATTACTATTACTGTTAATCCTACTACTACTTCTATTAATTAGCAGTTTTGGATGTTTTGGTTAAAATGCATATCAAAGGACTTTTCATGTTGACAATGATGATGAACATATTTCTAGATGTTGCTTATCCATGACAAAGACTTGTCATTTTGTTTTCTTTCTAACTAATTTGATGAACTATAAGCAAAAAGCTAAATAATCTGTCTTTGTAGCTAAAAAGCATCTTAAAAACTTTGTGTTTGTACTTCCCAATTCCCCACAATTACTGTTATACACTCTAATGATATGTAATATGGTACAAAGCATGGGTCTTTATTCTTTTTTTTTAAAAGATCATATGATCTTTAAAAAAAAGATTTATTAATTTATTTTAGAGAAGAGCACACAGAGAGGTAGGAGGGGGAGACAGAGGGACAAGCAGATCCATATTGAGTGTGAAGCCTGACATGGGGCTTAAGCTTGACCCTGAAATTATGACTCTAGGATCATGACCCTGAGCAGAAATCAAGAATCACATACTTAACTGACTGAGCCACCAAGCTCCCTGGGTCTTTATTCTTTTAAATGAGGCTCTGGTTCAAATGTTTCAAGTGAGAGTATGCTGAAAGGCCAATGCTGTTTCTGGTTCTCTTTTAATATTTATATCTTACTGTTTGGAGTCAGTGATGGTTGCCTAGTAGATTATATTGACATTTAATGTAAATGCATAAAATATGACTAATAAACTGACTCCACTCTAGTGAAAGCTTAAGTAGTAGTTTGAGCTAGTTAAAACACTTTCCCCCCAGGATTCATAACAATTATTATTTAAGCAATGAGTCTTTAATTTATTTTTCCTCCTATCTGAAAGATTTTACTCTGTACCTAGTTAACCTCTGTTTCTCTTTAAGATCTCAGCTCAGATGCCACTCTTTAAGGAAGACTTTGCCGACTCTCCCCTTGCTAGGATAGGTCCCTTGTTAGGCTTTCTCATAATATTATCTCTCTTTTCTAAGACACTTTGCAGTATTTGATTCTTGATTGATACTTGTCTCTTCACTCGAACAAAGGCTCCTTCTAGGCAGAGATCACCTTTCTTGGCATACAACAGAAGATAAATAATTTTTTAAAATTATCTCTAATTTAAGTATTTCTAATAAAAACTTTAGCATCAATCTTGGCCTCCAGAAAGATCTTCTTACTCATGACAGTTTTCTTTTAAAGATTTATTTATTTATTTTAGAGATTGAGAGTGAGCACAGCAGGAGGGGCAGAGGGAGAGGGAGAAAGAATCTCAAGCAGACTGCACACTGAGTGTGAAGCCCAATGCAGGCTACATCTCATGACCCTGAGATCATGAACTGGACTGAACCCAAGAGTCAGACTCTTAATCGACTGAACCACCCAGGTGCCCCTCATGACAGTTATTTGTTAAAATGTGTCCCATTACCAGGCTCCTGGGTGGCTCAGTAGATTAAGCATCTAACTCTTGGTTTCAACTCAGGTTGTGATCTCAGGTCTTGAGACTGGAAACTGCTTGAAATTCGCTCTCTCCTTTTACTTCTCTCTTCCCTGTACCCCCTCTCTCCCAGTCATGCTCTCTTTCTAAGAAAAAAAAAATGTATTCTTTTACATTAGAACACATAGGAACAATCCTTGGCAGGCAGAAATATAGGAATCCTCTTGGTGGTTGGGAATTATACTGTGAATTCAGAATCAATGAGTGTACATTGCCCACTTCATTCCACATTAGGCATAACCTCTAAAGCCACACTAGATATGAAGTAAGGGGGAGAACACCTCAGAAAAAATATTTTTCTGACATACCCATATAAAATATATTCCAATATTTGGGCCCTTAGTAATTTTTGTTGTTATTGTTGAAGTTGTCTTGTTAGTCATTGTGATGCTTAGTAACAAAACTAAAAGAAAATTGTTCTATCACCAAGAATTCCTATATTTCTGCTTTGCCAAAGATTTGGTCCTGTGTCTTCTCACATAGTGAGACAAATTTTAAAATAAAAAAGTGCTATGAATAACAGTTTCTCATAAACCCCTTCTAGGTTAAAAAAGAAAAAATGAATCAAAAGAGATAAATGAGTAAGTGAATCATTGTAGAATCACAAGAATAATACACAAATATTAAAATGATTTTGTCAAAGAATATTGACATGAAAAATCACCAAAAATATAATGGTACATGAAAATAATTAGGTTGTAAAATTTCATATCCTATAAAATTTCAATTTTGTCAAATATACATTACAGTAATTAAGAAAGACAGGAAAGTAATGTTATTATGGGTTATTATTATTTTCTTCCTTATACCTTTCTATAGTTACCAAATTTATTAAAATTAATATCTGCATTTTGAAGCAGATATAAAATAATGAATATTATTAATCCCAGTTTCAGAATGCCTTCTTCAGTTCAACAAATTAAAATGAATTAGCTTCTTAAACCTTTTTACCTTCTTACCCCACAACGACTTCCTCCACATAGATTACTCCTTATTCATTATCTATAAAATTAATCATTTCAAAATGTAAACTATTAACTTTCCAAATTGTATCCTTTAAAATAATAGCTATACTTCATAACTAAGATCTCCTCATCTCTTTAGCAATGAAATTGAGTATGGAAGATAAATGTAAGATTTTATGATGAAAAAAATCCTCCACAAAATAATTCTTAATCTTTATAAGTGTTATCTGATATCTTGAAATACTTATGATTTAGTTTTATGATGTTAACCACTGAGTCTAACCAAGAAGTTCAACAGTTTACCACTGCATTTCCAATAAAATGCAAACTCCATATAAAAACCTGTCTCTGCCTTCCTCAAAGGCTCATTTCATAACCTTTCCTTTTTGCTCTTGGTACTAGTTACTCTGGTCTCTCTTCTGTTCCTAAAATAGACCGAAATTCTTTTGCTTCTTGAGGTCTTAGCATTTGCTGTTCCTTATAAATAGTACTATTTTATAAAGGATTTTCCACATGGCTGCAGCTGTGCCTCAATTCAAACTGAGTATGAATTCAAACATCACCTCTGACAGAGATTGCGTAGATTACATCTCTTATTTGTTTCTTCTTAGCTCTTATCATCTTGCTTAAATTTGGTACTGGTTTACATTTTAACTGCTTGGTCTCCTTAATGGAAAGTGAGCTCTGTGAGAAAAGGGAACTTGTCCCTCTTGTTCATCTCTATTTCCATAGTGTCAAGAAGATTGACTGGTAGAAAGTGAGCCTGAGATCCCAAAAATATGTTTATATATATTTGAATATAAAAATAAAGGTAAATTATCTTCCCATTCATTCACTTACCCTCTAACACCCAGATTATAAAGAATTTGAATATAAAAAGTTGCTAGATTCAGATGTAGATGAAGTTTAAATTAATTCCTGAAATTTAGCCAAAGAATTTTCAGTTTTAAAAGGAATAAAGCTGGATCAAAATTGTCATAAAATAAATATAGGAGATAGATAAAACCTAACTATTATATCATATTTTTTAATGTAGTAGGACATCACAGGACTCCATAGGAACCCTAATATCTATTGTAAAATACTTTTTTGCATTAAATTTTATACTTTTTTATTACAGAGATATAGATAGATTAGAGAAAAAGGTTTTTTTCTGTATTGATTGCATATATATTTGTATTTAGAAATATTTCCCTGGAGGCACCTGTGTGCCTAAGTCAGTTAAGCATCTGACTTCAGCTCAGGTCATGATCCCAGGGTCCTGAGATCAAGCCCCACCTCTGGCTCCCTGTTCAGCAAGGAGTCTCCTTCTCCCTCTCAGCTCATGTTCTCTCTGTCTCCCTCAAATAAATAAGTGAAATCTTTTTTTTTAAAAAAAGAAAATATTTCCCTGCATTCTTACATGGGATTCTTTGTCTTATAATATCTACATAGGCATGATTCACATGCTGATGCTGATGACTTATTTGTGACTGCTATTTGGAGATATCCTTTATTTATTTATTTATTTATTTATTTATCCTTTATTTATGCTTCAGCTACATGGGATTTTTCCATCACAACAGAAGCATTGGTATTTTCCAATCTTTAATTTTCAAATATTTCCTTTTAACTTTCTCATGATGACATAATTACATTGTGGGATGGCCCCAGGATTCCATTTTATTAATGACTCATTAGAAAACACCTGACAAGCAGTATTCTCAGGGTCATGAAGATCCTTCTTTATACTTGCTGACTCACAATATTTTAGACCTAAACACCAGTGAAGGAGAAACTACCCAACCTAACTATAAAATTGTCTCGCAACTATAGCTGTCTTGGCTAAATCCATTTTCCTTTTTATGCAAAATACATTAATTCTTAGTTTCCTATGACACTATAAGCTTTTGTGTCAGCATGCTTTATAACATGATGACTTAATATATGTTGAAATACACTTTATGCCTAATTCTTTAACAGAGATCACCTTCCATGTTAACTATTCAAAAAGTTTTTTTAAAATAAAGCTTTTTAGGGAGGGTATAGACTTGGAAATTCCCAACAGAACTGGAAGTTTAATGAGAAATCAAAATATAGTGGATGATTCTGTTGTCCCTGACTTGCCCTATAAGAAATAATTTATGCCATGAATTTCTTTCTGTTCATTAGAAGAAATCAACAACAATAAAGATTTAATAAAGTTTCAAAGTTTGGACAATAAAGTCCTTGTCCAAAACAGAAGTAAACCTAGCATTCTTACAACCAAATCTACGAAGATACATTTTTAACCCTTAAACCTGAAAACTAGCCTTTTTTATTAAATTACATCACATTTCTCCAAAATCATAGTTGCCTCAGAAATAAGACAAAGATCGGAAAGTACCCAGAACTTTAATTAAGGTAGGATTTATTAGAGTCTGACAACAAGTTGATTAAACATGATGACACTGACCTTGCCCTTGAGTGAACACATTAAACTTCTCAGGCCTGTTGGAAATTGCCTAGTGAACCCAAACCTCCTACCCATCCTAAGTTTGGGGAATATCCAGAGACTGAAGAGCATAAAAGGACCTGTGACTCAACAGAAATAGTTATAAAGATAAGATAAAGTAGTAGCTAGAAAAACAGTAAGTTCAAAAATCATTAGAAAGGAGTAAGTTTAGAATGAGAACAATTTCCTGGTGTTTATAAAGAATTATTTCTCTAAAGCCCTTGGAACGTAAATATGTATTGTGATTCTCCAGGAGAGGACTGTAGTAAACTGATTTTTAAAACATAATTGACCATGGAATAATTTTCCCCCGGGACATTTCATGGGTCTAGTGCTTCAAAGCATACCGTTTAGTAAATTCTGCTGTAAACTATCAACTTTTGCTTATTCAGGTACTGATTGGCCAACTTTAAGATATCCTGTCTCTTTGGTCATCATCTATTTTATATTGCTAATCATGCCAACAAGTCATTTCAACTAAATCATAGTGAGGGAAAGGAAGAGATAAAATATAAAGCAGCTTATTTTGCTAATTACTTGTAGCTCTAACTTTGTTTCTTTTTTGTTTTAACTTGGTAAATAGGGCACTTATTTGCATGGCTGATTAGAAACTGCCCTGCTTTTTCTAGCAATTTTTCATTCTCTCTCTCTCCCTCTTTCTGTCTGTCTGTCTGTCTCTCTCTCTTTTTTTTTTTAAGAATTGCCTCTCCCTTCTCCACTACACCATGGGAGCTATACTGTTTCTACAGTAAGCTCCTGCTTCCTGGCTATAGTTGTTAGATTGTAGGTAGCCACTTGACCCAACTTGGGTTAAAAAGAATATGAGACTAGGAAAAAGAGAAAACAGTTACTGAATGACTGAATTCCTAAACTTCAACCTTGGGCTCTGTTGGCAATGTTGTTTTCTGTCACATAGACTTATAAATAGGAAAAGTGAGGGAGGGAAAACAGGGAAGGAGCGAGAAAAGAGGAAGTGGAGTAAGCAAGAGAAGAGGGAGAACAATGAAGCAGTTTCACAAAGCTGAGCAAAGGTGAAAGTTCGGAGGGAGACTCCTGACTGAGTTAATTCCCGTTTCCATTGCACTTGTGGTAGCCATGGCCTGTCCTCATGTTCAGTAAGAAAACCAATTACCCGTAATGCAGTTCCCTTGTGCTTATTAATCAGAGTCAGTTTCAGTTACTTATAACCAAAAAATATATAATTACTTCATCTAGGCATAAACAATTCAATTATTGAGTAAAATCAGAGGCTTTATATCTAACTTATGGCAATTCTACCATCCATAGAAAATTCATATTTTACTTTTTAAACTGGAATTTAATATTTAAATCCAGGTCTTTTTAATGGGCAAGATTTATAGTAAATCTTAGTTAAGCTTTATTTTGAGGAAATTAATATTTTTAATCAATTGACAAAAATATTGAGTATATACTTTTATTACAAAACCCTCAATCTTCAGTTTACTCTGCTTTTGCTCTCTTGCTTTCTTCCCCTTCTCCTCTTCTGGATGTGCCAGGCAATAATAATAAGATGCTGTTATATTCTAGGTAAAGATAATGAAATAACAATATCTAAGCCCGAAATGCTAAAACAAGTAGGGTAGATCTCTGAAAGCATGGGAGTTGTGAAGCACAATGGCAGAATATTTTGTAAAGAAGGTAGAATTTGAATAGAAACTTGAAGGATGTGTAGTAGAAAAGGGGAAGGAGACATCCCAGGAGTGTTACCAACACAAAGAAAGGTAGAAAGGTATACACGTGAACGGTGTTCAGGAAATGATGAATGGACTCTTTGACAAGAATGTAAGAATTTAGAATGATATGCTTGTGGAAAGATTGGTTGAAAATAGATTGCAAATGGCCATTGGTAATGGAAATGTGTAGTGGTTTTTAACCAAGAGAGGGACACAAATGGTCCATTTTTAGAAAGATAACTTTGGGGTTACTGTGAAGGATATCTGTAAATGGGAAGATACTGAACTAAAAGTCTTATTGTTGATTAAGACATGATAAATGACCAAACTAAGGCTACAGCAGGGGAATTCACAAGAAGTAATGTATTCCAGAGGCACTTTGGAAATATAATTGACATAATGTAATAACTGATGTTGAGAATTTGATGTTGGGAGTGAGAGGGAGAAGGTAAAGTTGTCTGAGGTCCTTAAACAGAAATATATGGATGATGATATTAACAAAAACATAACACAGAACTGAATGAAGAGGTAAATAGAAGTTGTCTTTGAACATCAGATTGTGATATCTTGGAAGACCCAGTTTTACACCTACAATAGGCAGCCAGATGTATAGTAATATTCTTCTTGTTATAAAAATGATCAGGATAAGAAGTAGAAACATGGAAATTATCACCCTCAACTGAGAAACGAAGCAGAAAGAAAATAAGAGAGAATGACTTTGACAAAGACAAAGGAAAACAAAATGCCAATGAGATGGGGTCAGGAAAGCAACAGTGAGGTGTCAGGCAAGATGAAAACTGAAATTGCGCAGTGATTGGGAAAGACACAGTAGACATTCTATGCTAGCATTAGGGCATTCTATAGATAATTTTCCCATTTCTGTGAAGCAAAAAAATCTTAGTTTGTGGAGCCTATCTCTTGGGTTCCCAGTAGGATCCCCAAGAATCCCATACTTGGAGAGTCTGTAAGACTGGGTTGGAAATACCCAAAATCATTTGCATAAGTGATTGAGGGACCATCAGAAACAGAACTCATTCGCAGAGAAGGGTAAGTCAGTCCCAAGTCAGAAGGACAGTGTCATAATGGAATGGTGATTCTGCATAAAGCTAGAGGTGTGCTGCTGAGCTTGTCCCTTTATTTTACCCTTGTCCCCAGAGACTTGTGCCAGAGCCCTAAAAGAAAAGATGATAAAAATAAGAGATATATTTAAGAAATCAAGGGGATAGGAAACATTTCTTTGCATCCTATGTAAAAGCGTGTAGCAAAGCTGTGGAATAAGGGAAATTTCTCCACTCAGGGCTGCTTTTGGAGCAGATTGACTTATGGACCAGGCAAAATACCTGGAATAGAGAAGATGCAGCAGAGAATGTAAACACTCAGAGACAACAGAAACCAAGGATTAGAGGAAAAAAGGCTTTGTGGTGTCTATGCTAATTGTGAAGCACAAATGTGACAAACTCAGATGCTTCTAAGCACAAGTTGAGAGAATCGGGAGCCCCTGCATTTGTGGCCAAGAGACAGAGGTAGAGAAATACTGTTTATTACTATCTTTGTAGTAATGATACAAAAAGGCCATTTATGGCCTTTCCTCTTTGTTTAATCTGGGAAAATGCTCCACTTGCTCTACTTTTTAAACCTGCATGTTTAATTATCTTCATAGAATCAACTTAAGCAAGAACAAAAAAGAGAACTTTACCACTTCCCCTTCTCCCAAATCAGGAGAGACCCAGACAGTTGATATATTCTCTGCAAATTCTAAGGAAATTAAACTCTGATTTAAAAAATTTTCATGCTAATGTACTTTATTTCAGTGTTGCACTACTGCAAGTTTTATCTTCTCATTTAGCAAGTCCTTCAGAGCCTTCAGTGTTCAGTCACATTGTCCCTTAGGTGTCCCTCTGGATAGTATTGTGGAAACAAATGCTCAGTTCACACGTTAAGAATTCCTGATTTCTCAATAACTTTTAAAGAGATTGTCTGATTAATTCCTTCAGCAACTCTGAAGAGAAAACATTGTTACATCCATGCTACAGATTGAGGATTAGAAAGTGAACGTTTACCCAGGGCCATGCAGATAATAAATAACAGAGCAGGAATTCAAGACAAGTTCAGCTAGCCCTTCATAGCTTTGCTATACTGCAGTCAGACAAGTCATTAAATGTGTCTCAAGTACGTCAAAATTTCAATGTTGCTACACATTTTACTTCTTTGCTGCTCTAAGATGCTTGATCATTCCTGTTTACTGGAAGTAATGGCTTCTCCACCTCATTCAAGGGCACTGCTTGGGAGACACTTCACCATTGAACTAGAAATGTGTCCATTTCACTCTGCCCTGTTTCTTTATAGCCAGAAGATCATCCTGTAATATCCGCATCTAAGCATTATTCACTGGGAGCTTTTTCTGAAAAAATCCCGAATAATGAATATTATTATGAGTTTTCTTATTTCCTTTGATGTTGCTTTCCAATCAGTTGGAGATAACATTATAATTACCAGTTATTGCAGGGCTCTGGATAAATTTTATGACTATTATACCAACACCACATAAATAATACATTTAAATAATGTAATACATTTTTATTTTTGTGAAAAGTGAGTTTTACTCTTTCCAGTATTCTCTCTTTCCACTTTATGTGGACCTAGCAAAGGGCAAAAGTTTCAAAAGAGCAAATTGTTAAACTTTACTAGTAGAAGCTACCCTTACTTACATGACTCAGTTGGGGAAGTGTTAAGTATTACACCATACCCTAAAGGTTAATAAACCCAGGCTGGGTTAGAGCGGGGGAGAGGAGATGAATTCCAGAGTGAAGCAAGGAAATAAAGAAAGAATGACATGAGGAAGATTATCATCAGATTAGAACATAAACTCTTCTTGCTTTCCAAAAAGGAATAGGGAATAAAAGGAGTATATAAACAGCTGCAATCAGGAATAAAAGCAGGGCATATAAGTAGTATCTCAGAAACCAATTAACTTTGCACAAAATAGGGAAAAATCAACAAATAAGGAAATAGAGATATTGGGGGGGAGAAATCATGGATGAACATACCAGTTTTGTTGTTAAAAGGTGGTTTGATCTCATCAGTTTATTTTATTTTATTTTTTTAAAAATTTATTTATTTAATGCTACTGGATTTTCTAGCATTAGTTACAGAATTTCCTGAGTACTCTGAATATAATGAAAACTATTGAATTCTTAGAATTTTTAAAAAATTTTATTTATTTTATAGAGGGAAGAGAGAAAGAGCACATGTGATCAGGGGTAGGGTAGAAGCAGAGGGAGATGGTGAGGGAGAAAATTTCAAGCAGACTCTGCAATGAGCGGAGACCCTGAGGTGGGGCTGGATCTCACAACCCTGAGATTATGACTTGGGCTGAAACCAAGACTCTGACGCTTAACCTACTGAGCCACCCAGGCGCCCCAGCATTTTTTAAAAAATGATTTTATTTATTTATTCATTTGAGAGAGAGTACGTGTGTGAGCATGGGGGAGCAATGGGGGAGGTGCAGAGGGGGTAAGAAAGGGACAAGTAGCCTCCACCTGAGTGCAGAGTCCAACATGGGGCTCGATTCCACAATCCTGAGATCATGATCTAGCCAAAATCAAAGGTCAGACACAACCAACTCAGTCACCAAGATGTCCTAGCATTTTTTAGATATGATGAATATTTATTGGTTTTTTTTTTTTTGGCTGCCAGATATCTTGTTCTATTTCTAATAAGAGATTTGCTTTTAGAAAATTAACCTTTCCCTTCTTGGATATAATATGATGGGACAGTAATTAACTTTACTGAGCCTAACCAAAGGTTGAGCATCTTTTGAACATTGAACAAGGACTTGGAGAGGATTTTACTCTGGGCAGTGTTTTAGGTGCTGGGATTTTTAGAATCTTACCCTTAATGAAAGGCATTTCACACAAATTGTGCCAATTGAGATGCTTACCTTGTAATTTGATCTTGAACAAAACAACAGAGTTGGACTTTTTTCACTCTGTTGCTGATGCCTTAACGTTCTAAGCCAGAAATTTCTATATTTCCTAGCTTTTAGCCCTCAAAGATTTGCTTTGGTTTCCAAGTTTTCCTTCACTTTCCTATAGATTTTATGATCTCCCACTGGCCTTACAATACATTTCCATTGCTTAGTTTAAAACCCTGCTAATTAGGGGTGCCTGGTTGGCTCAATCAGTTAGGTGGCTGCCTTTGGCTCAGGTCATGATCTCCCTGTTTGGCTCCTTGCTCTGCGGGGAATCTGCTTCTCCCTCTCCCTCTGCCTGCCTGCCTGTCTGCCTGCCATTCCCCCTGCCTGTGCTCTCTTTCAATATCTCTCTGTCAAATAAATAAAATCTTAAAAAAAAAACCCTGCTAATTAACCATAGGATTTTGACCCTCTTTCCTTATTTTAAGCCCAGAGTCTTGATTCCTCACCGTCTCCTCAGAGATGGTTTCTATACTTAGCAACAAAGAACTCCAGCTGATACCTACAGTATAGTTTTCCTGACATCGTGGTGGCTAAAGTGGTGTGTAACTTTCTGGGAAGAATTAGAAACCAGGAATATGAAAAAAGAATGCATGGAGTATGACAGAGAGGAGTGAAGACTCTGAGAATATAATAGAGAGTATAAAGTTTGCATGGCATATTAGCAAATTTCTTTAAAAATAAAAGGAACAATGTATATAGATTCTGATAAAAATAATTATGTATTTGTATATCTAACTTTTTCCCAGATATGCTCCAACTTTTTGCTTCTGATGTGATTGCCTTAATTCGTGTTCTTATTACTAATGCCTTATTTATTAGCTTCCTCTAGTCCAATGCATCATTAATCTAAAACCATTCCTCTCTCCTCTACTCCTAGGTCAACACTCACACCACACTGTTTCCAGGATTCTTTCTACTGTACTGTTCATATTAAGTTCCCTGATCAAGATTTTTCAGTAGCTCTTTATTACCTTTATAAATCTGGCATACAAAAAAAAAAACCCTTAATAATATGATATCTACCTGCTTATTCCAATTTCATACCTTGACACTTTCCCCAACATGCTTGCATTCTATCCCTTCAAAATTAACTGAAGTTACTTGATTTTATCTCATTTTCTCTGGCTTCCTAAGTCCCCTCAACTCTCTATCTTTGGGTTGAAAGTGAGATTCAGTTAATCTTATCACTGCTATATTGTAGTATCCATACCATAGGCCATATGGATAGAAAAAAGAGAGAAAGACAAAGAGAGAGAGAACAGAGGGTCTAGATTCTACTACATCTAGAGGATAGAATTCCAAAGTAACAAATGTAGATATTGGATTTGCCCCATCCAGGTTCAACATTCAATTCTAGAAATAGCCATTGCTATATTTATTAGAGTTACAAACCTATAAACTAAGTTTTGTGTGAAACAGGCCTCACTTAGTGCAATCACCTGTATCATACTTCCTAATTCTGTAATAAATTTCATACCATCTATTAAATATCATAGAAAATTCAGCCAGTATAAAATTATATTGACCATCACTTTATTTTCAGATTAACAAGCTTCAAATGAAACTTAGTAAGTATGCTCTTCTTCAAAAGAGTATCAAAATTGATCAACTTGATTTGATTACTTTCCAATATGCAACCAAACTAATCAGACAACTGAAAAGTCAATTAATAAAAATTTCAGTAGAAATTTTTCAGTGGGCAATTAAAATTCTTCAGAGCTATAATTAATCAGTCAAAATAAATTTTCTAGAACTTCTTCACAGCCCATAGCTTGGTGGTTACATGGATTTTACAGCTAGACTACTTGGATTTAAATCACATCCTGATCCTACTAAGAAGTTGCTTAAAACTTTGTGACCTGGTTTCCTCTTTTTTAAAGTGAAATAGTAAAAGGGTCTACATTACATAGTTATTGTGAAGTTTAAATGAATGAAGACATGGAAGGTACTTGGAAAAGTCCTCCTGCTGGTGCTCTCTCTCAAATAAATAAATAAAATCTTTTAAATAAATAAACAAACTTAATAAATATCATTTAGAGTTTCTGGATATTTTCATTAACAGGACACTACTTAAAATACAACGAATAAAATATCCGGTTAAAACCAAAGAAATGGGAAATATCAATAGTTATCACAGGATAAATGGATAAAAATGAATTTAAAGAGCTACTGTCTTTTAATCTCAAGGCTGAATGAAAGAAAGCAAAGAATCTCATTAGGTATATAAATACTAAAGCTCATCTTGAAACTTTATTTGAATAGAAGATGAAACATTTCTAAATCAATACAATTGAATAAAATTCAGATAGTGTTGGAATGACCATAAGTCATTTTGTGAGTAAAAATAAGTTCCATATCCTTGATCTGTAGTACCTTCGCCTCAACCCAGCTCCTTGAATTAGATGACCCCTAAGATCCTATAGAGTTCTCTGTCTTGCATTTCATTATATCTTGTCATACTTTTCAAAAATTCCTTTTGTTTCTGGATTGTGGGATAATTTCTTGAGAATAATTTCACTATCATTTTAATTTTTGACACACCAATTTGTTATTCACTCTCTCTGGTATTATCTTAACACATTTAAAAATATCTTGAGTATAGTTGACAAACAATATTACATTAATTTCAGGTGTTCAGTGATTTAATTTCTCTACATTAAATAACTCATTTTAGAAAAATGCTTTCTCTTTTAATCCTCATTTTCAGCTCATTCCCATCTCTGGACTGCGTTCAAAAACACTATCATGTTGAATCTTGCTGATGATATAAATCAGAAATGTTTTGAAATGTTTTTCTTTTTCTTCCAATAGGTCCATTTTAAAGGTTAGCTGTTCTGGTGTGTTTCTGTTTTTGTTTTTGTTTTGTTTTCTCTTGAGTTATCCCTTTCTAATTGGTTTTCTCTTGTTCTATAATACCAGTGAAGGCTTGGAGAGAAAGTTGTTTCATGACATGCCACGGCTTTCCCTCTCCAGCCTGTTTCTAACAAACACACTTTAACCTCTGTAAGTTCAGGATTTAACAAAAGTTATGTTGAAATGAAGTTCAAGATTCTTCATTGTGTTTTGAGAGTATTTCTGCCACAAGCACCATTTACTTTTACTTAGAACTTAATTGACCTACAAAGGAAAACGATGGTTTTGCCAAAATGCAAAAGAATTTGACCAGATTTTACACTTTTTAAAGTTAGTTATAATAAGATCAGAGAAATTGTAGTTGGGAGGGTAAATATTGTAAAGCTCAGTACCATGAATAAATATGATTTTCTTTTAGAAATTAAACATATGTACTTATAGTCTCATAATTAAAGTTATATAATAACTAACATTCTCAAAAGAATTTCATGTGAACAGACTACTCAATTTTATGATAATCAGGATAAGTGTAATATTGTAAGAAAGAACTTTTACCTCTAAACTGGCTAGTGTTTATATTCTTAGGTTTTCAAAGTATCAGCCATATAAATACATTCTAGCTTTTATCCCTATGTATATGACAAGGTATCACAGCTAGTTCAATGCAGTATAATTTTAATTTTAAAGTTTTATTTTCCAGTTTTTCAATATGATAAAGTTCATACTACTAAAATTTGTGTTCTTTGATTAACTTAATTAAGACCACATGGAAAATCGTGGGCTTATGATTTCAAAAGGATTTCTATGAGAAGTCAGTAATATAAGTCTTGGCACAAATGCTGATACATAACAAGTGTTCAATAAATGTTAGCTAATATTTTTTTATTGTTGTTATTTTCTCAACCTTGCAGAGGATGGACTAAATATAGATGAATATTTTCTCCTCCCAGGTAAATATTTTTCCAATCTAGACTAAATAAAGAAGGGAAAATGTTACATTTACAGTAAATAGACATTATAATAGACACAAAGCTTTTTCTAGTTAGTTAACATATAGTATAATACTGGTTTCAGAGTAGAATTTAGTGATTCATCGCTTACATTAAACACCCAGTGCTCCTCATAGCAAGTGACCTCCTTAATACCCATCACCCATCTAGCCTATTCCCCAGCTCCCTCCCTCCATCACCCCTCAGTTTGTTCTCTATCATTAAGAGTCTTTTATGCTTTGCCTCCCTCTCTCTTCATCTCTTTGTTTTCCCTTCCCACATGTTCATCTATTTTTTTCATAAATTTTACATATGAGTAAAATCATAAGGTATTTTTCTTTCTCTGACTGACTTGTTTCACTTAGCATTATACTCTCTAGCTCCATGAATGTTGTTGCAAATGGCAAGATGTCATTTTTATAGCTGAGTACTATTCCATTACACACACACACACACACACCACATCTACTTTATCCATTTTTATCCAGTTTTCAGTCAATGGACATTTGGGCTCTCTCCATAGTTTGGCTGTTGTTGCTAATGCTAATATAAACATCAGATGCTGTACCCCTTTGAATCCATATTTTTGTACCCTTTGGATAAATACCTAGAAGTGCAATCGCTGGATCTTTTAACTTTTGAGGAACATCCAAACTGTTTTCTAGAGTGGTTGCTTCAGTTTGCATTCCCACCAATAGTGTAAGAGGGTTCCCTTTTCTTGGTATCCTCACCAACACCTGTTGTTTCCTGTGTTGTTAATTTTAGCCATTCTGACAGGTGTGAGGTGATATCTCATTGTGACTTTGATTTGTATTTCCTCAATGATGAGTGATGTTGAGTACATTTTCATGTGTCTGTTAGCCATCTGGATGTCTTCTTTAGAAAAATATCTATTTATGTCCTCTACCAATTTTTTAATTGGTTTGGTTTTGGGTATTGAATTTGATAAGTTCTTTACATTTTTTGAACTAACTCTTTACCACAGATGTCATTTGCAAATATCTTCTCCCATTCCATAGGTTGCCTTTTAGTTTTGTTGATTGTTTCCTTCACTGTGCAGAAGGTCTTGATCTTGATGAAGTCGCACTAGTTCATTTTTGCTTTTGTTTCCCTTGCTTCCAGTGATGTGTTTAGTAAGAAGTTGCTATGGTAAAGGTCAAAAAGGTTGGTGCCTGTTCGCTACAAAACCTTTTTTTTAAACATTTATTTATTTATTTATTTATTTATTTATTTATTTATTTGAGAGAGAGAGAGAATGCACAACCAAGAGAGTGCAAGGTGGGAAGAGAGAGGGGGTGGAAGAGGGACAAGCAGACTCCTCACTGAGTGCAGAGCCTAATGGGGGCTGGATCTCATCAGCCCGAGATTATGACCTGAAATCATGAGCTGGGCACTCAGTGGACTGAGCCACCCAGATACCCCCCATGAAAAGTTTTTAACTTTGACCATTTGTACCAGGAGTAAGCCTTGGTATCAACTGGTTTTCTGTTTGCCCTATCCATGGTGCCAGGCACAGATCTTGTTATTCCAAGATCAGCTGATGGGAACCAAAAGCTGATTTAGAGAAGCTAACAAATATAAAAATTAGTAGTCTCTCCTTGTCTTTGACAAACTATATGCTGTGGGGTGCCTGGATGGTGCAGTCAGTTGAGCCTCTGACTCAGGGTATCAACTCAGGTCTGATCTCAGGGTTGTGGGATTGAGCCTTGCATGGGCTCCAGGCTCCATGAAGAGTCTGCTTGAGTTTCTCTCTCCCTCTTTCTCTGCCCTTCCCTGCTGTACTCACTCTCTCTCTCACTGAAATTAATTAATTAATTAATTAATCAATTTTAAAAAATACAAGCTATGTTTATGATGAAATTACAGAACTCTGTCCAACATATTTATAATAAAGGGTTAAATGATGAATTAGCCTTGATGCATTACACAATAAAATGTTCTCACCAAAGTGTAAGGGCTCCTTACATTATAGGGGCACCTGGGTGGCTTGGTAGATTGAGTGTCTGACTCTTTATTTTGGCCCAGGTCATGATCTCAGGGTCATGAGACTGGGCTCTGTGATTGGGGTGGAGCCTGCTTAAGATTCTTTCTCTCCTTCTCAAAAAAAAAAAAAAAAAGGAATCTTACATTATAGTATTCTCATATTTCAAGAAATTATATTGTTTTTGATTGACTACATGGACATAGGCTGGTATCAGAGTGTAATTAAATTCCCAGTAGGAGGGTAGCTTATTATATGTGCAAATCTCCCTTTGGGGACCTCAAGAGGAAAATGTGTTTCTGAATATTTTGATCTCAGAACTTTTAGAGAAAGTAGCACATTTCCATTTGTCCAATTAATTAATTAATAGAAAAACAAGACACACAAGCAAAACCATAAATACTGGATGAATTGGGACATGGTTAAATTAAATAATAGTATATTCATCAGTATCAGTTAGAATCCAGTGAGAAGAAAGAAACCACAACAGTAATTTGAATG
The DNA here is from genome assembly GCA_028533885.1 of Nasua narica. Lineage (NCBI taxonomy): Eukaryota > Metazoa > Chordata > Mammalia > Carnivora > Procyonidae > Nasua > Nasua narica. Next base: position 42,618,487 of record CM052814.1, read on the forward strand.
GAGAAAATTTGATATGAAGAATTGCTAACTAGTAAAAGGTGGTTGTCTACTAAAAGAGGGAAAGAAAACTGTAAGGAGAAGTAGCAAATGCATAAAGCATTTATTATTCCTTGGGCTGAAGGAGAGTGAAGAAGGAAGGAAGGAAGGAAGGAAGGAAGGAAGGAAGGAAGGAAGGAAGGAAGGAAGGAAGAATTTGAAGAGCTCTCTTCCCTCTGCCCAAGACTGAGACTCAGACCTCCAGTGAGGGTAAGGCTGCCACAGGAACATGCAGCCAGCTGGTGGCAAGAAACTTGCTAATGGCACTACTGCTGGTACCCAGACCAACATTCAGGGTGACAGAAAACCTTGTCAGGGTGTCCATGAGGTGAGCTGCTGATACAAGCGCTACTAGGCCTTTTCCAGACCCATCAACTGGCTGCCATGCCAAAACCACACTCAGGAAGCAGGAAGAAACATCCCTTCTTCCTCCGCTGGCCTTGAGGTATCTCTCCAGCACCCTCTATTGACAGACCCTAAAAATTGAGCCAGCTATCAAAAAAGAAATGCTGAGAGACAGCTTCAGGATCACAAAATAGGGCGAAGAGTGGTCTTGGACCTGAAAGGCAATAAAACTGATAATTGGCACAGTATACTGTGGAAGGAATATGTACCTATTAGAAAGAAAATGTTATAGAATATTTTTGGCGTGTTTCAATGTGGGGCAGCCAACTCACCAGCATGATCCTATTTTTGTATGAGCAAATAAGAAGCATACCAAATTACTAACTGTGTATGTACCAGAGGACAAAGTTAAGGCCTTTAAGGGGAGAATAATTTTACTGTGGACACTACAGATGTATTAAATTGCAACAATGAGCACATATTACTTTGGAAAAACCTACAAAATGTACAGACTTCATTTTCTGCCAGCACTAAAAAACTATATACACCCATCCCCTCCCTACCCCTGCCTTCATGTTGACAGGGTCCCCAAAATGTTAGAAAACACACCCTCCTCCTTTGAAAACATCTTTCTTGGTCCATTGAGAATTCAAATGGTCTCACTCTGATCCAGTTCTGACCAATGATATGTAGCAGTAATTGCTTGGGAATGGAAGGATTCTGAGAAAACTCTTTGTTTTTAAAAAGAGGGATCCATGGAAAGAGAATATCCCTTTTTCTGCCTTTAGGCCACTGGTATGTGAGGATGTGCTGCTAGGAGCTTCATCAATCTCTTGTGACGGTAAAGACAACTAACCCACCCTCTGAGCATGACAAAATAGAAAGATGGCAATTCTCTGGATCTTTGATTACTTGTTTTAGCCACAGATTTAACCATCTCCTTAGAGCCACGTGACTTCTAGACTCCTTGCTATTGTGAGATAAAAAATGCTCTCAAGTTTAATTCACTCTTGAATTTCTGTAACTTGAAAGTGAAAGTATTTTGTCTTATGACAATCATGCATATGGCCTTTTCTATACATTGACTATACAAACAAAGCTTATTTCATACGACCCTTTTCACTCCGTATGTGAAACAATATCAGTAATGATAGCTAATATTTATTATCTATTGTATATCTGTATATGTGATAAGTGCTTTTTTATTGAGATATAATTGACATACAGCATTATATTAGTTTTAAGTCTACAACATAGTGATTCAATATTTGTATATATTGCAAAATGATCACCACAATGCCGGTTAACATCTATAACCATACCATTACAAAATATTTTTTCTTGTGATGAGGACTTTTAAGATTTATTCTCTTAACTTTCAAATATACAACACAATATTGTTAACTGTAGTCACCATGCTACGGATTATATCCCCATAACTTACTTATTTTATATCTGGAAGTTTGTACCTTTTGACACCCTTTACCCATTTCACCCACCTCCGCCTGCCTGTGGCATCCACCAATTTGTTCTCTTTACCTAAGGGCTTGGTTTTCATTTTGTCTGTTTTATTGTGTTTGCTTTTGGTTTTGGTTTTGTGTTTTTAGATTCTACATATAAGTGAGATAGTGTGGTATTTGTCTTTTTCTGTCTGATTTATTTCACTTAGCATAATGTCTTCTAGGTTCACCCATTTTGTCATAATTGGCAAGATTTCATTATTTTTTATGGTTGAATAGTATTATAAATATTATAAATACTTAAAAATATATTTATATAGCATAAATATATATATATAAATAATAGAAATCTCAATTTCTCACAAGATCACTAATATGAGTACATAATGTATACTTTGAAAAACCTCACAAATCAGTGAGCAAACACACTATAATAATATGGTTATGACAAGAGTTATGGTAGACTTACATACCCTTCTATGTCCAGCACCTTTTTAGTGGATTAATTTCTCTTATTCTCAGTTCATAGTTAGGAGGACACTCACTCTACCCTATACCCCAGCACTAAGAGTGAGTATGTGACCTAGACCTGGTCAGTCAGGTTCTCCCACTGTCCTAACTAATGTGAGTGTTCAGTAAAACAGGCAAGTGGCCATAGCTAGTTCAATGAGAAGGTATCTTAGGATTTTTTTTTAATCTTAGGACTTTTGATGGAAATTTTAAGAAAGCAGCTGGTGGTGACCTTCTGTGCCACCATGCAGTAATAGCCTACTTGAGAATAAGGCCAACATAGACAAAAATAAAGATGGAGAAAAATACATGGACTTCTGAAGACATTGGTGAAGCCACTATATTCAGCTCTGCTTTAAAATTTACTTCTTGGGCTTTCCACTGACTTTAATTTTTTTTAAAAAAGATTTTCTTTGTTTATTTGGGAGAGAAAGAGAGAGAGCACAAGCTGGGAAATGGGAAGAGGGAGGGAGAGGGAAAAGCAGACACCCTGCTGAGCAGGGCACCTGATGGGGAGCTTGATCCTAGGACCTCGAGATCATGACCCAAGCTGAAGTCAGCCACTTAACCAACTGAGCCACTGAGGTGCCCCTCCATTGGCTTTAACGTAATGCATTCTCTTTAGTTCCCCCTTCCCTACTTTTAAATCTGTTTTGGGTTTAGTTTCAGAACTTGTGAACAAAAGTCCTGGTATAACAAATGTAATAAGGGAGGCAACGGGTTCGCAAAGGAAGTGCACCTATTTTAGTTCTGGATAATGGGGTTAGGGAGTTTCCAGTAAGATAAATTTTGATAGAAGTAATAGTTGTTTTCAAAGAAGAAATAATTGAGCTGAGAAGGAAAAAGGGAAAATAATGGAAAGGTATGGGAAGAGAGAGTATGGCATGTTTGCAAAACTGTAGGTTGTTGACTGTGGCCAGATCTTAGGATGCCTGTGGCATTTAGAGAGAAGATAAGACTGGGAAAGGAGGTAGTCAGGGGCCAGATTTTGTACAGCCTTAGGTTTGGATTTTATCTAGAAATTGATGAGGAGTTACTGATTTGTGCATTAGAAAGTTTGTTGTGATGGCATTAGGGAAGTTATGTTGGAAGCCATAAAACTAAAGGCAGAGGTCCAGTGAGACTATGATAGGAATCTAGATAAGAAGTGAAAAGACACGAAAGTAATATTTAAGAAGCACTTAATAAATAGAATTGACAGAACTTAAAGATTAATGGATATGGGAAATGAGGGAAAGAGAAAAGTTCTAGGAGGGCTCAATGTTTTTTATCTGGGCAACTGGGTGGTGTCATTGGTCAAAAAGGGAGAACATAGGGCCCCTGGGTGGCGCAGTTGGTTGAGCGACTGTCTTCGGCTCAGGTCATGATCCCGGAGTCCCGGGATCGAGTCCCACATCGGGCTCCCAGCTCCATGGGGAGTCCGCGTCTCACTCTGACCTTCTCTCTCTCACTCTCTCTCTTTCCTAATAAATAAATAAATAAAATCTTTAAAAAAAAAAAAAAGGGAGAACATAGAGAATGAGAGTCTGTGGAGTCACATGATGAGTTCAGACTGGCATTCAGGAGACAAAGGTCAGCTTAGGCTCAAAGATTAAGATTCCAAAAGGTAGAAAAATTAATTGAGGCTTTGATGAAGGAAGAGATGATCAGGTTAAGTGTACAGATCAAGAAGAGAGAGGGACCCATGATGGAATTCTATAATGCATCAAGTTTAAATGACAAACCTCCAAAATACCCAAAAAGGAACTGGAGGTAAAAGGAGAACAGGAAAAGTAGGGATTCACAGAAGCCAATGTAAGTTTCAAGAAAAAAGTGGTGAAGAGTTGCAAAATATATGATGCTGAGAAATTCAGGTAAGATGCCTGAAAATGATCCCTTGAGTTTAGAAAATGGATGGTCATTAGTGAACACCACAAAACTTACACTGGAGTGATTAGGGCCAAGCCCTCAATGCTATGGCTTGAGAAGAATGTGAGAGTGAATAACTTAAGAGACCAAGATTTTTTTAAAAATGGAAGCAAATGATTGGTTAAAAACTAGAAGATGTGGGGTGCCTGGGTGGCTCAGTGGGTTGGAGCCTCTGCCTTCGGCTCGGGTCATGATCTCGTCGTCCTGGGATGGAGCCCCGCATCAGGCTCTCTGCTCAGCGGGGGGCTTGCTTCCCCCTCTCGCTGTGCCTGCCTCTCTGCCTACTTGTGATCTCTCTCTCTGTCAAAAAAATAGATAGAATCTTAAAAAAAAAAAAACCTAGAGGATGTAGGGATCTAAGTCTATCTCTTTTCATAGACATTGTCTTTTTGTCTCTGCCTCTCAAGTTTCTGTGGGAGAGACTTGACTTAAATTTAAATGCTGAGGAGTAAAAGCTGGGTGAAAAGAGGGACTAATGAAAATGATGAACAGATCTAAATAGTGGAACAAGTTTCTGAGAGGGTTGGGAGATTAATCTCGGACCAGAGGAAGTTCCCCTCTTCTTGAATGAAAGAGATGCAGCTAAGCCACCGTGCAGAGGCAGATACAAGTTGGAGGTGGGGAAGGAAGTTATGAGTGTTGCTATATTGGATTTCAACTTGAATCGCTTGTCGGCCTTTTGGCTAAGATCAAGTGTGGATTTCAACTTGAAGTAACAACACTTTTAAGATCTGCTATTTATTGTGATGGTAATTATAGGCAAAAATAATAAAAGGTTATTTTCATTTCAATGCAAGAATAACTTATGAAGTATGTGAGATACTTTACATTCAAACGTTACTTATAGACATAAAATGACAGAGGTACTGTTAAAAGAAGGAAGAAGAAAAATCTCAGGTGATAAGTAAAGCATTTTCTAGTAACTTCTACTGATGAAATAACTGAAAAGTTTTAGAGATTTATTCCAATTGATAGCTAACTAGAAGAATGGAACCTCAGCAGTGAAATTTGATAAGTATGCAGATTTCTTCCCACAGAGCATAATTAAGCTTATTATTTTGAAATAGACTTTGGAAACATTTTGAGGTCTTTATATCCTATAAAAGGAGTGAACTGTTACCCATAAAACATCCCTTAAAGATTAAAGTGCTTGGTGGTCTGGGTAACTCAGTTGGTTAAGTTCTGTCTTCGGTTCAGGTCATGATCCTGGGATCCTGGGATCAAGTCCCACATTGGGCTCTCTGCTCAGTGGGGAGTCTACTTCTCCCTCTGCCTTTCACTCTGGTTGTGCTCTCTCTCACTCTTTTCTCAAATAAATAAATGAAATCTTTTTTAAAAAGTTACAGTGCTTTGGGGCAACCCTCTCTGGTCCCCTCCCTCCTTGGGAACTTTGTACTATCATTTTGCTATCATTCAGTAAACCTTGCTTTGCTGCCCACCCCAAAAATAACAACAACAACAACAACAACAACAACAAATTACACTGCTTTGAATGAGAGAGACGTCTGTGACAATTCTGACTAAAATCGGCATTACCCAAGCTCATTAGCAATTTTATTCATCAGCCATAATGACAAATGCCACTGTCGAGCTTTAAAAAAATCCCCAAATTAGAAATCTATACTCTCATTGGGGATATTCAGGAAAACACAATGTCAGTTTAGTTGGCAAGTCTTAACAGTATATATCAAAAAAATTTTTTAATCATGATTGGAATAAGGATAATATCTAGCTAAGTTTCTTTTCTTTCTTTTTTTCTTTCTTTTTTCTTAAAGATCTTATTTATCCATTTGTCAGAGAGAGAGAGAGATAGTACAAGTAGGGGGAGCAGCAGGCAGAGGAAGAATGTGGGACTCCATCCCAAGATCCCAAGATCATGACCTGAGCCAAAGGCATCTGCTCAACCAACTGAGCCACTCAGGTGTCCCTATCTAGCCAAGTTTCTATTTTCATGAATATAACATTAATTTACTTAAATTGCCAGTTCTGGTATGCCTTTTAAAATCATAATTTATTTTTATAGAGTTATTTTTCCTATTTATTTTATTTTTAAATGTGTATTGAAAAATTTAAACTATATGAATATATAAATACATGCTTTGTAAAATTTCAAACTGTGCACATGTGTGTAGAGAGGAAGAATGAGAGCTATTATTTATACATCTAATGTATAGTTTTAATGTAGGTGATCATGTTACCTGTTTTGTTCTGAAACTTGATTTTCTACTTAATATTATATAATCAATACAGTTTAATATTATTATACCTCCTTATTTATTTATTTTTTTCCTTATTTATTTATTAAGATTTTATTTATTTGAGAGAGAGAGAGAGCAAGCATGGGCAGGGGAAGGAAGGGCAGAGGGAGAGGGAGAAGCAGACTCCTCGCTGAGCAGCGAGCCCCAGGTAGGGCTTGATCCCAGGAGCCTGGGATCATGACCTTAGCTAAAGTCAGATGCTTAACTGACTGAGCCACCCAAGCACCCCTATACCTCCTTATTTTTAATGGCTACATAATTTGTTAGAAATTATTTCACCACTCTTTTGCATCATTAAAAAATTAATATATGTTTACTCTTAAAAGGGTGACTGGCACATAGTAAGTACTCTGTATCCTAGATCTTATCAAAACTATGTTATATTTTATTATGAGTATTATTAACATATTGCAGATGAGAAAACACTGTCAGAAAGATTAGGTGACATGAATAATGCCACATGGTTAGTGGAGGAGGCATAATTGGAACTCAGGCCTTTAAACTTTTACAAGAGGCAATGGTAATACCTGTGTCAAGGAAAAAGGAGAAGGAGAAGAAGGAGGAGGAGGAGGAAGAAGAAGGAAGAAGGAGAGGAGAAGAAAAATGAAGCAAATGAAAGAAAAAGAAATCTAAGCCAGAATGTCAGAGCACTAAGAGAAAAACAACTGCCTGGTGGAGTGAGGAAAGGATTTCATCTGAGCTGGTGACTATTTTCCCGAAACTAAAATAAAGGTTGAGAAAGTGCATGTACATCCAGAGTGTTTTGAAGTAGGACAGACAGCAGTGGATGGGGATTGTCAGGGTTTGATGAGAAGAGAGGGAGCTGATTTGATTGAGAGGAGATAAAAAAGAGTCTGAGAGTTTTGTGGGGAATTGACAGGGATTCCATAAAAGATGCGAAAGGATTCCAAACAGTAGGCAAAGCAGAAGATGGACTTGGCAGGACCTATGTCTGGGGCAGGGAGAATCCAACACAGGCAGGGAGAGGCTCCAGGACCAGGGAAGGCAGGTGATCTGCAGACAAGGCTTTTAATAAACCAGTTTTGGGGAGTGCCTGGGTGGCTCAGTCAGTTAAGCATCCGACTCTTGGATTTGGCTCAGGTCCTGAGCTCAGGGCTTGTGAGATCCAGTCCCACTTGGACTTTCTTTCCCTCTGCCCCTCCCCCCCACGCTCTCTCTCTTTCTCTCAAATAAATAAATAAATAAATAAATAAATAAATATTTTTAAAAAAATAAACCAGTTGTGGGAAAATACACTTTATCTAAAGCTGAATGTATTTTTAGAGAATTGTAGTTTCTGGATGTCATACAAATTGGGCTTTCCGGGTAGAGCCGTGGTGAGTCTGTTAGCAGATGCCGTGCCAAGTGTGGTTCCACAGGGTTTGGCAGGTGAGACACGCATTAGAGATGAGACGCCTTTCCTAGGGCATGATGCGCTGTAAAGGAAATGGAGGCAATCCATGTAAGGGGGAAGTGGTTAAGTGATTGAAAGCAGTTCGGGACTTGTGCAATGCAGAGCCAGGGTCACAGAAAACTCCAAATGCGTTTTAATTCTCAAATGCTTAATTACACAGAGAATTGCACAAGGACGGTTTCAGAAGGCCCCCAATGGGACAATCACGATCATCCTGACGTACCTTGATTCTCATTGCTTTTGCCTCCAAGAGCACATTTGGAATGTTTTAAAAATCTGTCCCCAGAGACAAAGAGGAAGCTTTTCGTTGTGAAAATCTGGCCTTTTGTGATTGGACAAGGAGATCTGCACGTACATTTAATTCACGAACTTAGTATCATCTGTCAAAAACATCTCTTCCATAGCAGGGATTGAGGTTTTGGTTGTTTTGTGCTGTTTTGGTTTTTTTTTTTTTTTTAAGATTTATTCATTTTAGAGGGGAGGGAGGGGCAGAGGGAGAGAGAATCGAAAGCAGACTCCAGCTGAGTACAAAGCCCCAATGCTCTGCTCAGTCTCTGGACCTTGAAATCAGGACCCTGAGATCATGACCCTGAGGATCACAACCTGAGCTGAAACCAAGAGTCAGGCACTTTAACCAACTATGCCACACAGGAGCCCGGGGATTGAGGGTTTTTAAAAAACATTTCTCTACACCCTTAACTAATTATTGATTTGTTTATTTTTAGTGCACTTGCTCATCCTTTATTAGTGATATGCTCAGAGATGTTAGCTCCTCACATCTCCTTTCTTTCTCAGAAATAGCCCAGCTTGCCTCAAGATGAGTTAAAGGGCTCACTACTTGAGAGCAATATTGATTTTAATTATTTTTTTTCCATTTTTAAAAAATATTTTATTTATTTATTTGTCAGAGAGAGAGAGAGAGAGAGCACAAACAGGGAAAGATGTAGGCAGAGAGATAATCAGGTTCCCTGCTGAGCAAGGAGTCTGGTGTAGAACTCGATCCCAGGACCCTGGGATCATGACCTGAGCTGAAGGCAGATGCTTAACCGACTGAGCCACCCAGGTATCCCAGATTTTAATTATGTTCATCATAAAAATTATATGTGCAAATATAAATGATATATAAATTCCTTAGACTTCACTGTAGCTTTTATATAGCATGAAACCAAAATATTAAATCTATAAAAAGTAAATTCAAGCAAAATTTCAATCATTAATTTAATTAGACGAACAATGTTGTGTTGTGCACAGTGGAAAATCCATAGTGCTGATCGCTATGGACCAGTCCTTTTGCACTTGACAGACTTAGACTACATTTTGCCATCTGTTGAATCAATTCTGCTAGAGCTTTTCTCACATTGTCTCATAGGGAGGTGATAGAGCATAATGGGCAAGGGCAGAGGCTCTCAAGCTCTATTTCCCAGAGCTTGGTTTAAATGGTGCTTCTGGTTTAAATCCTGCTTCTGCTACTACTTATTGGCTCTATGACCTTAGGCAAGTTACTTAACCATTTTGTGATTCAGTTCCCACATCTGGAAAATGGGAACAATTACAGTCCCTATAGCACCAGGTTGTAATAATTCAATGAGTTAATGTGCAAAGAATAGAACACAAAAAAATATTCAATAAATACAGTAGGCTGTGATGTCATTTGGCATACACATATAACTTATAACTTAATTTTCATAAGCCAGTGTGGTGGCTTTGCAATGTGTCAACTTGGCTAGCCTGAACTACATTTCCCAGAACGAACTTTCTTGTATGTCTGTGGTTAGAGTAAACCACAAGGGATATTCTTGTGCAAGATTTGGAAGGCAGAAGTGAAGCAGCAATTATTTTGTAACTCACATACATTGTCACTTACAGGCTGGCTCATGCAATTTGTGTAAGCCAGGTGCTGGGTCTACAACTCTTCCACTTTCCACTAGATCTTCCTATAGCTTCTATGACTCCTGGAACAGGTATATTTCTTTAGCTTCATGGTGAAGCTCCCTAACCACTCCAGGATACTCATATCACTAAGGACAGAGGAACAAAAACTGACATTGGTTTCAGTCCAACCTTACAGATTCTAGCTTGTGCTAATAGGTTCTAGTTTATTCTTAGTCTCCCTGACTTTACCTCTAGCTTCTCTTCCTGACTGCGTGCCTCATAGATTTTAAGCTCCAGCATTGGATGGAAAGACGACAGACTTATAGAGACTGCTTCTTAAGCAGCTTTCACAATTATATAGTGTCTCAATAACAAATAACAAATAAATCTCAATAACAAATCTATAGATAGATAGATAGATAGATAGATAGACAGACAGACTGACTCATAGATAGGTCCCTAATGGCCCTGATTCTCTGTATGAACCTCTGTCTGATAAAGCCAGGAATAATTAAAATAGTTCCACTGTACCACAACATGATCATAAACACAAATGAAAACTGAATAGAAACACATGCATATCTGATTATAAGATCATTTACAAAATTTGAATAAATTTACTTTTTAGGTTATTATGAAAATGAAGCTTTGCATTTTAAAAAATTCTCATAAGTGTTCTAGATTTTATTACCTTTGTAGCAGACACTGTAGCCTTGAACTTTTCTTAAAAAATGTCATAGAGGGACACCTGGGTGGCTCAACTGGTTAAACATCTGCCTTCGGCTCAGGTCATGATCCCAGGGTCCTGGGATCCAACCCCACATTGGACTCCCTGCTCAGCGGAGAGACAAATTGTCCCTCTCCCTTTGCCCCTCCCATGCTTGTACACTCTCTCTCTCTCTGTGTCAAATAAATAAATAAAATCTTTAAAAATATCTATATAGGGATAAGGTTCCTTGACTCTCCGTCTCCGAACTTATCTCTTGAGTCAAAGGAATCCTACCTATCTCTCACTAACTCACTCATTCTTTATTCATTCAATCATTTAAAAACATTTTTTAGTATCTGGTATGTGCTAGACATGGGCTTGTTGCCATGTATACAAAAGCAAGTAACTGTCTTTTCCTGAAAGGATCTGAGTTTCTAAAGGGGAAGAAAGAAGCAAGCAAACTAGCAGTGTGTTGAGTGCCATGATGGAGCTGTGCAAATGACCCTCACTGAAGAGGCTGTCAACCCACAAAGGGGAGTGGGAGCAAGCCATCTAGAGAGGGAATATTTGAGTTGATCTTAAAAATATAAATAAGGGTAAAGGGGAAAGATATTTCAGATAGAATTACATGACTATGAAGTTCTGGAGGTTCATGGAAACATGGATTATTTGGGGAAATGCTTTAAGAGGGAATCATGAATTTGATGGTCAGGAGCAGGATCAGGGTTAGATTCGCAGCTGTGAAATTATTGTAACATGGGAGACAGTGAAAGTTATGGATGAGAGAATACACTCTGAGCATATACAGAAGAAAGACAATTGCAGGGGGCGCCTGGGTGGCTCAGTGGGTTAAAGCCTTTGCCTTTGGCTCAGGTCATGATCTCAGGGTCCTGGGATTGAGCACCGCATCAGGCTCTCTGATCAGTGGGGAGCCTGCTTTCCTCTCTCTCTCCTGCCTGCCTCTGTCTACTTATGATCTCTCTCTCTGTCAAATAAATAAATAAAATCTTTAAAAAAAAAAAAAGAAGAAGAAGACCAAGAAGAAAGACAATTGTGGCCAAGGATGACACTCAAAAGAACCACACCACTTTGCAAGAGAAGGAAGAAGAACCCTTAAAGTAAACAGGAGGGGCCATACAAGAGGCAGGAGAGAGTTATGTCCTGAAATCTAAGGGATGAGGGAGATATAAAGAGAATGTGATCAACAATGTCAAATGCTGAAGAATATGAAAGTAAAACATGGATGGATTGTAAAGGGAAATCATGGGTTACAAGTGACCTTTGGTAAACCAGGGATGCTTCTCTGTAATTTGAAATAAATCTTTAGGGGCACCTGGGTGGCTCAGTTGGTTGGGCAACTGCCTTCAATTCAGATCATGATCCTGGAGTTCCAGGATCGAGTCCTGCATTGGGCTCCTGGCTCTGTGGGGAGTCTGCTTCTCCCTCTGACTTCTCTCCTCTCATGTTCTCTCTCACTTTCTCTCTCTCTCAAATAAACAAATAAAATATTAAAAAAGAAAGGAAGGAAGGAAGGAAGGAAGGAAGGAAGAAAGAAAGAAAGAAAGAAAGAAATCTTTATAGATTTTTTTTTTATTTTTTTTTTATTAGAGACAGAGACTGAGAATGAGAGGGGAGAAGGTCAGAGGGAGAAGCAGACTTCCCGCAGAGCCGGGAGTCCGATATGGGACTCGATCCTGGGACTCCAGGATCATGACCTGAGCCAAAGGCAGTCGCACAACCAACTGAGCCACCCAGGCGCCCAAGAAAGAAATCTTTAAAGGAATATATCTGATGTCTCTTGATTTTGTCCTTGGCCTCTTTAATGTCATTAATAGTGAGTTAGCCTGAGATATAAAGCTTAGTAGAGAGCAGAGCTATTCAGATTGGATCTGAGGACTGGTAAATCCAACCATCAGTATATGGATTGTAAATTTTTTTACTAGTAAAGAAATTAATGAATTCACTTTAATTCTAAACAAGTTACATTACTTTCAGCTAATTCATATCTGGGTTTTATATAGTCAAAGTTTAAGCAATAACATTCAAAGAATAGTGCAAGCAAATTTTATATATATATATTTCCCATTGTCATATCATTTAAGAGTCACAGATTTAGTTATCTAAATAACTAAAGATTTTAGTTATCATTCTTCCCTGGAACACCTATCTCTCAAAGCCTTCTCTATCAAAACCTCCTTCCTTCTTTCCTTTTTTCCTCTGTAGCCATTCCAAGAATTAAATTCTAAGCAAACTTCTTTTGCATTAATGTCTTTTCTCCAACTGAGCTTTTACAAATCTCTTATCTGCTTGCCCAGCATGGCACTGTGGTTCAGAAAAGTCTTGTTCTTTAGTTTGTCTATTTCTCAGCGACATAGAGGTATTAAAATCTAAATACAAATTCTCAACATAGTCTAGAACAAGATTCATACCAATTAAGTCCCAGTTCTATGACTCTAGGTCTCTGAACTGGGCTGCAGTTATTCTCAATTATTCTTCTCATTGTGAACTCACATTTTATTGCTCTTCTGCCACTGCTTATAAAATCATTTCATAATCACTTTATATGTAAATTGTTTTTTTCTGGAGGTCAGTTTGGCAGTTTATATCCTTTGACCCAGTAATTCTCACTTCTACGAATCTCTTAAAACAAAACAAAACAAAATAAAAAAACACCAAACCCTCAAACAACACAGAGAAAAAAACCACTGGACAGGTTAGAATATTCATCAGTGGGTAATTTATAACTGAAAAATTACAAGAAACTTGTCTGTGCCACGATAAAGAGCAGATAAAATCACTATTTGACAGAGTCCTGGAGGAATTTTTTCTCAAGTTGCGTTTAAATTTGCAGAAAGGTGTGCCAATCTCTTTTGCCAACACTTGCCCACGTGCTGGCAAACAAATATAAACACCGTGGCTGCGTGGTGGGCGCTGAGTTTGTGCCGCGCCGACAGTGGTGCTGCTGCTGGTTACTCTGGACAAGTGTGTGGCGGGGTGAGAGGGAAGACTGCAAAGGAGGCCATGGCCTAAGGGAAGCTCACCTTGCAGGGGACACACCCGACCCTAACAGCCACCCGGGGGGGAAACTGAGGCTCCAGAGACCTTCCCCACAGCCTGTGTTTCTGCCGCGAGCTCTCCTATGTCGGTTTTCTTGCCGATTTCGGTGTCCACTCTAAGTGACTGGCTCAATTCATGTAGCTCCTGAGGCCCGAGTCACCATTTCTGGCTCAAACCTTTACTGGGGAACATGACTGCCCACAGCCATGCCCACAACGCCCCAGTGGCTCGCCCCAAAGGGACGCGGGACCCCGAAGCCGCACTCCCGGGGCTAAGCCGGAGGGTCACGGTGGTGCCCTGCTCACTCTGACCCGGTGGGGACCCAAAGTGTTCCCCAGCGCCCACCTCAGGCCCCAGAGCGCCTGAGGGACTGCTAGCAGGTCGCCTTCAGGCTGGCATTTCTCATAATCATTTTATAGATGCCTTGAGTAGTATCTCTTCGATTAAAAATACTTCTTTCTCTAATTATAATATTTTATTTTTAACCCTCCCTAACTAGGGGCATTTAATGTTGTCTATCCCTTTTTGGGATATTCAGTAAAACTGGTATGCTATTGCTATTTTAGGGCAACCCCACTTCCAGTTACTCAGCATGTTTATATGACCTACTTTATTTGTGCTTCATTGACAGAAACCAGACCTGCTCATATGTTCTGGTAGGAGATGCCAGGGCTCTTCCAACCTTAGTTCTAAATTTATAGTCAAACAAACCTGGAATTTTTCAGGGTAGATCACAATGACTCTTTCAGATTTTAAATTCTTTTCCGAAATGCCTTATCTATATGATACCAAAACAAACACTGATACAGTGAACCAAATAATTGATTTAATCAGGAAAATTCATTTGACCACAGTTTTTACTTAGAAAACAATGGAAAAAGATCAATAAAATAATTGACTTAAAATGTATTTTGAATAGTTTGGGATCAAAATTACTAAATATTTCCTGTCTAGTTTTCTGTCTATGTAAACTCGACAAGAACTTTACTAAAGTTGTTCATGGAAGCAGGATTTTTTTTGCTTTGACACAATATGACTCAATGAATATATTGGCTTTTCTTTCAAACCATCAATTTACTTCTTTCTCCTGAGAAAGAGTTGATTTTTTTCTTGATGATTATTTTCTAAATTTATTTCAAATATAAAAACAGATCACTTAGTCAAAGTTTTTATAGAAGCCAATAGGAAAATATATACACCTTTAAGTACTTTACTAGTTTTAAAGTAGTTGTTAAATAGCATAAATTTAGTGTAAAATGAAACTGAGAATAAAGCTGAGAGTGGAAACAACTTTTTTCCCTATCAATCTAATGAAAAGTTAAACACGTTCATAATACAACTTAATAACAGATCTCCATTTCCCCCCTTCAGGTCTTTTATTATATTATTTCTAAAGAAATGTATTAGAAAAATAAGTAGAGAATATAAAACAAAAACTAAATGCTAAACCGTTTTCCTAATTTTCTTCCATTTTTATAAAACTTCCTAAAAGTATGACATTTCTCATATCTACTCTCCTCTTGCCTCAGAGAAACTCTGTAACGTGTGTGAGAGAATGCCAGTTTCTATCAGTTAGTGAAAATCAATGTTTCTATAATCATCTATGATTTACACAAGACTAGTATGCGTCAGTACTGAGATACACACCCATATTTCTGATGGTTCGCAGGCTTTTCTCAACACCTTATCTCTGCATTCTTTATTTTGTTTTTTGAGAAATACATGATTATCATGACCTGGATACAAAAGTAACGTTCAACTCTAGGTTCAACTATAGGTTATTTATTAGGTAAATAAACCCTACATCCCTCTAATCTTATTATATTGCAATCCTTTGGGGGGGGGGGGTCAATGCAGTAGAAACATGTTACAAGTGAAGCAATGTCAAAGGAAAGCCATTCAAGAAATTTAAATCAGGTCCAAAAATGGACCTTTTACTCCTATTAAGATCTATTTATTGCTTATTTTATCTCAGGCAGTAGGCACTAGGAAACCCATGATGAACAAGAGATTGTTTTGACTGCCTCAAGGGGTATATTCCAATGAAGAAGATGCAAAAGAACACAAAACTAAAAAAAATTATAATACAGCGGATGAAGTATTATCATACGGAATTGCACAAGAGTAGTGAGAGAAAACCTTGGGTGCTGGTGGGCAGTGGGGAAAGGGAGACACTTCTAAATGAGTATGGAAAGAAGTGGAGCTTTAAAGAGGATGTTGAGGGTGCCTGGGTGACTCAGTCAGTTAAGCATTTGCATTTGGATCAGGTCATGATCCCAGGGTCCTGGGATGGAACTTAATCCTTGGATCAAGCCTGCTTCGGGCTCCCTGATCAGCAGGGATCCTGCTTCTCCCTCTGACCCTCCCCCCCTGCTCTGCTCTCGCTGGCTCTCTCTCTCTCTCTCACTCTCTCATGAATAAATAAAAAATCTTTTGTAAAAAGTAATTTTAAAAAAGTAATAAAAATAAATAAAGACAATGTCAGCGGCGTCTGTGAATGGGGTGGGTGGGACAGAATATGGTCAGCAAGAGGAATTTCTTGGGAAAGGCATTGGGTGATGGAAGACTATGCTGCTGCTGTAACAAAGACCAGGCAACAGTGACTGAAGTAGGTTTAATCCATTTCTTTCTCACCTAAAGTTGTAAGGTGGGTGGTCCCCAGCAAATAGAGCGGCTTGTACCATGGCATTCACCCAAGGACGCAGGTTCCTCGGGCATAGCTTTTATATTGTGTTCCAGGGTGACTATTTCACATCTGACCAGCAGGAAATGGAGAAGAAAGTTGGGTATACTCTGTTTTTAAAAAACATGAATAGGAGCTTTATACATTAATTCTGTTCATACCCCTTAGCAAAACTTAGTTATGTGGTCGACCATACCTAGCTACAAAGAAAATAGAATCTTTAGCTTTGCAGCCATGTTCCTACCTGAAACGTCTACTGCTACAGAAGAAGCAAAGAACAGATACCGAGGACACAATCTGCAGCCTCTGCCAAAGTCTGGCACTTTGGTGACCCAAAAATCTGAGCATGCTATTTTTTTATACATAGAACACAGTCACCCCTACAAAAGAAAGAGAATCCCTAAGTATTATCTGTTTGCTGCATTAGTTCAAAATCCAGAATTTCTGAGTAATACAAAATCCAGTCTCTGGGCAATATGTGCCCTTTCATTTAGGACTGAATGTGGATTTTAGGATCCAGTGACCTAAAAACTAAAAAATAGAAAATAAAGTTTTCTTCATAAACCTCTGCCCCAACCAGTATACAAAGCTAGAATAAGAATCCAATAACTATAATAAAAACTCCTTTTCAGAAAATGAAAGAATTGGAAATTCTTTCAATTTCTGGAATCAGAAATTCACTGATTTCTATAATTTTCAAATTCTACTGGCAGAAATTAGAAAAACTCCCTACTCTGACAGTAAAGTAAGTTTGGTTACTCTATCTTTCAAACCCTGCTTCTGCTCTCTGGGAGGGATTCCTCTGTCCACTGTCTCCTGTGGTCCTTTCTGAAGTAGGTAGTGGGACCATGCCCTCATTAGGAGGCTAAACATATTTCACCCCCGGTTCCTGATGGTGCAGATTTGGAAATCCAGAGTTTGCTTTAGAGATTTAAAAATATATGTATATTTACAGGCTTTTGTGAGCCAGGCTTGCAAGTTATTTTTAGCGATAAATTTCCCTCAAAACCTTGGTGTGCTTCTTGTGTTTCCAGATAACCACAGCAAAGCAGATCATCTAGGCATAGGGTGATTGAAGTCTCTGGTCTGCCCTTCATGCTCACTCCCCACCTGCCACTTACTCCCAAACGGAAGCTGTCCGAATCAAAACCTTCAGTCAGAAGAGCAGCATTCTCAGTCTGACTTTTGTCACCAGGAGCAAGTTCCCATTATCTGCCTGGTAAGTCTTAATGGGGATGCTTGAGAAAGGCTGAGCTCTGGCTTAGTTTTTTCCATGCCTCCTATTTAGAGCCAGAACCACCTCTTATAACTAGCGTGAATTCATGACTCTCTCACAACTTCGGTAAGAGGCAAGAAGCAGCTGACTCCCATTAACAGGAGTTTTTCAAATTATTTACACTTGATTTACAGGCTCTGTCAGCATATGTTTGGTATGGTTGGCATGCAAGGTGTTGCAAGTGACAGTTTTACCGAAATTTTTTGCACTATAAAACAAGTGTGCCTGAGTTTTCACTCTGTGGTATCTACCTTTTTGTCACCCAACTACCCAGCCACCAAGCTAGTACTACACATTTCCATATTTGTTGCAACAATGCTCAGATTCTAAGATTCAAATTCTCTATCAATAAAGGTTTAATGCAAGAAACAGAAACTATTTTAGTTATTTTAGACAAAAAGGGATTGAATCCACTTAATTAGACAAGACTCAAGGAAATTAACATTGTTATGTTGACTAGAGAAATAGATTTCAGGCAGAACTGACTTTCTAGAGAAGCTCTTTTTTTTTTTTAAGATTTTATTTATTTATTTATTAGGAAAGGGAGAGAGAGAGCATGAGAAGGGAGAAGGTCAGAGTGAGAAGCGGACTCCCCATGGAGCTGGGAGCCCGATGTGGGACTCGATCTCGGGACTCCAGGATCATGACCTGAGCCAAAGGCAGTTGCTTAACCAACTGAGCCACCCAGGTGCCCCTCTAGAGAAGCTCTTAACTCTGATGAAATCAGGAAGAAATTATAAGGCTGTCACTGGAGATATTGAGTCCAAGAACACACCCCTCTATCTGTAACCCAGAAATAGGAAACCAAAACCAAGAAGTTACCACTGCTGCTATCACACTGCTTCTCCTCATCCCGGCAGCTGAAATGATGATTCAGAAAAGCCGTGCTCCCGTAGTGTTGCTTGTCAGAAGAAACCATCAAATCCACAGAAGGATGGTTTCACCCACTTCTGCCTTCCAAATCTCGTGCTAATAGAGTTATTTGGTGGAATTCAACTCACATATAAAACTCGAGAGCAAGAGAGTCTGGGAAATTATTTACCTTTCAGACTCTGTGGTACACAGAGACACACTAGATGAATGAAGGGATAGATACTGACTGAAAATTAATTACAATAAGGAAAGTATGAAAAAAACTTTAGGTAAGATATGAGAATCATCAGCAAAAGAATGGTAATTGAAGTCAAGGAGAGGATGTAATCAAGGGAAAGAGGGCAGTGGGAAAAAGTATGGAGGACAGAACCAATCCAAATTTAAGGGATGAACAGAGGATCACAAACTTCCATTAGAGAAGGCTCTAATGGAAAGGCCAGAGAAGTGGAAAGAAATCCAGGAAGAGTGTATTGTCTTGTTATGTACAAGAAGGGAGCAATTAAAAGAAAAAGGTGACAACAGAGTCAAAGACTGATAAAAATTGAGTAAGAAAGGATTGAAGATGGTGACTGGATTAAGAAAAAAGGTAATCTTGGTCGTGATAGTGTTTTGTAAAGTGACAGGAGTAGGAGAGTCCCAGACTCAGTGAGTTTAAGAAGGATGAGAATCAGGAGGCAAGGAGTATAGACAACTATAGCAGAAACTTTGCCCATAAAGCTATAGGATAGATGTATGTATTAGCTCAAGGTAAATTTGGGAGAAAGAAGATAAATATTATTTTTCTTGCTTTTTTTAAGATAAGAGAGTTGAGAATATTTAAATATTCAGTGGAAAGGATAAGAAGGAATTGAGAAGTTGAAATATAGAAGGAAAGGCAAAAAGTAATGCCCTCCTTCTTGAGGGCAGGAAGAAATGGAATCCAGTGCAGATATGGAAGGAATGCTGTGGGTGAGAAATAAGACATTTTTTCCAACCTTTTTCCCACCCAACACCAGGCTTAAATTCACAACCTTGAGATTAAGATCTGAACTGAGATCAAGAGTTGGAAGTTTAACCGACTTAAGCCACCCAGGCAGTCCGTGGACACCTTTTCCATTGTTGCAGAAGAAATAGTAAAGGATGAGTCTAGGTGCAGGTAAGATTGGATGATGAGGCATGAGACTGAGGGAAGCCCACTAGGGAACCCCCTTTGGTCCCCTCCCTCCTTGAGAGCTTTGTACTATCACTTTGCTATTACTCAGGAAACCTTGCTTTGCTGCCCCTCCACAAGAAAGAAAGAAAGAAAGAAAGAAAGAAAGAAAGAAAGAAAGAAAGAAAGAAAGAAAGAAAGAAAGAAAGAAAGAAAGAAAGAAAGAAAGAAAGAAAGAAAGAAAGAAAGAAAGAAAGAAAGAGAAAGAAAGAGAAAGAGAGAAAGAGGCGGCCACAGATATTTCCTATTTTTCCATATATATATGTAGAAAATTTCTTTGTTAAATTGAGGAGACACCTAGTGAGCTACAGGAATCATGAAGAGTTGAGAATATTTAATTCTAAGCTAATATCACAGATCAATTACTTTCTGGTGAAATTGATTGAAGTTCCACGAACTGGATGGTTTTAAAAAACAGAAGCTCATTGTCTCATAGTTCTGGAGGCCAGAAGTCTAAAATCAAAGTGTCAGCAGATCTGTGTTCCCTCTGAAGGAACTAAGAATGGACCTGTTCTAGATCTCTCTCCTAGTTCCTGGTAGGTTCTTGGCTTATAGCAATGTAATTCCAAGCTTCATGTGGCTTTCTCCCTGTGTGTCTCTGTCCAAATTTCTCCTTTTTATAAGGACACTATATTAGAGGCCTACCCTACTCTAGTATATTCTCATCTTAACTAATTATATCTGCCATAACTCTATGTTCAAGTAAGGTCACATTCTGAAGTACTGGGGGATTAGAACTTCAGCATATGAAATGGTGGTGGTAGTGGTGTGGTGGGGGCGGGGCTGGGGGGGTCGGGCAGCACAATTCAATCCATAACAGAATGACACCCCTAGATGCCAAGGGATGGAAAGTTGCTAATAGCAAACCTTCTAATTCAGGAAGGGGTGCATACTGCGTTAGATGCAGCTGAAACCAGAGTGGCAGAAGTGGAGAGTGGAGTCATCCCTTAAGAATAATAATGCCAAACCCTAGGGTTATTTTGAGGATGAAAGGAGATAATACATATAAAACATTTAGCACAAAACCCAGACTATATGAAAAGTACTCAATAAATGGTTAAGGATCTTGGCTTTCCTTCAATAAATAACAGTTACTACTATAAAAATAACACTCATAGGGACTTCTGGGTGGCTCAGTCAATTAAGCATCTGCCTTCAGCTCAGGTCTGAGTCCCACATCAGGCTCCTTGCTCAGCAGGGAGCTGGCTTCTCCCCCTGGCTGCCACTCCCCCTGTCTGTGCTCTCTCTGTCTCTCTGACAAATTAATAAATTAAATAAAATTTTAAAAGGTAAATAAAATAAAAATAGCACTAATAATAGTAGCAATATTCTTCAATTTATTTATAATTTATAAACTGCCATCTGTACCATGCTGTTTTAAGAGTGAGAATATAAGGTAGATTAAAATTAAATATTTGTTGAATAAATGAATGAATGAATGATCTTCATACACTGCCCCAGTGTAATGGGGCAGAAAGGAATTATAGACAATTATGGGCCAGTGAAGCAAATGCAAAAAGGCATACAGAGTCCTCTGGGAAGAATCGGAGGGCTAGGGATGGCTTCAACAAGAGATGATAGTTGAATATTTACATAGGCCGGCACACCTCTGGAGTGGTAGAAAGTAGACACTACAACAATCATAATTTCTACATCATCGACTCAATAACCTCACTGAAGTTGACAGCGAGTGTGCTATCTCTCCCCAGACTATGTTAGCATGTTTTTATGTTGGCAGTTGCATAAGGCTAAGGGATAGATTTTCCAATTTTTGGAGGTTTAAGTCAGAATATAGCTTCAAAGAATAAAGTATTAGAACCCATACATAATTATAAATAGTATTTGGTGAAAATTGTTTTGAAACATATCAGGTTTTATATTTTATTTTTATTTTTTTAAAGACTTTATTTATTTGACAGAGAGGAAAGAGATCACAAGTAGGCTGAGAGGCAGGTGGGGCAGGGTGGGGGGAGGGCAGAGCAGGCTTCCCACTGATCAGAGAGCCCAATGCGGGGCTCAATCCCAGGACCCTGAGATCATGACCTGAGCCAAAGGCAGAGGCTTTAACCCACTGAGTCACCCAGGTGCCCCAAAACATATCAGGTTTTAAAAGTTTAAGGTTTTGGGGCTCCCGACTAGCTCAGTGGGTTAAGCATCTGCCCAGCTCAGGCTCAGGTCATGATCCTAGGGTCCTGAGACTGAGCCCTGCATCAGGCTCCCTGCTTAGTGGGGAGTCTGCTTCTCCCTTTGCCCCTTTTCCTGCTCTTGCTCTCTCTTGTTCTTTCTCTCAAATAAATAAATAAATAAAATCTTTAGAAAAAAGTTTAAGGTTTTGATTACAAAGAAACAGGACAGATGATCATGTTTATAAAAACTAAGGAAGAGTTAATAGAACCTAGAACTAACTCTTAAAACAAAGACAAGAGGAATATTCATTATGTCTCATTTTCTGCCTTCCCTTCCCTACCTCTTAAAGTCACACATGGAGTATCCCTCACTTGGCTAATGAAATCTGAGTAGAAAGTATACTTGTCATTTCCACACCAATAAATCAGTGTATGATAAACCACACTGGCTTTTCCTATCTGAATGATCAGAAAACATTGCCTGGATAGTGGTGACCCATCTGTGTGTCTAAGTGACAGCAATCACCAAAGACATGTACAAACTACACTGCACAGGTGAATGAAAAACTTGTTATGCCAAGCCACTGAGATTTGGGTGTTGTTTGTTAATACAGCATAACCTAGCACTTTCTACTAATACAATAATTGAAGTCTAAACCAGTATTTAATGCATCAGTATCTTCAAGGGCACAGTTAGAAGTTGTTTTCTTTCCTTCCCTCTTACAACGAAATCTTTGTCAATTAATAGACAGATATTCCTTATTATAGAAAGAACCTCTTAATACCTTGTATTTTATTTAGAAAGTTTGTCACTTCCTTATACTATAAAATTTGTTTTTGAGTTTTGTGGCCTTGCAAATTTTTTTCTGGGGAGAAATGTTCATAATTTTTATCTAGATCCTCAAGAAGCCCATAACCCACACAAGATTAAGAATAATCACTATAGAAGCCTATATTTATAAGTTCCTACATCAGTGAATATAATTGCATGACAACTTAACATTAACCAGTAAACGGTAGCTACAGTCAGGATATGAGTTGGAAAGAACACTGTTTTGGAGAGTTTAATAAATAGTAACCATGTAAAATTTCAAAATTAATTAATAGTCTGGTTTTCTGACCTTTAAAATAATTGTTTTTCCATTATTAATAGCTCTCCAATTTATCATAACATTTCTTTAAGATGACATTGGATGGAGTATTGTTTTATCCATTGATAAATGGATTCTGCTTACCAGTTACTAATTGGGTCTATGGAAAACACACATGAACACATACACATACATATACACATGCACATGCATACACATGCACCTGGTAGAAATTCAATCAAAAGGATAAACTTAAAGCTTCTCAAATATTACTGTGGAGCTTATGGTATGTTCTTTGGAGCTCTAGGTGCATCATGGGCAAGAGAGAAGTGGGTCTGGGGGTTCTCTGTACTCCCACTCCTATTCCTGCTTCAACTAGAGCAGCTCCTCTTGTGTGTTTACATGATGATGTTTTCTCTCCTTCTCTTACTGCCCCCATCAGAACTCCTGCTTTTTTGATGCTCAAGAACCACTAATGTAAACTGTACATGAGAGCATAGTGAGCTGTCTCCAAGAACTTGGAAACGAGGTTGACCTCTGAGAGTTAAACTATGAAATCCAAACTAGGGAATGAGATAAAAAATAGGCAAAATCATTTTGAAGAAAGAGGATGGTTCTCAGGTCTAAATAATATTTCACTCACCCAAGTACAATATTTATATTTCTAAAGAAATAGTGTGCCCCTCCGCAAAGACTGAAGAAAGGATAGATGATTTGTAATAGACCATGGAGAAAATGAAAGAGAAAACTTCACTATTTCCGGTCTCAAACAGAAAAATTTAAATACATGGCTCTATCAGGTTAAGTTTCTTGAGCTCAAAATACTCTTTTTATCTCCTGACATTCTGCCTTGATCCAAAACAAAGAAATTTTTCTACCAAAGGAAGAAGGAATTGATAATTAGATTGGTTAAAGCCATCTTTCATTGTCTCCCAGTGCAATGACCTGGGAATGCATCTTTGGGACAATTAAGGCTCACTGGCTCTGTGCACATATGTGAAAAATGGGAATTAAATTCTGAGAGATTAACTTGATTTGCTATTGAGCCCTGACTCATAAAATTATTAGGTTGAAACATATGAAGCTGCTGATAGCCAATCATTTTTAGCCTATAAAGCAGGAGGTTGCATATGGTTCTACCTAGTACTATTCATATGAACCAAGTTCAGATTGAGTCTAGCTCCAAAGCTTGGCTCTTTTAAATGTGTAGCATTGCCATTTCTGTACAATGTTTGAAATTTATTGCTTGACCATTTTTGAGAAGTATATTTTCTTATTTTCTGTGGTTAAATAAGGAAAATTTTGAGTTAGTCTTTTTGATATTTTGCCTTAGAGTCTATAGGACCATTGAAAGAGGAAAAGAGGTGTTTATAAAGATTCATCTGGAAACAATGTGTAGGATGAATTGGAAAAGAGGCTTATGTAGAGAGACCATGTATGAGAAGAGCCAGTAGACCAGGTGGAAGCGTTGAATTCAAAGGGGGAAAAAATGACCAGGAAATAACTTCTCTACCTTTGCCAAAGGGCCACTAAGGAGATCAATCCTTGCCTTTTGGGACAATCCAGGGTTGCCCAGGTCTTTTTAAAAGATGTTCAGTAAGTAATCAGACCTGATATCCCATCTGATGACTCAGTTATTATGCAATGAGAGTGAGTCACTTCTCGCCTGTCTACATTTTCTCTCTGGGCTGTCTTTCTTATTCCTAGCCTAGACTGCCAACTGAGTGGCAATGATTTGCAAATCTTTATCTCTTGCCCAAATCCCTCTCTTGGCCACAGATTCTACCTAAATGACAGTGGAAGAGCTTCACCTGGTTGTCCTAGAAGCACCTCCAACTCATAGCTGAGCTCATAGATGTCCCTACTAATTGGATCTTTCCTGTACCTCTATAATTTGTTAATAGCATGCTAAGGCTTCATCTTAGATGATTCCTTCAACTCCATCCTCAACATCTAATCTGTTTCTCTAACTTGTGTTTGTTTGCTTTTTTTTTAAGCTCTTAAACATCTCCTTCTCTCTATTTCCATTGCCAATGTTCAGTTGCATGCTAATTTTTACAATGGCTTCTTTCCTAATCTTTCTTTTAAAATATACTCTTCAGGGTCAGTGGGGAGTCTGCTTCTCCCTCTCACCACAACCCTTCCCCCGCCCCCCGCCCAACTCCTGCTCATGTGCACGCTCTCTCTCTCTCTCTCAAATGAATAAATTTTTTTAAAAAATCCAAAATACACTTTTCGAATAAACTACTACTAATTTCCCCCTTCAGAAATCATCAGAGACTCAGTTTCAAATTCCTTACTGTGCCTTATTTTCACTACCTATTTACTGGTAAATTTTCTAGCTTCATCTACCTGCATTCTCTCTCATATATTTTTTTCGTTTCTCTTGTGATTTCTAGGCAAAAAGGATTGTCAACTTTCCAAACATGTATATTTTGCCATGCCTCCATGCATGTATGCAGATTTTCCTTCCACCTAGAATGTCCTTTCCTCCACCTCTACCACACCTCGTACCCTGCCTTGTCCACCTGGTTCTCTTAGTCATACTGAAAACAGCTTTTCCATCTTCTCCTTGAATCCTTCCCACACCTCCTTCCCTTTCCCCCAGGCAGAGTGACTTGCTCCCTCTTCTCTCTTCCCAAATACCTTCTTTAACATCTATATTGCATTAATTACCTCATTATATAATAACTCGCTGCTCCATAGATTGTATCTTCCTGAGAGTCAGATCTTGAATGGATGAATGAATGAGGGAATCTGAGCCAATTTTATTTCCTTTTTATGATATAAAAGTAGTTTAAAACTGAACCACTGAAATATAACTGATATTTTCAGAAATCTGTGAAACATTCGCAAACTGTTGTATTTCAACCCCAACAAGGACCAACTCAAAAAGGGGCAGCAAGTTTCTCTTCTTACTTTCTGTGATTAAATAAAGAAAATCTTGGGTCAATCTTTTTGTTATTTTGTCTTGCAGTCTATAGGACTTTAAAAAATGTATTCAATGTTCACAACAACAACAACAAAAGATTAGAATAAAATTGCAAATTATGAGTATGCTTAAGAATCACTTATGATATGATATGATATGATTGTAAGATAGTTGATTGGCCAGAAGATTGTGAGAGCACAAAGTACCCTGGAGGATAGTTTTCCACTTGGTTGTTTGCTCTTTGCATGATCTTTTAGTTACTCTCAGTTACGCTGATTAAACCAAAAAAAAAATTAAATTTTTTCCTTAATTTTCTATTTCATGCTGTCATAGAAGTCTTCCATCTTTGCGTATATATAAATATTCATTGATGATTAATAACTGTATTTCATTGATTAGTTGAGAGTTAAACCGAAAAATAAGGTCTTTAAAAAAAATCTATTCATTTCTGTTATCCAGAGTTCTCATTTTCAGGAAGAGATATAGTTTCAAAAATGTTAGGCCTTTCTAGTTAGATCTTAAAAACATATATTTTTTAAATTTTTTATTAACATATGTCTGGGTATATGTCTGTGAATCATCAGGCTTACACATTGCACAGCATTTGCCATAGCACATACCCTCCCCAATGCATATCCCTACCCCCCCACCTCCCAGCAACCCTTAGTTTGTTTTGTGAGTTTAGGAGTCTCTTATGGTTTGTCTCCTTCCCCATCCCATCTTGTTCCATTTCTCTTCCCCACCCCCCCATAACCCCCTGCCCTACCTCTCAAATTCTTCATATCAGAGCGATCATGTGATAATTGGAATACTATGCAGCCATCAAGAGAAACGAAATCTTGCCATTTGCAATGACATGGATGGAACTAGAGGGTATTATGCTAAACGAAATAAGTCAGTCAGGTAAAAACATATTTTTTTAAGTGTTTAAAGGCAAGAACTCAAAATTTCATTATTATTTTTTAGACATTTTGGGGCAATTATTATTTCTTGATGTGTTACAGAGCTACATTCCGTTTCTCTTTATTTGTAGGCTCAAAAGGTTCTTGAACCACTGGGAAATAGAATAGAGAAGGATCTCTTCTTCTTTCTTCTAAGGAAATGCTAACCTTCCAAGGGAATATTCATCTAATTGGAGCCAAATCTTAAACATTGTTGGACCACATTTAACTGTAGATGGGGGTATATGGTATATAAGGTCCTGCACTTACTTATGAATCTCCCTTCTTCCTCTTGTACCATGAAGCAAGAGCCAGAGAAAGTGCTGAAGGGTCTTCTCCAAAGGTAATCCTAGTCATCATACTTTTCCTTTGCCCTTCTTAGCAACCATATTCTCATCTCTTTAGTCTTTTCTACCAAGTGGTCAACCTGAAGTTAGTAAGACACTAAAATACGGATTTATACTTAAACTAGTGTAAAAAATACTTAAAGTAATCCTTTTCACAGGTCACATTCATTAACGCAGCTAACTAGAGATCTCTGCACTGGAATTTAAGTATGGGACCAGCTAATAATAAACTGGTAGTGTTTTTGCCATTTTCCCTGGATTATTATGATTATTTCTTCTATGTGGAAATCATGTGAGAAGAAACAACTAGACAAAGACTAGGTTGAAGCATTCCTGGGTTTCTTGACTATGATACCATATAAGAATCCCCCAAACTCACATGATCATTCATAACAAGCTTTTGGGGACTTTTGTTTTTATTGTCTTCATTATCTTCTATTATCATCATCATCATCATCACCATCATTTGGATATTACTGGGAGTCTCCATGGCTGAAATTACAGAATAAGAAAATGTTGGAAGATACTAGGATCTGAGATAGTTTTATTTATTTATTTTTTAAGATTTTATCTATTTATTTGAGAGAGAGAGAGCACAGGAGTGGGGAGAGTCAGAGGGAAAAGCAGACTCCCTACTGAGCAGGGAGCCGGATGCAGGACTCTATCCTGGGACTCCAGGATCATGACCTGAGCTAAAAGCATTTGTTTAACTGACTGAGCCACGCAGGCCCCCCTGAGATGGTTTTAAGTGTAAGGCCACCAGGAAAAGATAGTGACAGAATAATAATGGTAAAGATCATTTTCATAATAACATTAACAGCTAACACTTGTTGGATATTTAGCTTATGTCAGACTCTGTGGTCATTGTCTTATATATGTGATTTTACTAAATTCTCAAAACAGCTCTATGAAGTAGGTACTATTATTTCCATTACATAGATTAGAAAACTAAGGGCTAGAGAAGTTAGGTAATTTTCCCAACGTCCAAAATGACACTAGTGATCAGTATTATGCTAATTTGAGCATTTGAAAGGAAAGTAATGACTTTATCAATCTTGGTTTGGGATTTATGTTCTCATCAATAATACAAGCACAATTTGAAAAGGGACTAAACATAATTATAACTTTATGGAATTTTTTGGTACGATATATTCATTCAAATAAAATACTGACTTAACATCTGTCTTTATTTAGAGATGCAGTATTCTTTTATTTAGAGTTCTGTCCTAATTAAAGTTATAAATTGTTGAATTTCAATTTTGCCTCTAGCTCTGCTTACTATTAAAGCCTATGGGTTTCTTTTAGTGCATAGTATATGAACTCCAAGCATTTATTAATATGTAAAAACATCATACTCTTTGCTATACATTTCTGGACTATCTTCTTAAGAACATGTAGTCTGTGCATTTTTAAAGACTATTTTTTTCTTTGAGTGAAACCGTCTAGATTTACCGAGTTGATCTTTGGAATTATACATTAGCCTACATTGAAAAATATTACCAAAGCATTCCTTTTTTTGTCACACCACATTTTTGAACTCCAAACCTGGACTAGTTGGGTGTTTCTTGATCGGAGTTTTGTAGCCATTAGGCAGATTTATAGTGTCCCAGTGTTATTGTGTATCAGTAATAGGAGAAATGGAGTCATGGAATATTTTGGTACTCTGGACTCTGGTAGAACCATTTCTAACAGTTATATCTTTGACATATCAAGATCTTTTTTTTTAAAGATTGTATTTAATTATTTGACAGAGAGAGAGATCACAAGTAGACAGAGAGGCAGGCAGAGAGAGGGGAGGGTAGCAGGCTCTCCGCTGAGCAGAGAGCCAGATGCGGGGCTCAATCCCAGGACCCTGAGATCATGACCTGAGCCAAAGGCAGAGGCTTTTACCCACTGAGCCACCCAGGCACCCCGACATATCAAGATCTTGATCAGTAACACTATCTATCTATAATAACTTGGTGAGAAGGAGAGATTCTTTGAAGGTAGAATATAGTTAAATTATAGAGATTATCTTTAAAGGAACTTACAGTTATGAGTTTCAAATTCTTCATCTTAGAAGCTCGCTACAAACTCCATCACCTCCACTGCTGTATAGTATCACATATTAACTATTTCCATTCAGTAGTACACTGCACATATCAACTGAATATTGTTAAGAGCCATTAAATATACGTTTTTTTAGCAATATAATAAATTCCTCCTTCCATGTGGGGGAAACAACTGAGAATTGGGTAGGAAGACATGTGCTTCACTACAGTCTAGTGTAGGATTTTCATCAAAGGTCATTTTTCTCTTTAGGATGATCATGAATTGATGAATAACATAAAGCAGCCAGGGCAATGTTTGTATGGTTACATTTTATATTTCAACTTCTCTAACACCACTAATAGAAATGTTTACCATGGTTTTTTCCCAAAGGGATTTATCTGCATAAAAGATATGCAAAATAAGGTTAATAAAATAGAAAATCAGAGCAAAAGGAGGAAAGAAAATGAAAATATCTTAACTCTATAATAATTTACACAGTTCAACTTCACATTTATTTCAGAGCTTCCTGACATACAAGGGGGGAAAAAAAGGAAAATATGGTCAGTTACAGTGGGGTTTTTTTTTACCTATTATATCATAACTGACATTATATTACAAAGCAAACATTATAATTCTTTTAAGGGACATGGCAGGAAACAGAGGCGCCGGCATTATCTACCTTGAGATCCAGATAACCTAAGGGCTGAAAGATCAATATTTGGGCACACCTATTAACACTCCAGGGTATACTCATGAGCCAAGGCAACATGGTTGGAAAATCTGTTACATAGTTTACATTATTAGAGAAGAGGGTGTCTCCTAGTTTCCCTGGGGGAAGGGGGGCAAGCACTTTTCCTAAGTCTAAATTCTAAAATATTACATTTATCACACTGAGAATAAATAAGAAAATATTTCTTAGATTCACAGCTACTATCAGCACAGTCATTCTCTTTTGTTGTTAATTAGTGTAATGATGTGCCATTAATAAAGAGGATTTTGTTTACATGTTTGTATGGCTTTCACTGTTTCTAGGCACGGTCTCATCCTATGTGGCAGGTTATAGCATCATCCAGTTCTCCAAAGGAATTTCTTAGAGTAGGAGATAAAGGGCTTCCCTCCTTGCTTTCTAATAGAAGACACATGATTTCCTTTGGAGAGTGTGAAGACAAGTCGGTTCTTCAGCTATGGCAATGATGTATGAGTGTGTGTTCTGCCATTGCCCTACCCTTCCAAACCCTATGAATGGCGTGAAAGGGCAGGGCGCTGCAACTTGATGCCTGCAGGAAAAGGAGACAGATTTTCGTGTAAATGTAGACTTTTGCATAATGAACCGATATACAAGCTTCCAAGTTGTGCAAGTTGTAACGGGTAGTATTTTGGAAACAAACATACAGGTATAATCAGCTACTAAGATACATAAGCAGAATATGTGGAAAATGTTTTTCTCCTAGAGGGCCTTGTGAGGGGCGTGGAAAGGAGCTTTTAAAATGAGGGAGACACTAAATCCTGTTGCCATGCAGGATTGAAAAAGTAAACAGTATACATACTCCCAAGGACTTTTTTTTAAAGAATCTGGATTGGAATGAGAATAGCAGATATCACATCCAAGTGTTACCATGAAAAGCAGAGGAACTAACTCAAGCTGAAAAGATTCGTGTCAACTGGTAGCTTGGCTAAAAGTTAGGGAACAGTATTATAAGAGCGAATATTTATTAGGTAGAAGATATTTCCTCCTGGATATTTTTTTAAAGATTTTATTTATTTATTTGACAGAGAGAGAGATTACAAGTAGGCAGAGAGGCAGGCAGAGAGAGAGGGGGAAGCAGGCTCCCTGCTGAGTAGAGAGCCGGACGTGGGGCTCGATCACAGGATCCTGAGATCATTACCTGAGCTGAAGGCAGAGGCCTTAACCCACTGAGCCACCCAGGCGCCCCCTTCCTGGATATTTTTTAATAGTTTGGCTTGAGGTAATGTGATTTAAAAAAAAATCAGGTTTTTTTAATTGGATTAGAAAACTATCTTCATCTAGTTGGAATATGCACTGCTCTTATGAATCATCTTAACTTGACTGTACAAATCACCACATTGTAGGGAGTTGGTGTTCAGGGTGTTATGGCCTAAATTGTGTTTCTCCCAAATTCATACATTGAAATCCTAACCCCCGGTACCTCAGAATGTGACTGTATTTAGAACTAAGACCTTATAGATATAATTAAGGTAAAATTAGGTTATAGGGGTGGACCCTAATCCAATATGACTGGTATTCTTATAAGAAAAGGACATTAGGACACAGACAGAGGAAAATATCAGGTAAGGATTCAGGGAGAAGGCAACCATCAGCAAGCAAAGGAGAGAAGCCTCAGGAGAAACCAAACCAGTTGGCACTTTTAGAATTCCAGCCTTCAGAACTGTAAGAAAATAAATATGTGTTGTTGAAGCCACCCAGCATGTGGTATTTTGTTATGGCAGACTTAGAGAATGAACACACAGGGTGTGAAATAAAAAAATGACCTAGTAAGTATTTTCTGATTTTTTAAAAGAATAGTTTTCAATATGTCTGCTTTAAAGAACAAAATTCATGGGGCATCTGGTTCAGTCAGTTAGGTGTCTGCCTTCAGCCCAGGTCGTAATCCCAGGATCCTGGGATTGCCCACATTGGGCACAGTGGGCCCAATGTAAATATGATTGTTACATATTTACATTATTGCCCACATTGGGCTCCCTGCTCAGCAGGGAGCCTGCTTTTCCCTCTCCTTCTGCCTGCTGCTCCCCCTGCCTGAGCTCTCTCTCTCTCTATCTCTCTAGTAAATAAATAAAGTCTTAAAAAAATAAAATTCACAACTTTCATCTGAAGTTGGCTGAAGATTCAGAGCTCTTCAATTTAAATAAGGGTCTCTCTGGCTAGACTGTAAGTTCCTTCAAAAAAGTTGCTGAGCCATGTTCTTGTTTTCTGTGCATTCTGTGGGTGATAGCATATATTAAGGTACTCACTCTTGAACTTAATTCTTTGACTTTTTCGTAAAGGAGAAGAAAGTAAATTCTGCAAATATAAACCAAGGACTTGCCCTCAATTTGAATCAGAAATTGAGAAAGAATTTGTACAAAGATCATTAAAATTTAGCATGATACCACTAGTAATAAGGAATGTGAGCCTAATCGATCTCTCTCTCTTTGGGTCACTCATTCAATAATGTTGGACATTACTGTCTAGCTCTTGAAAGACTCTCCAAATTTGACTTCTAAAACATTGCTTTGATCTCTCTTACCTCCTTGCCAAGAGCTTCTCTGTTTCCTTCCCTTGCTTTTCCTTTTCCAGGCCCCTGTCAAAGCTGTTGGATTAACCATTACATTGAATAAGCACACCTCTTGGCATAATCAAAATATAACTTTTGTTATTAAAAGAACCTCTAAAATTTATTTGTAGGGCAATCTTCCCCTATCCTGGGTGGAAATTGATGGCGTTCACACCCCCTTTTCTGTTACATCTTAGAATTTCAGGAACTTAGAAGGTGAGCAGTGATAATGCTGGAACTCACCTGTTCCTACTTGATTGGTTCCACTGTTCTCCTTGGTCAAACTTTTCCATGTGCTGCGTGCACTGTGAGATCAATCCTTAGAGCCCTAGGAGCTGAGAGGGGAAAAAAGTTCCTATTGATCGGGATTTATAAGCCAATTCCAGCCGAGATCATAAGCTAGGTTTTTACCAACTCTGAACTTATATGCTGCTTTGAGGTTTGGGGCTGGAACTCAGCAAAGGACATTCTCAGATTCTTTTGTCCACTAGTTTCTTATCAGCTTCTATGAATGGGAGGCACTAGAGGAGCATTAAGAAGGCAACAGGAGGGAAGAAAGGAATTTCTTCCCCTTCCCCCTGTTGCTATTTCATCACTCCAGCAGCTGGGGAAGGTGGCTCCAGCTGCCAGCTTCTTTCTGAACTCCAGCACTCCCTTCACTGTGTCCCTCAGAGGAACCAGCAGCTACCAGGATATATTCCTTCAGTAGTTGGCCCTAACTGTTGTTCTGCTTCATGTTACCTACTAGGCAAGCTGGGATCTAGCTAGCCAAATCCCAAAAGTCTGCCCCCTAGTTGGAGATCTTCCCCTACAGCTTGAAGCACCAGGTCTACAGAGTTTCCTCCTATGAACTCTTGTGTCTGTACTCTTCACCCCTTTTTGCTTCTGCAGACCAAGAGTTACTTGCTCTTTCAGCCTTTCCATGCTTATGGAAAGTGTTCTCTGGGTTAACTTCTCTCTTTGAAATACCTAGTATGGTTACTTTCTTGGCCCCTGAGTTACACATGTCATGGGGTCAATCCCCAATTGCTGAAGCCAGAGACTGGCCACAGTTCACCAAGCCTGGGACTTCTGTAGCTGAGAACACGATCTTTTATTAGAAAAAGGAGGGACGCCTGGGTGGCTCAGTTGGTTGAGCGGGTGCCTTTGGCTCAGGTCATGATCCCGGTATCTTGGGATCGAGTCCCGCATCGGGCTCCTTGCTCCGCAGGGAGCCTGCTCCTGTCTCTGCCTCTGCCTGCCTCTCTCCCTGCTTGTGTTCTCTCTCTGTTAAATGAATAAATAAAATCTTTATAAAAAAAAAAAGAAAGAAAAAGGATAGGTAGGGAGGATGGCACCAGAGAAGAGCTATGAGACAGAAACTGTAGTTATCATAGTAAAAAATAGCTTTATATTTTTTCATGGTAAATTAGGGAAAGGAATAAGAATAGTAACTGAAAAGTCGACAGTGAGGGTAAGGGAAGAGTTTTGTTCTGAGATGGACATGCATGTTTAAACGCTGATGGAAAGAACTAATATACATACAGAGGCAAAAGGACCAGAGAAAGAAGAGATAATGGATGGTGTTGGGCTCAAAAGAGAATGGGAACCTAGATTGAGGCTAAGCTTTGAATAGGAGGTGGGACACATTTGCTGAAACAGGAGTGAAAAACGAGGTGCAGGGACTTTTTCTAGGTGCAGGAACTTGTTGGAGCTTACCTATACTGAGCTCGGTTTTCTCTGTTAAGATGAAGGTAGGTCATTTTCAGGGAGGAAATGGAGAGATGGGTCTATGGTGGAAGTTTGAGGATAGAGAAGCTCTCCTTCTCTGAAGGAGAAAAGCCCCCTTGTGAAGGAGAGAGAAAGGTGGTCAGAGAAACACAGTGGGGTTACCAGAAATAGTGAAGGCACCTTCGAATTTAGTAGTCATAAATTTGTAGGGGTACCAGTTTTCTCTCCTGTGTGCCTTTTTCATTTAAATTTTGGTGCAGGAGTGTGTAGAGTAAGTGCAGAGAAAATATGAAGAAAGTGTGGAGTTAGTGTGGAGAAAATGTGAAGAAAGTGTGGAGAAAGCGGATATTTAGTTTCTTCCTAAAGGGGGGATGGAGAGGGACAAGAGAGCTTGAGGTTTTGGCAAAATAATTATTGAGGTGGCAAACCATTATATTCTGAAAAAAGGGAGAAAAAAGGCAGAAGAGAGCTGAGGAAAAGGCGTACAGCAGAGACTCAAAAGACGGGAGAGCCCAAAGAGATCTAGAAGTGATCGCATGGCAGGCACTGAGATAAGCAATCTGGAAGGATAGAAGGGATATGGTCACAGAGCACAAGGACTTTATATGATGATTATGGAAATGGGCCACTAAGGTAAAGGAAAATTTATTGAAGAACACAATGTCAAGCAAGGAATCAAGAAATATTTATTTCTAATTCCTGGGATAAGGCTTTTTGTGTATGCTCAATGCTTTATACATCCAATATTAGTTTTCTTTTGTTAAATTGTGAGCCTACTGAAAGTAGAGTCTGTGTCTAAAATATGTTTTGCTCATCTAGAGCCTCACAAAACCTCTTTTGCATAGAATACTTTGAAAGAACAATAAATATATATATATTTTAAAATTTTATTTATTTATTTGAGAGAGAGAGAAGAGTGAGAGAGAGCATGAGAGGGAAGAAGGTCAGAGGGAGAAGCAGACTCCCCTTGGAGTCAGATGTGGGACTCGATCCTGGGACTCCAGGATCATGACCTGAGCCAAAGGCAGTCGTCTAACCAACCGAGCCACCCAGGTGCCCAACAATATATATTTTTTTAATTTTTAAATTTTAATTCCAGTATACTGAATATACACCGTTATATTCGTTTCAGGTGTACAATATAGTGATTCAACAATTCTATACAATATTCAATGATCATCATGATAAGTGTATTCTTAATCCCCATCCCCTATTTCACCCATCCCTCCACTGACCATACACATGAGCGCACACACACATACTCATACCACACCTTTATTCCTTCATCTATTAGTGGACACTTGGGCTGCTTCCATAGTTTGACATTTGTAAGTAATGCTGCAATAAACATAGGGTTGTATCCATTCAAAGTAATGTTTTTGTGTTTTGTGAGTAAATACCCGGTAATGTGATTACTACTTAATAGGATAGTTGTGTTTTTGATTTTTTGAGGAAACTCCATACTATTTTCTACAGCAGGTGCACCAGTTGGCATGCCTACCAACAGTGTCTGAGGTTTCCTTTTTTATCCACATCCTTGCCAACACTTGTTTCTTTTTTTTTTAAGACTTTATTTATTTATTTGTCAGAGAGAGAGAGAAGAGAGAGCACAAGCAGGGGAAGTGGCAGGCAGAGAGAGAAGCAGAATCTCTACTGAGTAAGGAGCCTGATGTAGGACTCCATCCCAGGACCCTGGGATCATGAACTGAGCCGAAGGCAGATGCCTAAT
The DNA here is from genome assembly GCA_028533885.1 of Nasua narica. Taxonomy (NCBI): domain Eukaryota; kingdom Metazoa; phylum Chordata; class Mammalia; order Carnivora; family Procyonidae; genus Nasua; species Nasua narica. Next base: position 42,654,277 of record CM052814.1, read on the forward strand.
CAACTGAGACACCTAGGCGTCCCTCAACACTTATTTCTTGTGGGGTTTTTAAATTTTGCTTTAGCCATTCTGACAGATATGAGGTGATATGTCATTGTAGTTTTGATTTGCATTTCCCTGATAATGAGGGATACTGAGCATCTGTATGTGTTCTTTGGGGAAATGTCTCTTCATGTCCTCTGCCCCTTTTTTAATTGGATTGTTTGGGGGGAGGTTAAGTTGTATAAGTTCTTTATATATTTTGGATATTAGCCCCTTATCAGATATGTCATTTGCAAATATCTTCTCCCATTCCGTAGGTTGTCTTTTAGATTTGTTGATTATTATTTTCACTGTATAGAAGCTTTTTATTTCAATGTAGTCACAATAGTTTATTTTTGCTTTTGTTTTCCTTGCCTCTGGAGACACATCTAGAAAAATGTGACTATAGCCAATGTCAGAGAAATTCCTGCCTGTGTTCTCTTCTAGGATTTTTATGGTTTCAGGGCCCACAGAACCCATTTAGGTCTTTATTTATTTATTTATTTTTAGTTTATTTTTGTGTATGGTGTAAGAAAGTGGCACAGTTTCCTTTTTTTGCAGGTACTTGTCCAGTTTTTCCAGCACCATTTGTTGAAGAGACTGTTTTTTTCCCATTGCATGTTCTTTTTTTTAGATTTTTAAGATTTTATTATTTTTATGCTTTCATATAAGGTTCTATTTTATTTATTTTTATTTTTTTATTAGTTACAGAGGTGGAGTTTAGTGATTCATTAGTTACATATAATACTCAGTGCTCATTACATCAAGTGCCCTCTTTAATGGCCATCACCCTATTACCCTATTTCCCTTCCCACCCCTCTCCAGCAACCCTCCATTTTTTTCCTATAGTTAAGAGTCTCTTACGGTTTTTCTCCCTCTCTGATTTTTTTTTTAAGTTATCTCTACACCCAAATGGGCTCAAACTTACAATCTCAAGATCAAGGGATATCCATACATTGACTTTATATCCTACAACTTTACTGAATTCATTTATTAGCTATAGTAGTTTTCGGTAGAATCTTTAGACTTTTCTATAGTAGTATCATGATATCTGCAAAGAAGTATTACTTCTTCCTTACCAATTTGGATGTCTGTTATTTATTTTTCTTGTCTGATTGTTGTGGCTAGGATTTCCAACACTATGTTGAATAAAAGTGGACATCCTTGTCTTGTTCCTGATCTTAGCAGGAAAGCTCTCAGTTTTTCACCATTGAGGGTTATGTTAGCTGTGAATTCCTTATATGTGGGTTTTATTATATTGAGGTATGTTCCCTCTAAACCCACTTTGTTGAAGGTTTTAATCATGAATGGTTGTTGTATTTTGTCAAATGTTTTTTCTGCATCTATTGAAATGATCATATGACTCATCCTTTCTCTTATTGATGTGATGTATCATATTCACTGATTGGCAAATATTGAATATTAAACCACCTTTGCATCCTGGGAATAAATCCCACTCAATTTTGGTGAATGATTTTTAAATATATCATTACATTCTATTTGCTAATATTTTGTTGGGGATTTTTGCATCTATGTTCATCAAAGATATTGGTCTGTAGTCAAAAGAACAATATTTTAATCAAATAGTAAAATGGAAATTCAGGGAATTTTTTTTTTTAAGGAGGCTCCATGCTGGGGCTTCCACTCACAGCCCTGAGATCAAGACCTGAGCCAAGATCAAGAGTCAGACACTTAACTGAGCCACCCAGCTCCCCTCAGGGAATTTTTTTGACATGTTTCATTGCTTTCAGGATGATAAGATATGAATATTCTCTGCAGCTTTAGCAACTGAAGGTCTAGATGGGGTCAATTATTTACCCAAGGTAAGGTAAAACTTACTTCAAATATACAGAAACTTCATTGAGTTAAAAGAGAACACATTCTCCTGAATTTGTTATAACACAGAGCATTTTCTTTTTTCATTTGTTTATTTTATTCCCATGGCTTTGTAAAATCAATAATGCAATGGCTATTACTTGGCATAAAGTGCAGGCTCAAAGGGGTGTGCACTGAAAGGTAGTGACAGTCCAGCCACTTGTCATTTGAGAGAAATGAGAAGCGTAAATGACTCCCCTGTTGTCATCTTTCCTGTTTCAGAACCACAGGAAAGATGATGCTCTGCTCATGATGCTCTGCTCATTTCGCCATGTCATCCTTCCTCCTTACTCCTATATAACATTTCAGTCCTCTTTGCCTCATGCCTACCATCTCTGGTCCACTCCCTGCATAGCATCCTGAGACTTGAGACAGTTTAGGATTAAGCTATCAATTCGTGGTGCTTAGAGAATTAAAATCCCTGTAAAGTCTTATCTATTCAGAGTGACATCCCATGTGATGCTCCCACTCTGACTGCATTTATCTTGCTCAGAAACTTTTTTTTAAAGATTTATTTATTTTGGGGGGAAGGGCAGAGGGAGAAAGAAACTTAGGCAGACTCCTGAGCTTAGAGCCCAATGAAGGGCTCAAGCTCATGACCCTGACCTAATAACCTGAGCTGAAACCAAGAGTTGGACACTTAACTGCCTGTACCACCCCGCACTTCATCTCATTGCTCAGAAACTTTAATGAATCTCTCACTCCGAAGGTGAATTGAAAGTTATTTACAAAGTGAAAGACCCAAGGTTTACCAATGATTTACTTTTTAAAAAATAAATTTGAGGGATGCCTGGGTGGCTCAGTCGGTTGAGCGTCTGCCTTTGGTTTAGGTCATGATCCCAGGATTCTGGGATCCAGACCCACATCAGGCTCTTTGCTCAGCAGCGAGCCTACTTCTCTCTCTGCCTGCTACTCTCCCTGCTTGTGCTCTCTCTCTGTCTGACAAATAAGTAAATAAAATCTTTTTTAAAAAATGTAAATAAATAAATAATGAATTTGAAATCAAACAACTGAAATGTCTTCCAGTGGGTGAATGGTTAAGCAAACATTGCTATATCCATGGAATGGGATACTGCTCAGCAATAAAAATGAATGAACTCTTGATACATGCAACAATATAGATGGACCTCAAGGGCATCACACTTAGTGAAAAAAAGCCAGTCTTAAAAGGCTATATACTATATGATTCCATTTACATAACATTCCCCATGTAAAGTTGGAGAATAAATTAAAGAATAGGGACAGAGTTGGGGAGGTATGACTATTAAAGAGGGGCATGAAGAATTCTTACATGCTGATAGAACAGTTTTGTATCTTATTCTTTTTCATCACCACACAGTTACAGATTTTTTTCTTGTGATGAGAACTTTCAAGTGCTACTCTCTTAGCAACTTTCAAATATACAATACAGTATTATTAACTACAGTCACTATGCTGCACATTACATCCCCAGAACTTATTTATTTTATAATTGGAGTCTGTAGCTTTTGACTTCCATTGCCCATTTTGCCCATACTCTACCCCCTACCTCTGGCAGCCACCTGCCTGTTTCCTGTATCTATGAGGTTGTGTTTTTCCTTTTAGATTCTACATGTAAATGAGATTAGATGGTACTTGTCTTTCTCTGACTTATTTCACATAGCATAATGCTCTCAAGGTCCATCTGTGTTGTTGTAAATGGGAGATTTTTCCTTCTTATTTTGTGGCTGAATAATACTCCATTTTGGGTGTGTGTGTGTGTGTGTGTGTGTATTCCACATTTTCTTTATCCATTTATCCATCAGTAGACACTAAGGTTATTTTCACGTCTTGGCCATTATAAATAACACTGCAATGAACATGGGGCTACCAATACATTTTTGAGTTAGAATCGCTGTTTCCTTTGGATAAAGGAAATGGAATCGCTGGATCATATGGCAGTCTATTTTTAATTTTTTTTTTCTTTTTAGAGCTGAAAGGTCTCACATTTATTACTGAACCAACCTACTGGTGCAGAGAAATAGTAACCGAAAAATCATTTCCCTGATAAAACTGTCTATTGGCCAGGCAGGAAAGATGTTTACAGGATGATAGGATAGAAAACATGATCTTCACGCACCTTAATTAATATGTGGTACCAATTAGGTGTGTCTTATGTTGTGCGACGCCTTAGAGACCCAGCTTGGTTCTCCTCCAGTGCCTCCTCTTGGAGTTGTACCTGATTTTATTACCAGTTTTCATCCGAATCCACTGGGAATGGGACGATTCTGCTTTTGTTTCTTGGCCATGAGTCGCTTGATCCTGAAAGTCTTGCGAGAAGACGTAGCCAGACACACTCAGCCACACACAACAGGATGGCAGCGAAAAAGAGAAAGCTATTTTTAACTTTTTACGGAACCTCCATGCTGTTTTCCATAAAGCTGCACCAATTTACATTCCCATCAACAGTGTACAAGGTTTCTCTTTTCTCCACATCCTCACCAACACTTTATTTCTTATCTTTTTGATAATAGCCATTCTAACAGGTATGAGGTGATATCTCATCGTGGGTTTGATTTGCATTTCCCTAATGAATAGTGATGTTACGCACATTATATGACAATGGTCATCTGTATGTCTTCTTTGGAAAAATATCTATTCAGATCCTCAGCATAATTTTAATCAAATTGGGTTTTGCTTTTTTTGGTATTGAGTTGTACACGTAGTTCTATATGTTGACTTTAACAGTGGCTACATGAATTTGTTTATGGTATCAAAGTTACATAGAAGTAGACACACACACACATAAACACAAACATACAGGCAAATGAGTGCATATAAAAACTAGTGAAAACTCAATAAGGTATGTAGTCCAACTAGCAGTTGTATTAGTCAGGATTCTCCAGAGGAAGAGCCAGAATATATGTACTTCATATCTATGAAATATAGAAGCTGGTGAGCCAGGAAAGCCAGTGGTATAGTTTGAAGGCCTGAGAACCAGGGGAACCAATGCTGTCAACTCTAGTCCAAGTCTGAAGGCCCTGAAAACCAGGAGCACTGAGAGCAAGAGGACCTTGTCTCCACTCAGCAGTTAGGAAGAGGCAAGGTGAATTTCACCTTCCTCCACCTTTTTGTTTTAGTCAGGCCCTCAAGGGATTAGATGATGCCCACTTATGCTGGAGATGGTCATCTGTTTTACTTAGCCTACTGATTCAAATGCTAATCTCCTCCAGAAGGACTAATACAGACACACTCAGAAATAATTTTTAACCAGCTATCTGGGCATCCTGTGATCGAATCAAGTTGACACAAATCTGCCTTCAGCTCAGGTCATGATCTGAAGGTCCTCCAATCAAGATCTGTGTCAGGCTCCCAGCTCAGCAGGGAATCTGCTTCTCCTTCCCTTTCCTTCTGCCTTTCCCTCTCATGTTCTTTCTCTTTCTCAAATAAATAAATAAGATCCTTAAAAAAAAAAAAAGGAAAATTCCTACTTTCTTACTGAATTGCTATTTAGTATTTCAAATGTTTAATTTGCATGCATGCCTAATTGCGTTAATGAATTCAGAGTAAAGGAAAATGAAAAGGTGGGAGAGGCTCTGAGATATGACAAGCAACCTTTCAAATCTAAGAAATTTTATAAATCCCCTACTGATTTACAGAAGTCTTTCAGTTGTTTACATACCAACTGATTGTCTTGTCTGCCCCAGGTCTGGCTGACCCACTTCCTGGTTTGATAAAGATTGCTTGGAAGCCAAGAAAACATTGGCAAAACTAGTCAGATTCATTCAGAGGAAGTTACTTAAGAACTCACTTTATTTATGTTCCTTTATAAATATTTCTACACCCACCCTTTACCTAAACTGTTCACACTGCAGCCCCTCCAAAAAAAACATGAAACACTGGAATTACAATGAAAACAAATTTATATTCTGGTTCTCCATGGGTGGTCCTATGTTTATGATCAGTGCCCAAAATTAGTGCAGAGTTTAGGAGTGGTTTTTCCTCTCATTACATGCAGTAAAAGTAATCCTTGCTAGTATACCCCTCCCTTTAGTCCTGAAGTTCATTTCTTCTTCTAATTCTATAGTCCTTTAATATTCACTCAGTATTTTGCAGACACTAGGATTCTGCCTGATGGGATCCAGGAACCTATATGGTTTAAACAGGTTGAATTATCTGCTTTAAGTTAAGGAAACATCCAGAGGAGACCATTTGCTACCAGAATTCTTTCAATTCCACTGACGAATCCCCCAAATTCATGAAAATGCAGACTGATTTTCATATGTAACACACACACATACATGTATATGTATATACTTTTTTTTATTTGAGAGAGAGCGAGGGCACATGAGCAGGGGGAGGAGCAGAGGGAAGAGCAGAGGGAGACGGACAAGCTGACTCCATGCTGAGTGCAGAGTCCAACATGGGGCTCTGATCCCACAACCCTGATAATGAAGGAGAGTCGGAATAAAGGCAAGCCTTGGCAAGGGGCCCTCTCCTAAAAGGAAACTACCTTTAAAAGGAAAAAGACCCCATCCTCTTTTTCTACACCACCCTGGAAAGAGCCCTCCACTCTTTCCCATGTAAATAACTACCTGATTGTAGATGAGCACGTGGACAAAAACCTGATTGGGTGACAGGCGCAGGGAGGGTTAATCAGATTAAAACTGCCTGCCAGCAGTCTCCTAAAAACCTCTAGATTTAGAAGTGCTGAAGACTTCCCTTAGAGGCACCATTTCCAAATACAGCCACACTGGGGATTAGAACTTCAACATATTCATTATTGGAGAAATACAAACATTCACCCTTATTTTATAAAGCAGAAAAAGATCCAAAGAGAATGATAGAAACTCAAGATTAAGAGGGACCTAAGGATTATGAAGATCAACCTTTCCTCTGATGTCTTCTACCAAAACCTTTTAAATAACCTGTTAAATAAATTCATGGCAAAACTGGATTTTTTAGTTACTTGATTCTCAGTTGAAAGCTTTTTCTGTGATATTCCTACCCTCTTTCCTTAGATATATCTCTTAAGTTTTTTCTAAGTTGTTACCAATTCCCTTTTATGGCAGGAGAATCCACTGCTCTGAAGTTCTTAACTTAGATCATGTTCAGGAGCTTAAAGAACTATTTGAGGTTTTATGACAATTTTTGTGTTGTTGCTGTTTTTTGTTTTAGATAAGTAGCTTTTATCAGGTTTAAAAATAGTCAATGCCAGCAAGAGTCCATCAACTAAGCAGTAACTTTCTCTGTCTTACCTGAATAACTTAGTCTTCTGATTTGCAAGTCTCTTTTGATCCTAGATATGGAATATCCACTAAACAAAATAAAACTAGTAAAAAGTATTTTGGGTGTTCAAAGTACTGAGCTTCATGCTAAAATAGAAAAATGAATACCATAATTCTGTAATAAAGACTTAGCTATGGGCACCTGGGTGCCTCAGTGGGTTAAGCCTCTGCCTTCAGCTCAGATCATGATCTCAGGGTCCTGGAATCGAGCCCCGCATCAGGCTCTCTGCTCAGCAGGGAGTCTGCCTCCCCCTCTCTCTCTGCCTGCCTCTCTGCCTACTTGTGATCTCTCTCTCTGTCAAATAAATAAGGAAAATCTTTAAAAAAAAAAAAAAAGACTTAGCTAAAGACAGAATAATAAGGAAGAGCTGAAGAGGAGTGAATTTATTGAACACACAAGTTTTTCTGACTCTAAAAAAAATTTTTTTTCTAATTTAACCATACTGTGAAAATTCCCAATTGGACTTTCCTCCTCATTCTGAATCTAATTAAAGCTGCAGGGTATTGGGCACAAAGTATCTATCCAGGTTTTTTTCTCATTGTGAGCTGACATTATGTTGGGGAAAGGATGAAATTTAGTGGTGTTGCACTTATTCTGCAAGTAGACAAGTGGAAGCTTTCATTTTTAATTTTTTTTAAAGATTTTATTTTTATTTATTTAACAGAGAGAGAACACAAGCAGGCAGAGAGGCAGAGAGAGGAGCAGGTTCCCTGAGGAGCAAGGAGCCCGATGTGGGACTCGATCCCAAGACGCTGGGATCATGACCTGAGCCAAAGGCAGCTGCTCAACCAACTGAGCCACCCAGGCGTCCCTTTAATTTTTTTTTTAATTGAAGTATAGTTGAACACATGTTACATGAGTTTCGGATGCATAGCATAGTGATTCAGCCAACAGCTATGGTCACCAAAAATGTAGCTATTCTCCTCCACCATGCAATGCCATTGACTATATTCACTATGCTGTACCTTTTATCCCATGGCTTATTCATCCCATTACTAGAAGGCTATATCTCTCACTGCCCTTTACCCATTTTTCCCATCCTCCCTTCTAGCCACCAACAGTTTGCTTTCTATATTTTTGGGTCTATTTTTGCTTTTGGTCGATTTATTTATTCATTTGTCTTGGTTTTTAGATTCCACGTATAAGCAAAATCACATGATATTTGTTTTTCTCTGTCAGACATATTTTGCTTAGCATATATCCTCTAGGTCCATCCATGTTATCACAAATGGCAAGATCTCTTTTTATGGCTGAGTACTATTCCATTGTGTATATGTGTATATCTTCTTTATCCATTCATCTATCAATGGACACCTGAGATGCTTCCATACCTTGACTATTAAAAATAGTGCTGCAATAAACATAAAAGCTTTCATTTTTTATTTTAATTCCAAGAAAGAAATTATATGTTCTTTTTAAAACTCTCCAATTCATGCACAATAGAGTTGGAGTTGATCCCAACAGAGATATATAGCAGAAAGTGAGCATACAGTGAGCATACAGCATACAGTGAGCATATAAAGAAAGATAATTAATCAACTCTACTGCCAGTATTTGCAGAAAAAAATCTAAAAAAAGGGGGGAAATCTCTGAAGAAATTCAGTGATGATTATATGAACTTAAAGGCTGTATTCAAAGCAAATGTGTAAGAAAGGGCTAAGACAAATAAGTAATAGGGACCTTGAAGCAAGATGCACACAACCTGCCAGAAGGTCAATTTTGAAAGTGATAGGTAACAGTTTCTTAATTACTAAAGTGATCATGCAAATAGTATGAAATACGGAATAGCCAACCACATATAACTCTAGATTTTAATTTTGAAGGGTATATTTACTTTTCTTTTTTTTAAATCTTCCTAACTACCAGGCTACCAGCAAATGTCCCAACAAAACAGAAATTGCCTTTTATCAAGGTCCTAATGTGCTTTCTTGTGAATAAAGTACATGAACTGTAGCACATGGAATTTATAGCAGTTTTTTTAACTTTGTAATGGTTGGCTTTGAATTTTCCTTATTCACTCACTTAATTGTGGTTACTAAATAAGTTGCTTTCATATAAGTGATGTGCATACTTAAATCTATATACAGGAATTGGTTACAATATGCCAGGAACATTTTCATTTATAGATAATAGGATGGCCCGTGTACATGCCACCTAATCTTTGCTATAGGTCTAACATACTATAGTTCTAGCATTTCACATTAAGAAGAAAAAAGTCTATATAAGTTGGAAATCAGCAAGTCCAATCCCAAATTGATATTTAGTGTATAGTACATACAGGACACATAAAGTACAGTTGTTAGTCCACATGTTTTTAGGAGGAGGGGTAGAGAAATAAGGTAGGACCCCACTTCAAGTTATGGAACTAAGCTTTTTGGAAGAAGGCAGATACTGAGGACATAATTCTGTGTGTGTGCCTATGTGTTTTAACTTGTTTGTTAAATTGTGTTAGGGAAGGTAAATGGATACAAAGCCATCATATTTAAATAATGGAACCTAAAAAAAAGAGAGAGAGAGAGAGAGAAAAGGAATATCATTATTTCTCCTGATAAGGAAAACTGAAAGATATGATAATAGCTGCATTCAAATATATGAGATTTGCATTTCATTGACTTCCCTTGTTAGATATTTTTTCATATCTCTAAAGGCAAAAAAAAGGAAGTGGTCTGAGGGTTGGTAAGGCTCTTGTTAGATGAAGTTTTAAAAACCGAGGTTTCCAGTAACTGAAGGAAGTCATGTCATCTCTTTATTCAATTATCTTTAATACAGTCATGCAGTTACATAATTGTAATATTTCTCAAGAAAAGAAGAACGCACAGTGAAAACCTGATCTTTTTTCCAGCCAGGGAAATATTTGTGCAACTGTTGAAATACTAATAAAGGATCAATTTTGTCCATGCTATGCCTTGTAGTTGAAAGAGCTTTGAAATTAAACAAATTTGAGCTCTGTGGGTAGTTGAGTAAATTACAGAATGATACTAAGCCTGTTTCCACCTTAGTAAAATGATAGTAACAATTCTTTCTCCATGGGATTATCATGTAGAATAAAAATAGCATTTACAATAAGGTGATGAGTATAATAGATAACAAATAAATGTAGACCAAAAAAGTATTGTTGGGAATTATCTATTCAGTCCCAGCATATTTTCATTTTTTATTGGGGCATAATTTACATTCATCAAAATGCGCACATGGTTGTGTGGACAGTTCAATGAGTTTTTAGGACAGATATACCTATATCACTCATACCACTCTACTACTGCAGAAAGCTTTGTTATTTATCATCTTCCCAGGTAATCCTCTCTTCCCTCAACCATGATTCTTGATTACTTTCCTTCTAGATAGTTCCTTACAGAGCTTTATATAACTGCAGTCACACAGTATGTATCATTTTGTGCCTTTGTTTCCCTCTACATATTTTTGAGATTCAATCAAGTTACTGAATGTATCAGCAGTTCATTACTTTTTACTGATAATTAGCATTCCATTGTGTGGAGATACCACCACTTATTTATCCCTTCTCTTATTGATGGAAATTTGCCTTGTTTTCAGTTTTGGGGTTTTATGAACCAAGTGGCTGTGGGCATTCCTGTGCAAGTCTTTTGTGTACATTTATATTCATTCTCTTAGGTAAATAGCTAGAAGTGGAATTGCTAGATCATAGGGTCCATTTGTGTTTATGTAAAACTGCCAGATTGGTTTCCAAAGTGACTATAATGTTTTACACTCCCATCAGCAATTTTGAGAGTTTCATTTACTGCAGTCTTTGTGAACATGTGGTACTGTCGATGTATTAGTTGCAGTTTTCCAAGACCAATAATACATACTGGTTCTATTTACATATTGGTTCTATTTCTCTCTCTTTCTCGATCTCTCACTTATTTGCAAAATTGAGAAGGAAAGTGAGGGAACATCAGTAGTTCAGTTTTACAAATAAAAGAGAGACAGAGACAGGTATTTTAAGGGATTATGGAGGCTAGGATGTCTGAAATCTGCAGGGCAGGCCAGCAGGTTGGAAATTCAGATAGGAGTTGATGTCAAGTCTAAATTCTTCAGGGCAGCAGGCTGGAAACTCAAGTAGAGCTCCTACATTGCAGTCTTTTTTTTTTTTTTTAAAGATTTTTATTTATTTATTTGACAGAGAGAGAGAGGTCACAAGTAGGCAGAGAGGCAGGCAGAGAGAGATGGGGAAGCAGGCTCCCCGCCAAGCAGAGAGCCCGATGTGGGGCTCCATCCCAGGACCCTGAGATCATGACCTGAGCTGAAGGCAGCGGCTTTAACCCACTGAGCCACCCAGGCACCCCACAACATTGCAGTCTTAAGGAGAATTCTCTTTGGAGGAACTTCAGTCTTTGCTTCTTAAGGCTTTCAACTGATTGCGCGAGGTTCACCATAGTATGGAGAATGATATGTTTTACTCAAAGTCTACTGATTTCGATGTTAATGACATTTAAATATTCTTTCACAGCAACATCTAGACTGGTGTTTGACCAAATGGGCACCATATCTTAGCCAAGTTGACATATAAAATTAACCATTACAGGGCACCTGGGTGGCTCAGTCCTTAAGCATTTGCCTTCAGCTCAGGTCATGATCCCAGAGTCCTGGAATCCAGCCCCACATTGGGCTCCCTGCTCAGCAAAGAGCCTGCTTCTCCCTCTCCCACTTCCCCTGCTGAGTTCCCTCTCTTGCTGCCTCTCTCTGTCAAATAAATAAATAAAATATTTTAAGAGATAAAAATTAAAATTAAATTTAAAAAAATTAACCATTATAGTTAATCTTTTAAATTTTATTGAATCTAATGGGTGTCTAGTAGTATCTTACTGTGGTTTTAATTTTTATGTCCCTCATGACTAATGATGTTGAACATATTTTCATGTACTTATTGGATATTCATGTTTTCCTCAGTAAGTTTCTGCTATATCTTTTGCTTATTCTTACTAAGTTATTATTTTTACTATTTAGAGTTATTTGTATGTTTTATATTCCAGTCCTTGTTAGATGTGTGTGTTGTGACTATTTTCTGAGTCTGTGGCATGTCTATTCATTTTCCTAGCATCATTTCTTGGTGAGCAACTTTTCTTATTTTATGAAGTAAACTTCATTAATCTTTTTATCTTTTAGGGTTAGTACTTGATGGATCTTAAATTCGTTGCATACTCCAGGTTCATAAAGATATTATTCCATAATTTTTTCTGAAAGCTTTATAGTTTTTTTTAAGAGAGGAGAGAGTCTTTATTTTATTTATTTATTTTTTTATTAACATATAATGTATTATTTGCCCCAGGGTACATGTCTGTGATTCGTCAGGCTTATACATTTCACAGCACTTACCATAGCACATACCCTCCCCAATGTCCATAACCCTACCCCCCCCACCTCCCAGCCACCCTTAGTTTGTTTCGTGAGTTTAGGAGTCTTTTATGGTTTGTCTCCTTCCCCATCCCATCTTGTTTCATTTCTCTCCCCCACCCCCTCACAACCCCCCATCCTGTCTCTCAAATTCTTCATATCAGAGAGATCATGTGATAATTGTCTTTCTCTGACTGACTTATTTCTCTTAGCATAATACCCTCTAGTTCCATCCACGTCGTTGCAAATGGCAAGATTTCGTTTCTCTTGATGACTGCATAGTATTCCATTGTGTATATATATACTGCATCTTCTTGATCCATTCATCTGCTGATGGACATCTAGGTTCTTTCCATAGTTTGGCTATTGTGGACATTGCTGCTATAAACATTCGGGTGCACGTTCCCCTTCGGATCACAACACTTGTATCTTTAGGGTAAATACCCAGGAGTGTGATTGCTGGGTCGTAGGGTAGCTCTACTTTCAACATTTTGAGGAACCTCCATACTGTTTTCCAGAGTGGCTGTACCATCTTGCATTCCCACCAACAGTGTAGGAGGGTTCCCCTTTCTCCGCAACCTCACCAACATCTGTCGTTCCCTGACTTGCTAATTTTAGCCATTCTGACTGGTGTGAGGTGGTATCTCCCTGTGGTTTTGATTTGTATTTCTCTGATGCTGAGTGATGTTGAGCATTTTTTCATGTGTCTGTTGGCCATTTGGATATCCTCTTTGCTGAAATGTCTGTTCATATCTTCTGCCCATGAAAGCTTTATAGTTTTGATCTGTGAATGATCTTGAATTAATTTGTATGTGTTGTGAGGTACAATCGAGTTTCCTTCTTTTCATGTGGATGTTCAGTTGTTCTCAGACCATTTATTGAAAACACTTTTTTGGGTTTATTAATTATATTGCATTGCCACCATTGTCAACTATACAATTGTGAGACTGATCTAGAATCTTCAACCTAATTCTAAATTTTTTGGAGAGAGAATTTTATTTTCCTTGCTTGGTTAGGTGTCCATTCTAGGACAGTCTATTGTGGCAGTTTGGATAAGGGTCATGTAAATCAAACGATACAAAAGTGGCCTATAAACCTGTTCTTGCCACCAAGAATGGCATCTCTTCCCTTTTTTTTTAACTTTTTTATTTTGAAATAACTATAAATTCACAAGAAGTTGCAAGGAAATGTAGAGGGAGGTACTATGCAACCTCCAGACCACCTCCTCTGATGTTGACATCTTACCTTATAGTTTATATATGTATATATCTAAAATCATAAAATAGGTAACTTTAAGAGACTGACTTTTTTTTCACTCACTCCTTTGAGTTCCATCCAAGTTGTTTCATATATGACCCCAGTTGTTTGTTTATTTTGCTGCGTAGGACTCCATGGTATGGATATACCACAGTTTGCTCGTTTGTTTAACTAATAACCTTTTGAAGAATATTTGAATTATTTCCAGCTTTGTGCTATTATGAATAAAGTTGCTATGAAGCTTCATATACAGATTTTTACATGAATATGGGTTATTTTTCTGTGATAAATACCAAAGAGTACAATGCTAGATTGTATCATGTAGTAGGTAAAATAATGGTCCTCCAAAGTTTTCCATGCCCTAATCTCTAGAACATGTGAATATGTTGTTTTACATGGTACAAGGGACTTTGTATATGTGAAAAAAAACTATGGATCTTGAGGGAAGGAGATTTTCCTGGATTATCTTCATGGGCCCAAAGTAATAAAAAGGGTCCTTATGGGAGGGAGGCAAAAGGATCGGAGTCAGAGATATTAGAAGATGCTACCCTGCTAGCTTTGAAGGTTGAGAAATGGACCATGAGCCAAGTAATGCAGGTAGCCCCTAGAAGCTAGAAAAGGCAAAAGACAGATTCTCCCCTAGAGCTTTCAGAAGTAACACAGCTCTACTGACACTTTGATTTTAACTCATAAGATATTTAACTCATAAGCCCTCCAAGACTGTAGATAATAAATTTGTGTTGTTTGAAGTCAGTAAGTTCATTGTAATTTCTCATTGCATCAATAGAAAACTAATGTACATAGTAAGGGAATTTTTAGTTTTAGAAGAAACTGCTGAACTATTTTTTCAGAGTGGGTATCTCTGTCTTCTAAGATATTACTCTTTCTTCAAGAATCACCACATAGTCTTCTTTCATGAGGCTTATTCTTATTCACTTATTGAATATTTTGTAATGCCTTTTAAGAAGCAGACACTGTTCTGAGACCAGTGAATAATGCAAACAAGGTCCTTGCTTTCATAGACATGAAATTCTATTGAAGGGACACAGATAATAAATAAACATACAAATCAAGATAATAACAGAAATAAATGCCATAAAGAATATGAAAAAGCTTTAGTAGTTGACATTAGTTTAGGTGGTTGGAGAAGGCCCTTCTGAGAGGGAAAATTTGAGCCAAGCTTTGGATGTTGAAAAACATCCAGCCATGTGGAAATCTGAAGAAGGATCATTCGAAACAGGGGCAACAGCTTGAGAACTCCTACTGGTGAGCAAATCAGAAGAAAGCAGATGTGACTGGAGCACAGTGAACAAGGGTAGGAAATTACAGTAAATGAGATCAGATAGGCAGGGGACTGATCACTGAGACACTCTATGATAGCATAAGGAGTTTAGGTTTGTCCATTGTGTAATCAGAAGCCATTGGAAGATTTCAAACAGGAGAGGAACATTATCTGATGTATGGTTGAAAATGACCACTCTCATAATAAGGAGAATGGTTTGGAATGAGACAAGAACATGAAGGAAAGCAAATTGAGAGATAATTGCATCAACTAAGTTGGTAGTATTAGAGTTAGAGAAAAGGTGACAGACGCAGAATTTGTTTGTGGGTTATAGTCAACAGGATTGCTATGTGATTGGCTATGGGCATGAAGAAAAGAGGGGATTCTGCTTGAGAACAAGGAGATGGTGACATCTTTAACTTTGGATGATTGTTATTTTGGGTATATGGTATGAAGTGGGCAAAGTTTGTAAAATAAGCCATTAAGTTTATGTATTTGAGTGGATAAGTTGTCAATTGAGATTATTCTGGAGAAATAAGTTTGGGAGTGATAATGTTTCAATTTATGAGCTTGGATGGGATTAATGAGATAAAGAGAGGAATCGAGACACTTCAGGGGCACCTGGGTGGCTCAGTGGGTTAAAGCCTCTGCCTTCAGCTCAGGTCATGATCTCAGGCTCCTAGATCGAGCCCCACATGGGGCTCTCTGCTCTGCGAGGAACCTGCTTCCCCCTCTCTCCTGCCTGCCTCTCTGCCTACTTGTGATCTCTCTCTCTCTGTCAAATAAATGAATAAAATCTTAAAAAAAAAAAGACACTTCAATTTATAGATACAATGGAGGATGAAGAAATTTTTTTAAAAATCTGAGTAATGGAATTCCATGAAGGCAGAGAAAGACCAGGAGAGTATCAAACCAAGAATCGAGAAAAAAAAAAAAAATCATTCAGTAAAGAAACTATAGACATTTCTGCTGAATGCTACTAAGAAGTCAAATAAACAGATTAGGAGGATGACTGAAACAAACTTGTGCCAGTTAAGTATGATGGAGGGAGAGTAGACAGGGAATGAAGGCATGATTGTAAGGAAATGAGATAAATGAGGTAATGAATAGTAAAGAGGTCAATGGATCAGTAGGCTCAGTGAAACTGGAGTTACATGTTAAAGTGTGAGTACTAAGATAGGTGAATTAGAAGGTAAGTCAAGAAGATGCTTGAAATCAAGATTTTGGTAATGGTATAGCAACTGATGATTAGGTCAAGGTATGTATAGTCATAAGAAATATGGAAGAAGCCATCACAGGAATGAAAGCCAAGGAAGCGAAAAGCCACAAGGATTTTAAATAGGTGGTCCATGTATTGAATAGTGCTATTACCAAAATATCAACATTAGGAGTAGCATGGAAGCCCATGAGCCAGGTAGCAATGGTTTGCCCAACTCTTTGAACTTATAATTTTGTACTTCCTTGGCCATTTTATCTTATTATTTGCCTTCTGTATGCTTGGTTTTTTTCCTTCTTCCAGATTAAGCAATGAAAACAAGTTTGTTGCTATCTCCTATAGCACAAAGCACACATTTTCCAACAGAGTGTTGCAGTGAACAAAAGACAGCCTTTTCCTCTAGGAAACCTCTCTACAACTGAGGAAAGAACCATTTCATTCATGGCTAGTCAGGTCCAGAATAGATAAAATACAAGACAATGGTATACATATAGCGCTTTAGAGAAATCATATATCATAGGCCAAAGATTTATGGAAACAGTCAAAATTTATTTTAGAAGAGATTTTTTCCATTCTTAAATAGTATAAAAATAAACAGGCATTTGTTTCAACACTTACATTTTACATAAGTTAATTTAAATACACATTTGTCTGAGGCACCAAAACATTCATGTTATATTCCGAATTCCCAGTCAGCAGGTCGATGTTAATGTAAGTTTTTTTTTAATCAGTGAAGTTAAAAGTTGTTTATAAGCCCTTCTAATATTGACTATTTCTTTCTTAACTATAAACTTTTTAAACATAAAATCTTAAAAATTCCCCTGAGTATTTCCTTTAATGAAATTTCATTCTTTCTCTACCTAAAAGACATGCTTTTTCATTTATTTACAAATACTGATGTTATCTGTAATCAGTGCTTGATTTAAAAATATTAAAACCCAAAAAATATTAAAACCCATAGTGCTCTGCCCATGTCTCCTCAATAAGTTATAGCTGAATGAATTAATGAAGGATCCATAGGTCCTTCAAAAATGTATAAGATGTCAGTCTTATGGTACATCCAGGCTAATGAGACACAACGTTCTCTGTGGGCTGGTATATAGGTAAATCTATATTTCAGTTCCAACTTTCCATATTTCAATATACCAGAGTTGGGTTCCTGAAAATGTATTCACAAATATTAATAATTTCTCTTATAGTTTACATATTAAATCAGAGTTAATCTCAAAAATATACTGATTCTCACATAATGCAAAATAAAAAAAAATCAATGATTGCAACTTAAACCTAGTTTATAATAATGTCCTAACAAAACATAAATAATAATCCTCAATAAATTAAATTAAGTAGTATACAGTACCAGCAAATGTCAGCTGACAATGAGATGTGGAAAAGAAACATTATCTTCCCGGAAAATATTCAGGATTTGTTTGGTTTTGCTTTTAAATAGGAAAGAATTTCTTTTACATTTCTATTCATTAGAATAGAAATGACTTTCTTCTATCAACGACCCCCTATAGTTCTTTGTAAGGCATTAGTCTCATTGTAGGCTTCTTCTGCTACACACAGTTTAAAATGTTAAAGTTCTCTGCCTTTCATGTAAAATGCCTTTGTGTAGAGGCCTTTAAGGGCTGTTTTTTTCTTTCATTCCTTTTAAGAGGAGCTAAATTACTAGTAGTCCTGAGTTGAGGTTTTCCTGAAACCTTGCAGAAGTTCAGATAAGAAAGTACAGACAGAGTCCAAAGAAAGAAGAAAGAAGTCCAAACAAAGAAGAACTCAGATCTTAAAACCAAGAAAACAAAAAAGTAAACTGATCAGAAGAGAGTTTCTCCCAGCACAGTGGCTAACAGAAGAAAAGGAACAGTGTGCAGGTAGTTGCTTCTAATCCATCCTGGAAGATACACTTGAAATCCTGATAGTGTGGAAAAACACTTGCAGCATTTTGCCATCTTGGAACAGTGTTTAAATGTCCAAACACTTTTGCTTTTGTTCTTATTATAAATAATATAAACTGAAATTCAAGTAAAAGGATGTCAAACTCATTTACAAAACAGAATGAAAACTGTTTTCCCATTTAACCTGAAGACATCTTTAAAGTAGTGATATGAAAATCTTCACAAGTATGACCCCTTTCTCCTTAACAGAAGATGTTAAGTAACATAAGGAGTTTAACATAAATATTAAATAATTAAGTTAAAAGAAATCGTCCATATAAATAAATAAATATGATTAACGGGCTTCTACAGTTCAGTGGACCGTTCTTTTAGTAGGACTGTGGGATTGATATCATCTAGTCCGGAGTGTGAAGAGCTTGCATTAATGGTGACTGTTTTGGTAAGCTGTGGGTCTTGAACACTGAATGCAGTAAAAGGACAGCCCTTCACGTTATTGCAGATGAGAGACTGAATTGAGGCAGTGTTGATGATTTTAAAGCCTACTTCCCCCCCAAAAGTGCTAGGCTTCCAGTAGTCAGGCGAACAGATGGGATTACCCATAAGTCCTTTCAAGGAGAATGGTGCTCCCATTTCTACCATGGTCTCACCAAAGATGGCATCTGGACGAGGCTTTTCTACCAGGAGGGCAGGATACAGCTCCATGGCATCAATATCACCATAAAGGGCCTCTAACCCTGCAGCCATTTCCCTCTCTCCTGTGAAGGTGACAAAGACAGATATACAACCAATGTAAAAAACTTTACCAAAAAAAAAAAGTTTTAACCCTTTGCTCAATTCTCTTTCAACTTCTCTACTGTTTCCATTTGACCCTTGATTCTTCAAAGAAGTTTCTCTCACCTGTTAGTTCCTCGAATGATGCATAGGGCTTCAGTCGAAAGCGTTTGCGGTACTCATTCAGAGACTGGTATTTCATCTGTCTGCTCTGGTCAATTGAGGCCTTTGCTACTTGTTGTACTGCAGCTGGAACATTCCTACCACCAGCAACCTGTGGAAAATAAATCATAGAACACTATTTTTAGGCATCTTAATGATGATTTCTACTTTGAAAGCACTAATTCCTCGGGTAGAGTACATACAACTGATGTTCCCAGCTGACACTTAAACTATCCAAGTTAGAAATATTTATTTCTATAATCTACAGATTAGATATTTGTAAGCCATGACTACATATCGCTATTTGACAGCTGTAGACTACAAGTTTAGACTTTAAGTTTAGACTTCTAAAAAAAATCGTAGACTTCTATTTTCAAGAGAATTGACTAGCAAAATTTACTCTTTCAGTAAGTTTAAGAAAAATCATTTTGATGGTGGAAATTCTAGTTACTGAGTAGTCCTTTGTTTTGTTTTTCAGTAACAAGGCTTACCCTGCCAGCAATTTGCCTGCTGAATGATTCCACAAACTGGGTAAGCCCATGTTCCAGCAATATAGAGTTGTTGTAGACAAACTGTTGGAAATTGTACTCTTGGTCGTCTATTTGCAAGGTGTCAGGCAGAAGGGGATGCCAGTGGTAGAGCGTGTTAAACTCAGCAGCAATACGGTTTTGGTACTGGAATTGTTGGTTGAAAAGCAGTTCTGGGTCAAACTTCAGCTTGAAGTGATAGCCACTCAAGTGCTGTACATAGTCTTCAATCACAATCTTAATGGTTTCTCCTATTTACACAAAATTAAAAAATTTAGAGCATTAATTCTCTGATTACCAACTTTCACGCAACTGAAATGCAACTTTGTGAATCTGCTATTCGTTCACTTCTACTTTGTCCTTTTACACTATCAAAACACTATCACTATCAAAACTTACACTATCAAAACAAAGGTATTTATATTGCCAATCATGCTCAAGGATTGAATTAGTATGGAACATGTGATTTTACATTCACCACGGTCTCCCAGAATTACTTAAAACATATCAAAGGTAACAAGTTCGTTTTCTCTGTGGAGGAGGGTTTTATTTAAATTACTTTCTCCTCTTGCTTACCAATCAATATGAGCCTACTCGTCTGGAACAGCCGCTCATCATCCCACTCTGGGTGCTCCTGTTTCAGCACATCACACACTCTGTTATGTTCCCGCAGCCAGATTGTGGCGTACATCATCAGACCAGGCACCAGCCCGAAGACTTCCTGGCCCACAGCAAACCGCAGGTGTTCAGGAACATGGGGTGGGTAGATCATCTCCACCTGAGTATCTTTAACTGTGGGAGGATACACCTCTCCATCAATTACCTAAAAAACAATAGTAATAAAAACGTTAAATTTTAATCAGTAGAAGTTTCTAAATATGGCTAAATCATGAGTCATAACTAATTCTTAGTATTCAAATAGAACGAACCTGATATTTCATTTTCCCATCCTTGAAAAGGCGCAGTTTATGTTGTCTATCCAAAGTTTCCCCATAAATATGGCTTAAGTCCACCTAGAAAAGATGGAAAATTTTTAATTTGTTGCTGCTGAAGTTCTATAAAGTGTCTATAATATATCATTAAATAATTTGATAAAACACATTTTTCTCAAAATCCACAAAATACTAAATTTGTTTACCCACTGACACTACAAACCTATGTTCCTTGTGTTGAAAGTATTTAGTATCTCGTATGGAGTTATAAGTATATAATATGCTTCCCTATAACTATATGCTATTTCTTTTAATAAGCATCAGAAAATATATTATTGATCTAAAATTCTTACTGGCACATTGAAACTGTCATTGAACTCCAAGAGATAAGAATGCTGCAAAAATCTCAAAATATATAAAGCACCATAATCAGAGTACAAATATGTTTTTGAAGATACCACTTTTTGCAGTGCTAATATTTTAAACTAAAAATATAAGAGCCAAATTACAAATATTATGTCTATATGTATGTGTGTGCATGTGTATTTTAACTAAACCAGTGAGTCAAAAATGGAAATTCCATTAAGGTTTTTATAGACAGAGCATTTTTTAAGAAAAGAGTAAATTTGGTGCTGCAAATACACACACACACACAGCACTGAGTTATTTTTGCTATTATTTCATTTTAACTCTGTCTTACCCCATGGCCCAGTCCTTTGGTGAAACCTGGCCCTCGCTTATGATCTGTCTTGAAAAATTGATGGGTGAAGTGCTGGGCAAAGAATGCAAACATCATATTTGTGCCCTGGGGATCAGGAATGAATTTTCTTCTTAGAAGAAATTTTTCCACAATCTCTTTAGAATCAGGAAGCACTTTCTTGCCTGAAAAATGAGAAAACTAAGATAAGCATTCCCTTACAAATTCAAGGAAGCAGCTATTTCCTAAGGGGGCTTCCTCATTTACAGGAAAAATACAAGTGTGAAAGAATTGTAATATAAATGGAAGTTCTAAGATACGAGGAAACACCTTAACTGAATTAATTTTACCTATTTTGTTTAATATTAATTTGGTTTTAATGAAACAATTTGAAAACGGTTAAGACATTAAAACAAAATGTCCATTCACTTTCATGGAACAGTTACAGAGATACACTTTTCAAAAAAAATCTCCTAGATATCCTTAAGAAAGCAAACAATATGCTTTTATTAACAAATAAATGATAGTTCAGGGCTGAATTTTCTAGGTAGCAATCTAGTCCCTACTGCAATGAATACATCTCTGACTGCCTCCCGATACTCACCTTTCACACCCATGGGTGTTGGACAGTCATCAGCCACAGGAGGAAGAGCTCTGGTATAGTAGGAGAGATTAGAAAAGGCTTCCCAGCTTTTATAGCCATAGTCCACGTTGTACGTTGGTGGACTCTCAATCAAATGTGACCTGGCTGGAATTTAAGGAAAAAAAAATTGTTTTATTTGTGCCCATATCAATGGTCCCTTTTACTGTAAAAGGTGCAAAGTGGCAGGAAAGACTGAGTTTAATTCCAACAGTCAGAGATAACCTATTATAAAATAGTTACACTTCAAGTCTGCCACTTGTACTAAAAAAACAAAAACAAAAACAAAAAGAATGATTCATTAACATGTATCTTTAATAAATCCTTAAGAAAGCAAACAATATGCTTTTATTAACAAATAAATGATAGTTCAGGGCTGAATTTTCTAGGTAGCAATCTAGTCATACTTTTACATACTTTTACATAAAACATGTACATACATACATGTATGTACATACTTTTGTATAAAAGTTTTACATAAAACATGATCTAGCCATCTTGATTTTTCAAATAATCATCCACCTACCGCTTAAGAGGCCTATGAAGGAATGTCTGGGCAAGATACATGCTTTAGTAATAAAGTTATTTTCTTGCTGACCCAAATCCAGATTAACTAGATTATTTTACTGGGTGCAATCCTGTGGTCCATGGACATTGAATAAACTGGACCACACTTCCTTCATGGATTGGCAAGAGCAGTGAATTTATAAGAGATGTCCAAGATTTAAGTAAAATTCTGATTGTGAGAACTTTCCAAACTGGACTGAGCTGTTTTTTGAGCCAGTAAGACAGAAAGCAAACTACAAAGGTCTATTTAAAGTTATTTTGACAAAGTTGAAAAGAGAGTTTGGGATTAGGCTTAATAATCAAGTTTTATAAAGAACATTTTTCTTTTAGGAAACTGAAAACCTTAGAAAGAGACTTGTACTTACATGTCAACACATATTTCATAATTGCATTTCGCAGGAAGGGAATGTTATTGACAATGTTCCAGACTCCCTTGAAGTGGGTAAGTATGTAGTGCACTGTATTTGGAGTGGGTTTCAGGAATAATTTTATTCTCGTCAGAAATTCAGCTGCAGAAAGAGAGAGAGAGAGAAAAAAAAAAGATTAACAGAACCCATTCCAAGATATTAGAGTGTAAGGTGATAACTGCATGTATCCCCAGTCCAAATAAGGGCACCCAAGGGCAAACTTACGTGTTGAACAGTTTTCGCCATAGAATCCTGTTCGAGTGCAGTCACACATATACTGGTCAAATCCTATGCTCATACATACACCTTGGTTTTGACATGGGTTGGAACAGCAGGGATTTGCTACAATAAAAGTAAGGACAGTAAGTAAGTTATTCTTTACTTTCTTAACCTTGACCTACACATTTAATTGCTTTACATAGTATGGGTCAACTTCACATAAATAAATTCAAGAAATATACAGGTAGTCATGGGAAAACAATTTTTTTAACCTGTGGCACAGAATGATTATAAAGGAAATACCAACTTCGTATTCTAAATAAGGGTAACAATATTCAACCAGGGAAGTGATGTTGCTAAGTTTTTTCTTTACTAATTTTTTAGATGTTCAAATTAGCATTTTTAAAGAACTCAAAGTAGAGCTTTCATAACTAAAGTGGGAGGATCTAATACATTAATCAAATTTAGGGGAAATTTCAGTGTAAAACAGCTTATTGTTAAGATATTTTACTTATCTTAAAAAAATAACCTGGGCTTTCCTGGTCAGGAAAGCACTAAGAATATTTAAAACAATGACTCCCATTCCCTAACAGTTGGCACCACGCACAAACATTTCACATATATTATTGTCGATCCTATCTTATCATATGACAAACTACAAATTAGTATCACCGTTCCTATTTAGCAGATGAGAAAAGTGAGACGCACACCGGTTAAGAAACCGGCTCAGGATGATCAGAGCTGGTGCCAAAACTGGGGTATCCACCAGGTTCTTCTGGACTCAAATGGTCCAAGCTACCAAGTCAAACATCGTCTCCTTTCCTGAACTGTTAAAAATACCGAGAGGATTCGGGAGGTCAAAGCGGAACCTCCGTGGGGATTACGGAACCGAGGAGTCCCCGCTGCGGGATGCCAGGTACCCACCTGCACGGCAGAGCTCCAGGGCGACGCAGAGCAGCAGGGCGCGGGCAAGCATCTGGGCGGCGGGCGGAGCGCAGGCGGGCGGAGGCGTTGCCGTACTTGGGCTCGGGGCTGCGGAGCTGGAGCAGGCGCTGTGCGAAGTCCCCAAGCGTAATCCTGACGCTCGCTGCAAGTTGTTTGACAACTGGAAGCTAACGGAGAGAACCTTCCTTTTATGTGTAAAAACTAACCCCACGTGACGGCATGACTGTTTCTTTCCGCCTTTTTTTTACCCACCCCCCCCCCACAACTCTTCCCCCCTCCCCCTGTCTACTTAAATAATTGCGTAAGACCCGGGTGGGGGCAGGATTTTTTACCCACGGAAATGAGAAAATCGGAAACCTGGGAAGCTGCCTTCGGCTTCCCCAAGGCGGGTGCAAAGCAAATTGGCCCCCTCCCCGCTGGGATCTCCTGGTTCTCTTCCCCCAGTTCCTCAGCTCCAGGCTGCGATTTGCACCAAATTCCCTTTCTCCCAGTCTTTGACCCGGAGCTTTAGAGAGCCGGTGCCTCAGCGGATCCTACTACCGAGAGCGAGAATACTGTGCTTCCTCTCCCGGAAAACGAGCGGCGCGAGGTCCCAGGGCTCAGGGAATCTCCCCGCGCGGCCCTCCCCATGTCTCATCCCCCGGTCTTTGGGGGCCTGAGGAGTCACAGTCTGGACAGACTGGGCCAAAAAAGACTGTTTTACACGTCATGTATTTCAAACGTCATGATTTTAGTGACGACCCATAACCTAGTGCATATGGAGTACATACATACATTACACTTTTTTTATTTGGCCGAATGAACTTTAATAGCTATCGTCAGTTTACTTATCTGTAAAATGTGAATTCCTCTCCACCTAACTGCTCCGTAGCAGTTATCCTGTAAATAGTCCATCTGAACTGGAGCGATAATCACTATAACATTTCTCTCCTCTAATAACAAGGAAAGGGAAACTGGGATGCTAAATGTCCAAAACATCTGCTTTAATGCATTTCCATCTCTGCTGCGCGGTTTTCACCACTTTGGTCACCAGCCCTTTACAGGAGATACACGAAAAAAAAAAAACAAACTAGGTTTTTAAAGTTTGGTTTTTTAAGTCATTTCTGCCCAGTTTTCCAAGATGATGAAAATGACAATGGAGCAAAGAACAACATTGCATTTACTTTTCAATCGTCTGGGCTTATTAGTGCAAATTTTCTATTCTCATTTTGGAACACAGTTTGATGAGGAATTGAGTGGAATGAATGGAATAGATTGATGGGTTTGACAATTTTGAATTTCATCATCCTTTGCCTTTATTTAATATCTTTTTGTGGTGTAAGGATGAAATAAAAAGAAAGGAAGAAAAAAAGAAAAGAAGAAAGGAAGAAAGGAAGGGAGAAGGAAAGAAAAGAAAAGAAAGAGAAAGCAAGAAAGTAAGTTAGTTACCAGCATCAAAGTGGAGAATAAAAAGTTCAAAGTCATATATTCTTAGCACTAATGGAAAAAACAGCATAAAACCTGAGGTAAAACTCTACCAGATACCTCGATCTGTAGAAATCTTAAAGGAAAAAAGAGACTCACTTGAATTTTTTTTTCCTTACCATTTTGCTTAAGGTACACATTATCTAATTTTACATGAGACACAAATGACTAAAATTCTATCTCATCCAAGAAGCCTTTCTTCTCTAGTCATATTTAATCATTCAATTTGTGACACTCCCATTTATTGTGCTAAATCTTACATGGAATTTTAACCAGGAGCATAATTTTTTTTTAATAATTCAATTTTCTGTTAAAAGGGTAGGTGGTATCTACTCAAATTTTAAAGATTTTTTTTTTATTTATTTATTAGAGAGAGAGACTGAGAATGAGAGGGGAGAAGGTCAGAGGGAGAAGCAGACTTCCCGCAGAGCCGGGAGTCCGATATGGGACTCGATCCCGGGACTCCGGGATCATGACCTGAGCCGAAGGCAGTCGCT
Source organism: Nasua narica (assembly GCA_028533885.1). NCBI lineage: Eukaryota > Metazoa > Chordata > Mammalia > Carnivora > Procyonidae > Nasua > Nasua narica. The sequence continues at coordinate 42,680,250 of CM052814.1, forward strand.
TAACCAACTGAGCCACCCAGGTGCCCTTAAAGTGACATTTAGGACCACACTGAGCTTTTTTAGGTGTCACCTAAGATTCCATACTCTGACTCTGGTACTGCACTTGAATTCTACACACAATCCTGAATTCATGTTGAAGACGTTATCATTGATATCCTCATTATCAGGTCTTACTTGTATACTTACTGTGTATCATTTCTTGTTCACAGACAGACTGAATTCAAAGATGAGGACAAAACAGTGTGTAGAGAATAATCACATTTCAACTACTTGGAATTTAAAGAAATTGAAATCTCTCTCGCAGTGAAAATTCAATGAAAAAAATCTATTTGGTTAAACTACTTGGTTGAACCTGTAATTTCAATGACATGGTAGAGTGGAGAGACTTCCATGTACTTACGTAGTCAGAAGAGAGTTCAAAGAGAAAATGACTTTAAGGATAGGCACAGTTTAGAAAGGAAGTCCAAATATGGGCTTGAGGAAGTCCAAAATCAAACCATTATGGTATGATTTATTAAATAATTTTGACAAGTCTGAGACCATGAAAGAGAGTGGATAGTTCATTTGGGGATGCTGGTCATGAGGTGATATTAAATGTCCTAAACCAAATCCAAAAGCCTACACCTGTTTTATGTGAAAGAGTGCTATGATTATTGTGCCTTGATATATCACACAATAAATAAATAAGGTTTTGATTATGTAAAATCATAGCTCTCACTTTTGTATACATTTAGTGTTTCTGTGTATATTTTAGACAGATATGTATACATATATCTATGGTACAGACTTTTTTTTTTTAATTAGTCTCTAAAATGTGTTGGGAAATCCTCTGATGAAAGAAAAATAAGAAAGTATATAAAAAATCTGCCAGAGCATTCTGTTGAGCTTTACTGCCCCCTTCTGCTGCTTGAATTTCTATCAACTTCTTTTTCTTTAGATGCTGTGAAGACTGCTAGGTAGGTTTTGTGTCTGATGTTCTAATGTCCACAAAATTCTACATGTACAATACTCATTTTAGATTTAATTCATGAATATACTGAAAAAGAATGAAATATCAATTGAAGTGATAAGCCATTTATATGAGTAAAAAGAAAATTAAAAAAAAACTTTTAATATACCCTCAATTCCAAATGAGCTAACATTTTTTTAAAGATTTTATTTATTCATTAGAGAGAGAGCATGAGGGGAGGGGACAAAGGGAGAGGGAGAAGCAGACTCCCGACTGAGCAAGGAGCCAGCTGTGTGGGGGGCTAGATCCCAAGACCCTGGGATCATGACCTGAACCAAAGGCAGACACTTAACCAACTGAACCACCCAGGCACTAACATTTTTGAGAAAGACACTTCTTATTGTTGAGCAGAGTTCCACCACTCAGACATGCAAGAATGCTCTGATCCACTATCTTAGGGATGGAACCTCTACCGATTTCCCTCCCTTCTACTTTGGTTGATTTAGTAATTCATTCAGAGGGAGTGGAGATTGCCCCATGTCTTTTCATTCATGGTATGCTGGCTAGAAGGAAGAGTTTTGCCATCCTGCACCAGAGTTATTCTTAAGAGATATTTTAGCAAAGTTATGCCACAGACTATCTGTGGACAGAAATGCTACTTACAAAAGGCCTCTATTTTAGTCTTTTAGTAGTAAATTCTGGTTGTGCACCCATTCCTGGCTATGTAAGATAGAAGTTTCAAGGCTCTAAAGTATATCTTTTTAACTAAAAAAAATTGTCACATAAACCAATGAGGAAATATCAGATAACATCCATTTCTGAGTTTTATTGGAAAAAAAAAAGTTGGTCTCCCTTATTTTTGTCAAATAACTCAAGTCCTTGATAGATTTCTTCTTCATTTTTCATGGTTGCATAGCATAAGTACTCAGACAAGCCAAAGTAGATTGAACATAGTCCCTGTGTTAGAGTAAGAAATCTCAAAAGGTAGTAAGGAAGTACAGGGGAGTGTGAGCAGGGTGAACACGGGTGGGCACAGTGAGAACACACTCTCCAATTAAATATCAGAATTAGGACTTCCAGTCTCTGTCCCACCATGTTAAGGAGCTTGAAAGTTGCCACTTCATTGTAACAACAAATCAAAACCTGAATAAACTGAAAGCTCAGTACTCTTCTTGGATCTCTTAGGTCAGTGAGGCAACAGGATAAAATGTTGCCCTCAAAACTTGAGAGATAGGCCATACAGAGAAGCCCAGTTTAGCAAAGCAGAAACTCATTGGCAGAAACCTCCATGGAAACCAGTACCAAGATTGGAAAACTCAAGGTGTAATTGACAAATTCTGGGGACTCAATGTGGATAAGTCTGAGAGTTAAAGACTCCAAAGGAAGAGGCCCATGCTTTTGTTTCACTTCCTGAAACTCTACCAGGTTCTCACAGTGATATCGTGAATATCGGAAGAAGAAACAAAACAAAAACAAACAAGCAAACAAACAAACAAACAAACAAAACCTTTGAGAACCATTGGGAGATTGATAGGGAAAGGGGAAAAGTAACCATTTTGAAATACACCAGAGCATTCTGTTCTTTTCAATAAAGCCTGCATTCAAGAAAAACTATTTCACCAAAGCCAGGGCCTAAAACTAGGATTTGGGATTGTATCAGAGTGAAACTAACCTGGGGGAAAGGAAATACCCACCTCCAGCTGCCTCTAGCCTTCCATCCATCCAATTACTCAGCTCCAGCCCTCGGGCCATCCGTCCACCTAAGAGGTGAGACTGGGGGCCTGAAAAGCACTTGTGACACTCACAAATGAAGGACAAAGGTTCACTAAAAGACTGAGCCCTAATCATAGGACTGTGGAACTCTTCTCACCTCACACCTCACCACCACATTGCTGAGGTCCTATTTACCAGGGTTCCTTTCACCCCATACACCATGTCGTGCGCTCTCAACAAAAAATTATGAAGCATGCTGAAAGGCAAAGAACACAGTTTGAAGAGACAGAGCAAGCATCTGAACCAGACTCAGATATAATAGAGATGTTGAGAGAAACAAATTAAAACAAACTAGATGAACATGCAAAGTTTGCTCATTAAAAAAAGAAAGAAAGAAAGAAAGAAAGAAAGAAAGAAAGAAAGAAAGAAAGAAAGAAAAAAAGAAAGAAAGAAAAGTAGATAATATGCAGAAACAGACAATATAAACAAAGAGAAAGAAATTCCAAGAAAGAATCGTAAAGAAATGTGAGAGATCAAAAAACACTGCAACAGAAATGAAGAATGCCTTTGATGGGCTTATTAGTAGGCTGGACATGGCTGAGCAAAAGAATCTCTGAGCTTGAGGATATGTCACAGAAGATCTCAACATTGAAAAGGAGAAAAAAACACTGGGAAAAAACAACAACAACAACAACCAGAATATTCAAGAACTGTGAGACAACTGCAAAAAAATGTACCATAAGCATAATGGAACTATTTTCCCAAAATTAATGTCAGACACCAAGCCACAGAGCCAGGAAACTCAGAGAACACCAAGTAGGAAAGTGCCAATCAAACTACATCTACACATATCATACAATAAAAGAGAAAAAATCTTGAAAGAAGCTGGAGGAAAAAACAACTTCATTTAGAGGAACAAAATTAAGAATTACTTTCTACTTCTCTTTGGAAACCGTGTAAACAAGAAGGGAATGCAGGAAAATATTTAAGAGGTGAAACAAACAAACAAAAAATCATCAGCCTAGAATTCTGTACCCTGAGAAATTATCCTTCAAAAGTGAAGAAGAAAAAATTTCTTAGACAAAGAAAATTTGAATGGAATTTGTGGCCAATAGGTCTGCTTTCCAAGATATGTTAAAAGATGTTTTCCAGAAAAAAGGGAAATGTTAAGTCAGAAACTCAGATCTACATAAAGATCTACATAAAGAAAGGAAGAGCGTTAGAGAAGGAGTCATTGGGGATAAAAACTTTTATTTTTCTTATTCTTAATGGATCTAACAGGTAACAGTTTGTTAAAAATAATAACAAAAATATTTTTGAAGATCACCGCTTATGTATAAGTGAAATAAATGACAGCAATGATATAAGAGATGAGAGGGAAAAATTAGGAATCTTTTGTTATTATGAAGCCCTTGTAATACCCATGAAATGGTATAATGTTATTTGAAAATGGAGTTGAATTAGTTGTAAACATATACGGCAAATTCTAGGGCAACCACTAAAACTTTTTTTAAGAAGCATAATTGATACATTAGGAGGGGGAAATAGAATCCTATAAAATTCTCAATTAAAATCACCATTAGGGACGCATGGGTGGCTCAGTCGATTAAAAGTCTGCCTTCAGCTCAGGTCATGGTAAAAGGGTCCTGAGATCAGGCAGAGTGCCTGCTTCTCCCTCTCCTTCTACTGCTCCCCCTGCTTGTGCTCTCTCATTCTCTCTGTCAAATAAATAAATAAATAAATAAATAAATATTTTTAAAAAATAAAATCACAATTAGCAGAAAAAAGAGTAGAAGACAAATACAGGAACACAAAACAAAGGCAATAGGAAACAGTAACAAATATGGTAGATATTAATTTAGCTACATCAATAATTACTTTAAACAACAAAGACAGAGATTATCAGAGTGGATCAAAAAAGAAGACCAAACTATATAATTTTTATAAGAAGCCCACCTTAAATATAAAGACACACATGTAGGCTAAAAGTAAAGGGATGGAGGAAGATATAGCATGCTAATGCTAATTAAGAGAACATAGTAGTAGGTAGATGAATTTCAGACACACCAAATTTCAGAGCATGGAAAATTATCATGGACAGAGAGGCACATTACATAATGTAAAGGAGTCAATTATACAAGATATAACAGTCCTTAATGTGTATGCACCTAACTACACAGCATCAAAATACATGAGGCAAAAACTGATAGAACTGCAAGGAGAAATAGATGAATCCATTATTATAGTTGGAAACTTTAACACTCTTCTCTCAAAAACAGACATCCAATAGATAAAAAATCAGTAAGAGTAGAGCTGCCAATAGATAGAAAATCAGTAAGAACAGAGCTGAACTCAATAGTACCATCAATCAACTGAATATAATTGACATCTATAGACTTCTTTATCCAACAACAACGATAGGATACACATTCCTCACATGATCAAATGAAAAATACACAAAAATAGACTGTATTCTGGGCCATAAAGAAACACCTTAACAGGGGTGTCTGGGGGGCTTAGTCGGTTAAGCATCTGCCTTTGGCTCAGGTCATGATTCCAGGGTCCTGGAATAGAGCCCTGCATAGTGGGTTGGGTCAGACTCCCTGCTCAGTGGGGAGCCTGATTCCCCCTCTCTCTCTGTCCCTCCCCCCTGCTCAGGCTTTCTCTAGCATGTGCTCTCTCTAATAAATTAATTTTTTAAAAAACACACCTTAACAAATTTAGAATAATATAAATCATACAATATATGCTCTCACACCATAATGGAATTAAACCAGAAATCAATAAAAGATAACTGGAAAATCCCCAAATACTTGGAGATTACACAACATACTTCCAAATAACACATGAGTCAAAAGAGAAATACCAAGAGAAATTCAAAAATATCTTGAAGTAAATGAAGATGAAAATATAATCTAAAACTTATGAGAGTCAGCAAGAGCAGTGCTTAAAGGGAAATATATAGCATTGATTGTATATATTACAAAAGAAGGAAGACCTAAAATTAATAATGTAAGTTTCTACCTTAGGAAACTGAAAAGAAGAGTAAATTAAATCTAAAGTAAGCACGTGAAAAGGAATAATGTATATTAGAGCAGAAATCAATGAAATTGAAAACTAGAAATCAACAGAGAAAGTCAATGAAACCAAAAGCTCGTTGTTTTAAAATCAATAAAATCAGGGGTGCCTGGGTGGCTCAGTGGGTTAAAGCCTCTGCCTTCAGCTCAGGTCAAGATTTCAGGGTCCTGGGATCAACCCCCGCATTGGGCTCTCTGCTTCCCCTCTCTCTCTGCCTGCCTCTCCACCTACTTGTGATCTCTCTTTCTCTGTCAAATAAACAAATAAAATCTTTTAAAAAAATAAGTTCTAAACATTGACAAAATGCCTCTTGACATGGAACAAAGTTCACACTACATTAATGAACAAACAGAAGGCAGACTCCAGAGATAGATTTAATTTCCTTCACAAAAACTAACTCAAAATAGAGCTAAATGTAAAATGTAGAGCTATAAAAGATAGATATGGGGCGCCTGGGTGGCTCCGTGGGTTGAGGCCTCTGCCTTCGGCTCAGGTCATGATCTCAGGGTCCTGGGATTGAGCCCCGCATCGGGCTCTCTGCTCTGCAGGGAGCCTGCTTCCCCCTCTCTCTCTGCCTGCCTTTCTGCCTACTTGTGATCTCTCTTTCTCTCTCTCTGTCACCTAAATAAATAAAATCTTAAAAAAAAAAGATAGATATAAAAGAAGATATAACAGGAAAACCAAGATGACTTCTGTTATGTCAGTGAAAATCTAAATGACCTCTATTATGTTAATGACTTTATAGATTCAACACTAATGGCATGATCCATGAACTCAGAAATAATTGATAATCAAGACTTTATTAAAATTAAAAACTTCTGCTTTGCAAAAGACACTGTCAGAAGAATGAGAATAAAAGCCACAGACTAGGAGAAAATAATTGCCAAAAGACATGTCTGATAAAGGACTGTTATCTAAAATAAGGAGTCTTAAAAATCAACACTAAGAAAACAAATAACCAGTTCAAAATATGAGTAAAAGACCTGAACAGATTCCTCACCAAAGAAGATATTCAGATAGCAAATAAGCATGTGAAAAGATGTTCCACATCATATGCTATCAGAGAAATGCAAATCAAAGCAACAATGTGATTACCCGTACACATGTATTAGAATGGCTAAAATCTACAATCCTGACAACACCAAATGCTGACAAGGATCTGGTGCCACAGGAACTCTCATACATTGCTGGTGGGAATGCAAAATGGTACAGCCACTTGGGAAGACAGTTTGACAGTTTCTTATAAAACTAAACATACCCTTACCATATGATCCAGTAATCATACTCCTCGGAATTTGCCAAATTGAACTAAAAACTTAGGCCCACCCAAAAACTATATGCAGATGTTTATGGCAGCTTTCTTCATAACTGCCAAAACTGGGAAGTAATTAAGATATCCTTCAGTAATTGGGTGGTACTTCCAGACCATATAACATTATTCACTGCTAAAAAGAGGTAAGCTATGAAGCAATGAAAAGTCATGGAGAAAACCTAAATGCATATTACATTAAAGAAACTGATCTGACAAGGATATATATTGTATGATTCCAAGTATCTGATGTTCTGGAAAAGGCAAAATTATGGAAACAGTAAAAGAGTAGTGGTTGCCAGGGGTTAAGAGAGAGGTAGGGATGAAAAGGCAGAGCATGGAGGATTTTCAGGGTAGTTTAACTATTCTGTATAGTACTTCAATGGTGGATACGTGTCATTCATTATATATTTGTCAAAATCCATAGAACCTTCAACACCAAAATGAACCCTAATGTAAACCATGCACTTTGGATAAGGATGTCTCAATGTAGGTTCATGAACTGTAGCAAATGTACTATTCTAGCAGAGGATGTTGATAGTGGAGGAGAGAGAGAGAGTGTGTGTGTGTGTGTGTGTGTGTGTAGAGACAGGGGGTATATGGGAACTCTGCTTTCTGCTCAATTTTGCTGTGACCTTAAACTGTTCTAAAAATTAAAGTTCATTAATTTAAAAAATAAAAGGAACCTCAGCCTATAAATAAGGGCTTTTGATTGTAGCTGTTTTCTTTTTTATTTGTTAATACATTAATTCTACTTCCCTCACAGATGTTTCACCTCATTTTTAGTGATAGAAGAAAATATCATCCACCGCAGGAGGCACAAGACTGTTTTGCTGGAAGCAATGCATATTTGTTTACTGATTATTCATTATCATTAGCAAACATCTTCAAGGTTGAATGTTGCAGGATGAATAAAGTCAGATGCTCATTTCTTAACTAAGATCTCTCTTTACCCTAGGGACAACGATTCCCTTGCAAATATCTGAAGAATTTGTTCCTTCTTTCATTCCTTTCCTATCCAGAGATAGCATTCAAAAAAAGCCTTTCTCCCTTTGTTGAAAATCTATTCTCTCATCTTAGAGGTTTGCTTCCTTTCCAATTGCTTCAACAGGAACTTCAATTTCTTGCTTCAAAAGCTATAGCTGTACCTCATAATCGAATCCAAATCTCAAACCCACTTTTCCAACTGGATCTTTTCGTTTGACCATCCTAAAAACCAAACTGATCCTCAACAAAAAGTTGTTTTCTCTTCATATTCTTCATTGGAGTTAACAGGCTTACAATTCACCCAGAGTTATTATTTGTTAGCATCTCACATGTTACATATTTTACTTATATTTTATATTTTTATATACTTATAAAAATACATTTAACATTTTATATACTTATAAAAATATAAAATATATTTTATATTTTGTTTACTGTCTTTCTCCCTGACCAAGTATGTGAGGTTTACAAATATAGGTGTTTGTCTGCTTTTTTCACTGTTACATTCCAAATGCGTAGAACCTGCTACTAGTGATCAATAAATCTTTTTGTTGAATAAATGGGTGAATCTATCTTTTGTGAAATCAATCTTAAAAATGAGATGATCTTTATTTCATCTTGTAATCATTTCCCAAAGTTGGAATTTCCAAATCAAGGGAATCTACATTTTTTTAAAAGATTTTATTTATTTATTTGACAGAGAGAGAGATCACAAGTAGGCAGAGAGGCAAGCAGAGAGAGAGGGGGAAGCAGGCTCCCCACTGAGCAGAGAGCTCAATGTGGGGCTCAATCCAGGACCCTGAGATCATGACCTGAGCCGAAGGCAGAGGCTTCAACCCGCTGAGCCACCCAGGAGCCCCAAGGGAATTTACATTTTTAAGGCTCTTTTTAAAATGCAATGGTTATGGCAGACACTGGGGGAGTCATCTAGCTGTGTGATACCTGGAACTGATTCTGCCGTCCTGTACAAGTAAATATATATCAATGATATAACAAAGGAAGGTTAAGCAGAACCTGGGTCCTTGATGGCATTATTGAGATAGAGTCCTGGTTGATTTCCCCTAGAGTTTGCCCTACTGATGGATTTCTTGCTAAATGAGTTCTGATAGCTACCCATATGCAGTTGGGCTAAACATACATCAATTTTACTATTCCTTGTTTTTAAACGTATAGTCTTAAAAGTGATGATAACCATCATGTCCCATCTACTAAGTCACAGCTCCTCATTACTCTTGAAATAAAATCTAAACTCTTTACAGTCACCTATAAACTCTTTCTCCCTCACTATGATCCAGTCACACTGGTTTTGTGTGTCTTAACCACATCTAACTTTTTGTTGCCCAAAGGTCTTTGCGTTTGTTGTTACTTACCCAGAGTGGTTTTCCTCTATATGGCTCAGTTTTGGGGGGTTTTTAAATTCTCCCCTACCAGCTCAAATATTATACCCCCAGTTACTTTCTCCATTATATATTCTTGTTTTTCTTCATTGTACTTTTTACGATCTAATTTTTTTAACTTACTTAGTTGCTTATTGTCTTCCTCTCTCACATATACTCGTCATAAGAGTATCATCCTTGTCTCTTCAGTTCACTGCTATATCTCTAACACCTAATACACGTACCCAATTCATGGTCTGTGCTCAAAATATTTTTTGAACAAATGAATAAGAATATATGATGATCGGGGCCCCTGGGTGGCGCAGTTGGTTGAGCGACTGCCTTCGGCTCAGGTCATGATCCCGGAGTCCCGGGATCGAGTCCCACATCGGGCTCCCAGCTCCGTGGGGAGTCCGCTTCTCACTCTGACCTTCTCTCTCTCACTCTCTCTTTCCTCATAAAAAAATAAAATCTTAAAAAAAAAAAAAATATTTAAAAAAAAAAGAATATATGATGATCAAGACAAAGTTTATAATGAAAAACGTGTTAACTAGATAAAATAATTTAAAATATTTAATGTATTTTTTAAATGCCCACAACAAAAAATTAAAAGAAAAATTAGGCTAAGGAAATTTTGTCAGATAATTATAATATTTCTTATATAGAGAACACTCACAAATGAATAAAAAAAATCTAAACATACCAATAGGTATACAGGCAAAAGCCAAGATCAACTAATTCAACAAAGAACTGTTTAGTAATGGGGCACCTGGGTGGCTCAGTTGGTTAAGCGGCTGCCTTCGACTCAGGTCATAATCCCGGAGTTCCGGGATCAAGCCCCACATCAGGCTCCCAGCTCCATGGAGAGCCTGCTTCTCTGTCTGCCTATGCCTGCTGCTCCACCTGCTTATACTCTCTCTCCCTGTCAAATAAATAAATAAAATCTTAAAAAAAAAAAAAAGAATTGCTTAGTAATCATAATGTAGTTTGCACTAAGAAACAAAGAAATGCAAATAAAATTAAGAAATATTGTTTGAAAAATTAATTTAGTCGTAAAATAATACTATTGATAGAGTTCATGTATTGAGTTATCACTATATTCCAAGAGCTATTAGTCTTTTTACATTTTTACATACATGTCTGTAAAGGAGATAAAATGGTCACTGTTAGAAATGTTCAAGGAACAATAAGAAGGCCAGTATGCCTGGTAGGCAGGGAGTCAAGGAGATCTTGGAAGATGAGGTCTGTGAGATAGTGTTATATATGGTAGACAGTGAGCACTTAATGTTTGTTTGAGGAGTAACTATTTCTTAGTGGCACTACTGAAGGTAATTTTAATTTTTATCTTTTTGATAATCTTTTTAAATATTTTTTAAACAGAGGCATATTACTTTTATGATAAACAAGTATTTAACAAAAATTTTAAAAATTAAATATCATTAAAAGAGTTTGAACTGTAGATTATGCTCTGTTGGATACTAAGAATGCCTAACTTTCTTCATAGAAATTCTTCTATTCTTCTTCATAGGCAATTCTTTTTCTTTTTCTTTTTTTGAGGGGGTGAGGGCAATTGCATCTCTATTGGGCTGCAAGGATAATTTTTCACAGTAATGGACTTGAATGGTTCCACTCCCTGAATACACATACATACACACTGAAACTTTTTAAATTCCAGTATAATTAACATACAGTGTTATATTAGTTTCAGGTGTACGATGTAATGATTAAACAATTCTATACATTACTCAGTGATCATCACAGTAAGTGTACTCTTAATCCCCTTCACGTATTTCACCCATCTGCCCCCTCCACCTCCCCTCTGGTAACCATCAGTTGGTTCTCTAGTGTTAAGAGTCTGTTTTTTGGTTTGTCTATTTTTAATTTGTTTTGTTCCTTTTTTCTTTTTAAGATTTTATTCTTTTATTTGACAGAGAAACAGTGAGAGAGCACAAGCAGGGGGAACAGCAGAGGGAGAGGGAGAGCCAGGAGTCTGACACAGGGCTCGATCCCAGGAACCTGGCATCATGACCTGAGCTGAAGACAAATGCTTAACTGACGGAGCCATGCAGGTACCCCTGTTTTGTGTCTTAAATTCCACTTATGAGTGAAATCATATGGTATTTATCTTTCTGTGTGTGACTCGTTTCACTTAGCATTATACCCTCTAGATCCATCCGTGTTGTTGTAAATGGCAAGAGAGTTTATTATTCTTTTATGGCTGAGTAATATATACACACAACACCTTCTTTATCCATTCATCTATTGATGGACACTTGGGCTGCTTCCATATCTTGGCTATTGTAAATAATACTGCAATTATCATAGGGGTACATCCATATGTGTTCTTCGGAAAAATGTTTATTCGTGTCTTCTGCCATTTTTAAGTTGGATTGTTTGGGTTTTGGGTGTTGATTTAATTTTTAAGTTCTTTACATACTTTGGATACTAACCATTTATCAGATATGTCATTTGCAAATATCTTCTCCCATTCCATAGGTTGCCATTTAGTTTCATTGATTTTTTTTTTCCTTTGCCGTACAGAAGCTTTATTTTGATGAAGTCCCTCCCAATGGTCTCAGTTTTTCACCATTGAGAATGATGTTAGGGGTGGTTTTTCATAAATGGCCTTTATTGTTTTAAGGTATGTTCCCTCTAAACCTACTTTGTCTAAAGCTTTTATCATGAATAGATGTTGTACTTTGTCAAATGCTTTTTCTACATCTATTAAAATGACCATATGGTTTTTATTCTTTCTCTTGTTGATTTGTAAATATTGAACCACCCTTGCATCCCAGAAGTAAATCCCACCTGATTGTGGTGAAAAAAAAATTTTTTTGTGTATCATTGGATTCAGTTTGCTAATATTTTGTTGAGGATTTTTATATCTATGTTCATCAGAGGTATTGGCCTGTAGTTCTCTTTTTTGTAGTGTCTTTGGTTTTGGTCTCAGTGTGATGATAGTCTCATAGAATAAAACTGGAAGATTTCCTTCCTCTTCTATTTTTTGGAATAGTTTAAGAATAGATATTAACTCTTCTTTAAATGTTTGGTAGAATTCACCTGTGAAGCCATCTGGTTCTGGACTTCTGTGTATTCAAAGTTTTTGTGATTACTGATTGAATTTCATTGCTGGTAATTGGTTTGTTCAAATTTTCTATTTCTTTCTGATTCAGTTTTGAGAGGTTAACTGTTTCTAGGAATTTATCCATTTCTTCTAGGCTATCCAATTTGTTGGCATATAATTTTTCATAATATTATCTTCTAATCTTTAACACAAGACAATTCTTTTCAGTATATTTACATTTCTTCCTTCCATCTTATCATGTATTCTTTATTTTCATAGTCTAATTTGATGTGATTGAAAGTATTGAAATCTTTATAGCAATGACCCCATCATTATTTTCAACACAATTTAATGAAAGGAGCATTTAATTTTAGAGACTGGCCTATAACCTTGGACAAATCTTTGTTAGTCCTTAGTTCTTTGTCTACTCATAAGCTGGTAATGAAGATAAATAAAATATGTGGACTTCTTTGAATTATCAGAAGGTATCTAAACCCAATACATTTAGGTGTTCTGATAGCCTTTACTTCAATCTGTTTACTATTGTACCCTGCCATTGAGACTTTACATGCCTTTGCATTTTCACTGTTCCATTTTCATCTTTTTAATTTTA
>CM052814.1:42701391-42741846 GCA_028533885.1 Nasua narica
AGAATCTAATTTCAAGCAGACTCCCCCCCCCCCCCCCCGAGCACAGAGTGTGACAAGGCCTTGATCTCAGGGCTCTGAGATCATGACCTGAGCCAAAATCAAGAGTTGGACATTTAACCAACTGAGCCACCCAGGAACCCCAATCTTTTACTCTTTCAAATTGCCCTGTTGAAACAACTCTCCTGGTTTTTCTCCTCTTTGTCTTCCTCCTCATTCATCTTTTTAAATTCAGCCCCCCTTGCCCTAATTTGTACTTCCTCCAAGCTTGATCCTACACACTCCCTTCCCCCTTCTTTGTTAGCTCCCTAAACTCAATTATTTACAAGTGGCTCAAATATTTACATCTTTGAATCAGACTTCTCTGAGCTCCAAACTTGAATATCTGAAGGTCTACTTATTTCCCTTGAATGTTATGATGCCACCTCTGACTTGGTATATCCCAAATGAGACTCAAGCTTTAAGCCTCCTCTCCCCTCCCCATCATCAAATCTGTCTGCCTTTGTTCCCCTTTTAAGTGAATTATAGTATGATCTATCTAGCTAGAAAAACCTTCTTTTATGATTTTACTTCCTAAGTACCTTTTGTGTTTGTGTAATTTTTGTTCTAAATCCACCGCTACTATTCCGGCTCAAGGCATAATTTCCTCACTTATACTTTCCTTTTGTCTCCTTTCTTTATGCTCCCTTCTGCAGCTAGAGTGATTTTTTTTCACATACAAATTTAACAGTTCCTCTCCTTAAAACTCTCCAATGTTAATAGATGCTCTTAGGATAAAGAAGGAGTTCTTCACATAGCTTACAAGGTTTGTATAACCTGGTCTCTCCTACGTCCCTCCTCTGCTTCCTCTCCATTACTCACACTCCCCTTCTAGTTTTTAGTTAGAAATGGGCATTTACACAGACTCTTCGTTATGCCTGGCATATTGTTCCTACCCTTCTTTGCCTGATGAATTTTATTCATCCTTTAGACCTCAGTTAATGTCACTTTCTCATAAAATCTTCCAATTATAACCCCTCCTAGTAGTTGGCATTCTCCAAGAAAACAGACCAATAGGACACATAGGTCCTCATGGATTAAATGCCCCCACACTGCGGAGGGCCATTTGCTTTACTCCATGCACTAATTCAAATGCCAGTCTCTTCCAGAAACACCTTCATATCACACCCAGAAACTGTGTTTAATCGTCTATCTGAGCATCCCGTGCCCCAGTCAAGTTGACACATAAAATTAACCATCATACCCTTCATGGTACTGTATACCTTTTCTTTATGGTACTACAAAGGTGCATTTGAACACTTATTTGTATGATTATTTGAGTAAGAACCATCTCTCCACCTAGATTGTAAGCTTCATAGGGAGGACCTTGATGGTTTTATTCATCATTATATTCTTAATATAATATGTATACTCCATCCAATGACATGAACAATTGGATGAATGATAAATGACTATGCTATTCTAGATAAGTGAGTTCTATACATGTAAACATTAAACTATCATGTTCAAATTTGACATCAGAAATATCTCATTGTAACAGTTACACTTTCTACAAAAATGGTGGCTACTCTGCAACGTGAATTATATGTAAATTACTACACAGTTTTGTGATTGTGTGGGTGAGCTGTCTCTGCCTATAAGATACGATTTTGTTGAAAAGGGTTAAATTGTTGAAGCTTCTACTTGAAAATTACATCCACGCTAAATATCATTAGAAGAGATGATTCACTTCAGGCAAATGATCTATATTCAGAAGCCCAGTCTTGAGAAATAAGTAAACAACCATGGTCCTTAAAAAGAAAATCTAACTATTTACACAATGCTGTATATTTCCACTCTATTCATCTCATGTGGCATTAATCAGAATCAACAATTTTATGGTTCAGAAGTACGTCATTGTTATAATCACATTAACTTTTGAGAGCAGTTTCAGTGACAACATATGTTATAAGTACAGCCAACATGGATATGTAGAAACATGATATGTGGAGTGAAAATATGTAGACAGATTTAAGTTCTAGTTTTGGCTCCATTATTTGTAAATTCACCAAGTGTCAGTTTTCTTTAATTTGGGAAAAATAATATCTATCTCATTGTGTTGCTGTGATAAGTTGCTGCCAAGTGCTTGCTCTGGGTTCTGTCTTCTGGGACCCATTTAATTCTCTATATTCTCTCATCATTTCAATGGCAAAACAAGAATAGAAAGACATAAAAAAAAAAAAAGAATAGAAAGACATGTTTCTATTCCATGAATTAATCAAGGATTTCCAAATCTAGCTGTTCATCATAGTCACCTAAGTAGTCTTGTAAAAAGACAGAATCCCAGGCTCTATCTATGGTGATTCAGATTCTACAGGTTTGGGTTAAGGTCCAGGGCTATGATGAGCCAGACTTTTCCACCTCTGCTGGGGTAGTTAGCTCTTTTCATAACTGCCATTTAGTAATTGATGAGCCTGGTACTTTACCTTTACTACTCACAATAATTCCATGACATTTCTCTGATACAGAGAAGTTGAACAATTTGTCCAAGGTCCCAGAGCTAGCAAATCTAGGAGATAGGATGTGCATCCAGTGTTGACAAAGTCCAAAGCTCATTTTCTTTACTATGCTCTGTAGCATCTCCTCTCACTCCTTTTTTTTAAGATTTTATTATTCTATGTATTTATTTAACAGAGAGAGACACAACGAGAGAGGAAACACAAGCGTGGGGGGTGGGAAAGGGAGAAACAGACTTCCTGCTGAGCAGGGAGTCCCATGTGGGGCTCAATTCCAGGACCCTGGGATCATGACCTGAGCCAAAGGCAGATGCTTAACTGACTGAGCCACCCAGGCACCCCTCCTCTCTCACTCATTTGAAAACATATTCTTGAGGCACCTGGGTGGCTCAGTCGGTTAAGCATTTGCCTTCAGCTCAGGTCATGATCCCAGGGTGCTGGGATTGAGCCCCACATCTGGTCCTGCTCATGGGGGTGTCTGCTTCTCCCACTGCCCCTCCTCCTGTTCACCCTCCCTCTCCCTTTCCCTCTCCCTCTCTCTCTCTCCCTGTCTTTCAAATAAATAAATAAAATCTTTAAAAACAAACAAACAAACATTCTTGGTAACTGGCTCAAATTCTGTACTACGTGTAGGTTCTAGGATGCTGTCTGAGAAACTGCTGTTTGCTGGGAACAGAGACAGCCTTTAGGGAGTAAGTAGTGCCAGACTCTGGGCAGAAGACCAGGAATGAGTCTCACTCCTGACACTCCAGCTTTGTGGCTGTAGGCAAATCTATTAATTTGTCTGAGTCTTAGCTTTCTCAATTTAAACACAGATAATATATGAGATTACAAAATTTCTCATGAAGTTTATTGTGATCATGAGAGAATGTAATATGAAATGACACATAAACTTAAGGTATATTATTATATGGGTTTGTAAATCTTGCAAAATATATACATGGCTCCCTTCCATTATCTTGGGAATTAAGGACTAAAGAATTACTATTAAGATAAACTGTACTTGCGGGGCGCCTGGGTGGCTCAGTTAGTTAAAGCCTCTGCCTTCAGCTCAGGTCATGGTCTCGGGGTTCTGGGATCAAGCCCCACATCGGCTCTTCTGTTCAGCGGGGACCCTGCTTCCCCCTCTCTCTCTGCCTGCCTCTCTGCCTACTTGTGATCTCTCTCTCTCTGTCTGTCAAATAAATAAAAAAATCTTAAAAAAAAAAGAAGGAAAGCATGCTCTAGTATATTTCAAAATGCTTCCTTCCCTTCTAAAAAAAAAAGATAAACTACTTGCAAAGCAATATGGCTCTTTATTTACATTTTCTCTTATTCAGGCATTATCTAATATAAAAACTGTGTGTGTGTCTGTGAGAGAGAGAGTACACATATGTATATGTGTGTGTTTTAATTAGTTGCTGACAGTTTTACATTTTTTAAGTTTCCTCATCAGTAAACATTTCCGGGGACTTTAGAAATAGGCTGGTTAAATGAACATTTGAATACATTTTTACAAATCACCATCTAGCATTTATTTTCAGAGAGCTAAATACAAACTTATGGTTGTTCAAGGGTCTTTCTTAAACTTGAAAAGTTAGCATAATTCCTGCTGTGTATGAAACTAGTTAACAGATAGGGATGCTTGTTTTCTGGGAATATTAGTTTTGCCCCTGAGATAAACAGAAGCACATCCTTTCTAGATAAAGAATGAGGAAGTTAACTGGGCAGAGAGTGCGTAACTACACATTTTCATTATCAGTGGCAATAATTAAGTACTAATTTTATAAGGAATAGAGAGAAGCAAGCCCTAGGCTAAGTTGCCACCTTTTGTGACGTGGTAGAGGTTGGCCGTCAGAAGGTTTAGATTTTTCAGAGGCTTCTTGAAGGTTTCAGGAGTGAAATCATTGATAACCTTAAGCTGTATTTACTATTTAAAGTGTATATTCTCATCTGTGTTAAACAGTACTGTAATTTTTTTTAAATCGATGGGTATAAGGAACAGAGATTCAAACTTTTGAGCTCTCTATAACGAAAGCTGATTTCAGATCAGTTACCACCATCCCTAAGAATCTAACAGCTTTATGTAAAAATTTAGAATGATTGAAACCTTTTGAGAAATTCAGCAATATGATCATTAATATTTATCTGACTCAGTTGATAGGCATCAATTTCCTGTGATCTAGTGTGTCCTCTTTAGAGAGCAAAATGCAGCAAACCAGCTGGGATTTTCCTTCAAGTATGATCATTCTAATGGGACACTAATCTCAAGATAAAATTATATGTAAAAGTACAGTTAATCAGAAATGATGAAACAGAGAGGAAGAGGCTGATAAGGGGAAAAGGAAAATTTTCTTCATATACTAAAATGCTATTGGATCATTGTTGAAAGATATAACCTTATAATACTGAATAGTAAAGCTGAATATGCATTTTTTTCCTATTATGGCTTAACTTTATATTAAAAGAAATTATGACTGGGTATAAAATATTTAGTCTCTCCTAATATGTATCAAATACACTAATCTGGTTTCTAACTTCTTAGAGTTTTCTATGTCTAAGAAAATGTATCTTCCTTAAGGTTTCTTTGGTGATAAGAAGAAAATTAATTTTAAAAATAGTTGTTTTCATTGTGTATGAATTTTTTAGTGAGTTTTATTGCAGCATATGTTAATTATGTGGCAGGGAGACACTGTGCTTATCCTATAAGCATTAATACAAAGTTCAATTTTTAAACAAGGTGTGGTGCCCAAAATGTATGGCATCAGAACATAGATTTTGAGGAAAAGAGCAATACAGTTTTAAACACCAGGTCCTAATGCATGAGGAATGAATAATGAGAGGGAATTCTAAGGGATGCTATATTTGAAAACCTTGGCTGTCTAGCAATTTTTTAGTGCAGGAAAATCAGAAAGCAGGAAGTGAGCCTTAATTCACTTCGTGGGCAATCTCTCAGGATCACAACACTCTGAGTAGGGGGCGTGGTTAGCAAGAAAAATGTAGAGCCTTAGGCCTAGGATGGGGAGGTCCTAGGATAATGTTTTCATTATTAGAAGGCAGATTCTGGTCCAAAGTAGAAGTTTATTATAGGACGCTGGGCACAAGATTAGGTATAGATTACCATTAAAAATGGATTGATGTGGGCGCCTGGGTGGCTCAGTCAGTTAAGCATCTGCCTTTGGCTGAGGTCATGATCTCAGGGTCTTGGAATTGAGCCCCACATCAGGCTCTCTGCTCAGCGGGGAGGTTGATTCTCCTCCTCTCTCTCCCCACTGCTTGTGCACCTGTGCACATTCTCTTTCTCTCTCTCACAAATATGAACAAATAAAATCTTAAAAAAAAATGGATTGATGCAAAATCCAACCAGGTATTGTACTTGTTTAATATGCTAATACCTGATTTTGAGCCTTGGCTCCACCAGATCACAAGCTGGTCCCTCAGACAAGTAGCTTATTTTTTTATCCTTACTTTACTCATTTGAATTCTTCACAGTAATCTTAAATAGCTATTAATTTATAATTCCTTTTTTGCAAAATGGAGATTATATTTTATAGAAATGTTTTGAGTCTTAAATGTCATAATATATGAAAAATGCCCAGTGCAGAATAGAATCAATGAATAGAAGTACCCATCCTCTTTTCTCCAACACAATTTGACATAGTCAGCTTAGTCCTGAGGAGCAGAGAATAGGATAAACTTGCAGATTCCATATTTTAAAGCCTTTGCCTTTAAGACCTGTGTAGGCCAATACATGAAATATACACTTTAAAAGAAAGCCTGACACAACAAGTCTCTGCCCTGGTCACTTGCTATAGTAACTTACACATCATCTCCCTAACCTCTAGTTTCCACACAGCTCTGATTCTTGCTTTCACTTGTACTTAACATTTGTTCTATTTTCCCACTATCAGAAATGGGCTTGTGCCATACTGTATCTTCAATCCATAGAGACAGTTTTGACACTTGATCTACCCCTTCTTTTTCTTCAGTTTGAATCCATTCCTCTTTTTGGAATTCCTCTCACCTCTCTATTTCCTGGACAGAGGTTGACAGAAGGGGTAAAGTTCTCCCCAATTCTCCCCAAACCCTTGGTACATGCCTAGGACCTACACAGGAAAGCACACTACACAACTCTTATGATGCATTCTGAAGGGCCATCCAAAGGCCATTTTCTAGGACATTCTTGCTCCAACATGAAGTGCCACTTGAGAAATTTATTCAGAACTAAGTTCTAGGAAAACACTGTCTAAAATGCTATTATGTGAGGTGCCTGGGTGGCTCAGTCATTAAGTGTCTACTTTCGGCTCAGGTCATGATCCGGGGGTCCTGGAATTAAGCCCCGCGTTGGGCTCCCTGCGAAGCCTGCTTCTCCCTCTCCCACTCCCCCTGCTTGTGTTCCCTCTCTCACTGTCTCTCTCTGTCAAATAAATAAATAAAATCTTTTTAAAAAAATAAAATAAAAAAATAAAATAAAATGCTATTATGTTTTCTCCATTTAATGCAAAAGACCTAAAATGTATGCTATATCCTTTTCTATTTGTTTGCCAGTAGCCTTAAAGTAAAATCTGAAACAGAATCTATATATGATCTATGCATTAATTACATATTTGGGTTTCTGGTTTTGATGCTCTAATTCAATTCACATTCACTTGGGCCTGATTTTTTAATTTATATTTAAATTGTACACTTTTGTTCTACGTTGCTTTGGTTTTTGTCTTTTTCTGAAAACTGCATTTGGTCCCTTACAGGAAGAAGTGGGAGATTACCTAATAAATGATTCCATCCTACTATCATTCTAATTACTCTAATAGTAGTTTCTAATGTGTTATTTCCTCCACAAGACTTTGAATACATTTTTAAGTTAATCTTTATAGTCTCTGAATTATTTATTATAAGTAAATACCAAGCATATATTTATTGTATGAAAGAATAATAAAATAGCCCCAATATTGGGAGATGTAGATACTAGATGGTTATTGCCATTAATTTGTCTATTCATCTAAGCTATTAAGTAACCAGTGTATCAGACACTCCTCTAAGTGCTGGGGATATATTAATGTAATGAGATACATGAAATATTATTGGATGGGGTGCCTGGGTGGCTCAGTTGGTTAAGCAGTGACTCTTGGTTTCAGCTCAGGTCATGCAGTCGGGGTCCTGTGATGTAGCCCTGCATTGGGCTTCACACTCAGTGGGGAATCTGCTCTAGATTCTCTCCCTCTCACTTTGCCCTTCCTCTACCCTCCCTCTGTGCACTTGTACTCACATGCTCTCGCTCTCTCTCTCTCTCAAATAAATAAATCTTAAAAAAAAGAAAGAAATATTATTAGGATCTCTAGAATCAATGTCCCTTAACGGTAGGTGACAAATTCATGACAAGAAATTTAGGGAGTGGGGGAAAACCTGATTTGAGCATGTAAAGGTGAAAGCAGCTTAGGTAACATTTTGGTGAGAGTGGATTTACTAAGGGACACAGGCAAAATCAAGCCTTCCAGCCTTTTGTACTATACACAAGAATATAACTGATAACTGAGGATTACTATCAATAATATACAAAGAATTCCTAAATATCAAGAAGAAAAAGATTAACAGCTCGATAAACATATGGACAAACAGACATTTAACAGAAAAAAAGCAAATGCTTAATAAACATATGAAAATCTCCACTTCTTACTAGGTATATGCAAATTATAAACCCAAGGCTATAACATTTATATCCATCAGATTGTCAAAAATTTAAAAGTCACTGTCTTGAAGGCAAAGAGAACCCATTTCTCTAATTTTGTTAAAAAAAATTACTGCAACAGGGGCACCTGGGTGGCTCAGTGGGTTAAAGCCTCTGCCTTCAGCTCAGGTCATGATCTTGGGGTCCTGGGATGGAGTCCTGCATTGGGCTCTCTGCTCAGTAGGAAGCCTGCTTCCTCCTCTCTCTGCCTGCCTCTCTGCTTACTTGTGATTTCTCTCTTTCTGTCGAATAAATAAATAAATAAAGTCTTTAAAAAAAATTACTGCAACATTGAAAGACGACAAAGTCTTATGTTTGAAACAGTTTTGAAAACATCCTGTTTGAGGCATTATTCACAAGACTGTTTTTGTCACAAAAATGACATATAGGTGTGTTTTAGGTTTTTTTTTTTTCATTGCTCTATCCTTAGCACTTGACATAGTCCTTATACATATTGAGTGCTCAATAAATCTTTGTTGAATTATAATTAACAAAAATTAACTTCAAATGAGAGAAGCTCAACTTTACAGATTTTTGAATGAGAATGCATTGTCTCTGTGAAGAATTTCTTAATGAATCTGTGTTTTTCCATTCTTAATTTGAACACAGTAGGAACTTGGAAAGTGGAAAATCCCAAATCTGCAGAGACCGTTTTTTAAAAAATTATTTGATTAATAAAAGTGTATACTTTTAATGATCTCAAAGATTTATTACTAGCAACATGCTCTAGCAGTTCTTTCATTATAAATAGTGGAGGGAAAATTTAAAGTTTCGCTTCACACAGTGATTGTGGAAAAAAAATGGTTTTAATGAAGCTTTACACAATCTTTTCCTCCTGCAACATTTTGATTTATTCAGTCTGGCATGGTAGATGCAACACTGAATCTTGCTTCTTTGCCCCTGCCACTAAGTCCTGTTTAATTTTATGTATTTAACTTCTCTCTGTGAGATAGATTCCTGTGACCTTCAAAATCTCTACAAATGCAACGAACTGGCTTATCATCAAGGTTGTGCCGGTGGAAGGAAGCTTGTTTATTGCATAGATCAAACTGGGAATTTTTTTAAAGCCAAGTACAATACAGTTGCAGTAATCAAAGATGTCCCAAATCATAATTTAAATAGGAGAATCTTATTGTTAATGTACCCCATTCCTTCTCAGTATCCCTCTTCTGGCTTTCTACTCTGTTTCAGATCTTTTTATTTTGGGACCATTGGCCAGGCATTTGAGGGATTTTTCTTTCCTAACTTTTCTCTAAAGTTAAAAAAAAGTTCTGTAATGAAAATCTTACTGGAATCAAAATGTAAATTTCCAGTTTATTATTGGTCTATGAGACATCCATGATGCATTTATATGACATCACTCAGTGCCCTTTTCCCCTACTCCCAACTAATCCCAATATACTCATCCTTTAAAGTTTAACTTCAAAAGTCACATTCTTCTGAAATACCTGTTTCCTTTTGCTTTCTGCTCTCTTGTTCTCCTCTGCCATTCTGTCATGTGGCTTCTTTCATGTCACCTGACCTTTCAGCTGCCACTGGATTGCTAACTTCAGGAGAGTGGATGCATTACCTTGTTCACTGTTCAATACCAGATATGCCCTGATATGCAAAATATTGCTCCCAAAATATTGAATGAGGTAATGAATTAGGCACATTGAGTCTTTATTGTCTGAAGAGATTTTTTTTTCAGTATAATCTCTTTCCAGATACGTACCCAATGTGCTCTTTATTTCTACTAGGTCCTATAACATATACCTATTGGAAAAATAATTCTGCTAAAATCGAAAGGTAAAACTTATGGTCCAGGCCAATATGTTTACTTAATGAATGAATGGACAGTGAACCAATCAAAAAAACCATTTCCTAGATATTAATGGAATACCTTTAATTTCTTCTGCACTCTGCTTATATTTCTTACTCGGTTACAAGCAAATGATGTTGGGTTGAGCATGGTTTGCTCTAAGTACAAAGAAAATTGTGAATTTGTTATGGTAGATAGCAAGTATTAATGAATGCTCTGACATTCAGGGAGAGCTAAGAGAAACATAAGCCTCTAGAACTTTTGGTGGGGGTAATAAAGGAATTGTAAAGAAAATTCCCCAACTCTTTCTCTTATACTTCTGTGTCATGTGATTCTTGTGGAATTGTAGGCAGCCTCTGGGTAGGTTCCTATTCAGAGTAACCATTTCTGTTTTTGCAAAACTAGGAAGGGACTAATAGAGGACAAGAGAAATACTGATTAGATTCAAGGTAATCCAGGCTAAATGGAACAAAACTACGTTAGAGTAGAATGAGATTGGGACCAGGACCCAAGCTTTGAGCTAAAAATAAAGAATAAAATACATTTTGTTGCTCTTTATTATATTGTCCTTGCATTTATAGCTGTGGTATCATTCACTTACACAAATAGCTAGTCGAGTATTAGTAGATTTGGGGCACCTGGGTGGCTCAGTTGGTTAAGCATCTGTCTTCGGCTCAAGTCATGATCTCAGGGTCCTAGGATCAAGTCCCACATAAGGCTCCCTGCTTAGTGGGGAGTCTGCTTCTCCTTCTCCTCACTCCCAACTTGTGCTCTCTTCTTTCTCCCTCTCTCTCAAATAAATAAATAAAATCTTTTTTTAAAGATTTTAATTATTTATTTATTTGACAGAGAGAGGGAGAGCACAAGCAGGGGAAGCTGTAGGCAGAGGGAGAGGGAGAGAAGCAGGCTCCCCACAGAGCAGGGAGCCTGATATAGGGCTCTTCATGACCTGTGCTGAAGGCAGATACCTAACCAACTGAGCCACCCAGGCACCCCATATAAATAAAATCTTAAAAAAAAAAAAAAGAATTAGTGGATTTGTCCTTAATAGCCACTCCCAGGAAATATAGCTAATAGTAGGGTATCTTCATACATTTTTTTTAGATTAAAGAGTGATATGATGAAAACAATGTGCCACAAAGATCAGTCATGTAGCAGTGTTCAGGGACAATTGAATGAAGATCATACTGGAACTGTGAAATTAACCAAGAAGTGGTTGCAGAATATGGTAATGAGCAATCAAACCCATGAGCTCATGGGAATGGAAATGAAAAGTAAATAAAATGGGGCACCGTGATTGCAAGAACACAGGAAATAGAGACAAAGACAAATACTATTTACTCTAATTGCCCATTATGCAACAGACTAGATTGTAGGCAGAAAATTCACTCTTGGCTTAAGGAAAAGTTTGAAGAAGTTTCAAAATATATGCTATTTCTAAGTCATATATATAAAACACCTTTTCTTAGTTTACCACGTTTCTTAATTTTACATTCTTTCTATGTGTATTTCTTTTATCCAACTTTAGGATAGAAATACTAACTAATATGAATTTTCAACCAACCATTAGTGTAGCTTGACAAAGCTGTAAGTAATATATCAGAAAATATGTATGAAGTACCTAGAATAAGAACTGGCATAGAGTAAGTGTACAGTAGTAATCTATAAATGTTAATACTCCTCATACATTAAATTGGGACTTAATATGTCTACATTTGGGCTAAGACTTGAAGCAAGGAGTGAACTAATCCCAAATTCCAAAATGAGAAGTTGACTTCTTTCACCTGACTTCAAAGAAGATGGTATCAAGTAGTTTTGCTATTCTGAGCTCCTTGCCCCAGTTCAGATATAAAATGGTGTAAAGTGAAGTGACTTCGAGCTGCCGGAAATTGAGGGTTTCTCTGTGGAGAACTATTATGCTATGAGGCCCATACATGCCAAGAGATAAAAGGAGGTTCTTTCCCTTCACTTTAAGCACAGTAAAAGAGAATTTATGAAGATCATCTGAAGAGCTTTCTGTGGGTCCCTTGAGTAAAGGGCCACAGAGACTTACATTTGTTTCATTCATGGAAAAAAAAGAAGTTCATAGGACAGAGTCTGGCTAAAACCTTCCAGGCAAAGGAGCTGAGGGGTGTTTGAAAGGGAATCCTCCTGAAAGTGTCAAAGAGTAATGGTTTTTTTAGAGATCAGATGTGGAAAGTGAAGTAGGAATTTTAGCCTGGAATTGTTTTGAAAAGGATCCCCCTGCAGAAGCCATATAAGGAGCCAGGCAACCTCAGCAGAAAATCCCAAAGTAATCTTTTGGATGCAGAGGGGGTTGTACATTATTAGCTGAAGAGTGTTGCCTGAATCAAGGTGCATCTCACTACACTGCTCAAGAGGCAAAGAGACTGTTTTTAACTCTGGCATCAGACAGAAGAAACCAATATCCAGTTATATTGGTGTCAGTCCACTGAGATATTTACTACCTCTTACTTCTGCTATCTGTCCATCCCTTCTTCAACCCTAGAAGACTCAGAGACAGCCTCCCGAGTGGACAACGGAAAATGAAAATCTGAGGTGAGATTTCCACTTCCAGCAATGGTGGGACTCAGAAACCAAATCAATCTCACTGACAGCAGTGAGAAAGCATGGTGAAAATACTGTTAAATTATCTGCTTAATAACATGAGAAAGCTGAAGAGGCATTGAAGATGTATAGGGCCAATCTTTGGGAGAAGAAAGCACATAGAGATAAGCCCAGCATTTGGGGCTGCCCTTTTCTTAAGAGGTATCTTCTAATTCCAGAGGAGGAGGCTGAGAGGATGAGAAGATAAAAAATAGATTTGAACAGTCTCTCAGGAAGAGCTAGATCTAGATAGCTAGAGAGAGAGAGACATAGAAGACTAGATATATTAATATATATGCCAGCAGAATTTTAAAATAGATATTTCAAGCAGATTCCATGTTTTATATGGAAATACAAAAGGCCTAGAATAAGCAAAACAAACTTGAAGAAAAACAAAGCTGAGAATTAATACTACCATATTTTCAAACTTACTATAAAGTGATTGGTTTGGGTTTATACACGGAAAAATAGGTCAATGAAGCAAAGCAGAGTCCAGAAATAGATGTACCATCATTGACTTTTTTACAAAAGTGCCACCTTAACTCAGTAAATGATACTAGAGCAACTGAATACCCTTATGGAACCTCACACCGCACATCCTAGACCAAAAAGTGAGGGTTAAACCCATGAAGCTTTTGATAAAAACAGAATGTCTTTTCGACAATAGGGTAGAAAAGATTTCTTGTCAGAAGGAGAATTATCCCAGTTCTGAAGACAAAGGTGTAGGCAAAACTAAAGCAAAGAAAAGGATAAATGTGGGGTAAATCTAAATGGAAAATGCATGAAACGGCAATGACAATAACAGTAATATGGTTGGTAATGTATAATATATAAGTTAAAATATAACATAACAGTGGCATATAAGTTAGGAGGGGAACAAATGGAGTGAAGGATTCAGATATACATTAATCTTTAATGATATAAGGCTAACTCTAGATTTACCCTTGAAACAATAATAAAAGAGTGTGTAATGCTAAGCTGGTAGTGGGGAAATAAATGAATAATTTTTAAAAATTCATTATAAAAAAGACAAGAAAAGAGTGAAAATATAAGAGACTGGACAAGTATAAAACTAGTTTTTTTAAAAGGCAGATTTAACACATGTGTATCAGTAATTACACTAACTGTAAATCCAATTAAAAGACTGAATGTCAGATAGGATAAAAATACAAAACCTAACTATATACTATGCACAATACAAACACGATACAAATACAAACACAAAGATACAGAAATATTGGAAGTAAAAGGATGAAACAAAGATAAACTACAAACAGCCAAAAGGTCGTGATAGCTGTAATAGTAAATTAAGCAGACTCTAAGACAAAAATTTACCATAATTGAAGAGGATCAGTTCATCATGATATAAGGTTCCATTCCTTAGGGAGATACAACTCTAAGTTTGAATGCACCTCACAATATAATTTCAAATGTATAAAGCAATTGGGGCACCTGGGTGGCTCAGTCCATTAAGCAACCGACTCTTGATTTCTGCTCAGGTCATGATCTCGGGGTCTTCAGGTAGAGTCCCCACTTGTGGTGCCATGCTCCACCCTTGGTGGTAAGTCTGCTTCTCTCCCTCCCCCTCTGCCCTCCTCCCCCTACAAGTGTGTGCTCTCTCTAAAATTAATTAATTAATTAATTAAAAAAAATAAAATGTGTAAAGCAAAAATGTATGGGGGCATAAGGAGAAATAGGCAAATATACAATTATAGTAAGAGACTTTAACACATTAATAACCAAAAGAAGAAACAGACAAAACCATAGAAGTAATATCAAAGATTTGAACAGTATGATTAAGAAACTCAAACTAATTGACATAGGTAGAACACAGTACCTAACAGTTGTAGAATATATATTTTTTCCTAGCATAGAAAGAACATTTGCGAAAATTTATTGTATCCGGGGCCATCAAACAAATTTTCAGGATTAAAATTATTTAGAGAATATTCTCTGGGCATAGTGCAAGTAAGTCAGAAATCAGTACCACAAAGATAACTAGAAACACCAGGTAGAGAAATAGCAAGAAAGGGAACCAGCCCCCTCTTCCCTTTTCCTTTACTACTTTCTGGCAGGCTCTTAACCTGAGGCCAGGCAGAAGTTAGGGAAGGAAGAAGTTCAAACTTTAAACACTGTTGGCATTTAATTCTGGACATGTTAATTACAAAAACAAAACTATTTTAGATAGTAGGGAAAAAAAAGAGAGACATTGTCCTACCTGCTAGATTTCAACTAATGGGGTAGAGCTAAGGAGAGAATAATATATAAAGCAAAACTGAGACAAATAAGGAAAAATGAAATGCTATTTCTTTAACTCAGCACCATTTGAAACTTTCTTGTTCCAACTAACAGCTACATTATGGCTCTCTACAGCTTTACCAAAATATATGCTAAATGGAAAAAAAGTAAACGAAATACTTTATATTCCCAGTACTAACAATTCATGGCACTTTGCAAGTAGCCATTTGATTGCTGAGGTTTAATGCTGTAATTGTGGTATTTGGTAATAAATAAACAATATGTGATAACAAGCCACATAGAGATTTTAGCAAACCCAACTTTGGCTCAGACAGCAGTATTGTTGTGGGTAATGGGAAGTGGTTAAGAGGTTGGAATCTTGAGGCAGACTGCCCGTGTGCAGATCCTGGTTCTGCCACTTACTACATGTGTGACTCTAAGCAAATTTCTTACCTTTCTGTGCCTCGGGTTCTTAATTTAAAATGAGATAATAGCAGTAGAATTTGGTTAGGGATTTTAAATAATTCATGGAAAACACTGGCATATACTAAGCATTTGGTAATTAGTTATCGTTAGTATTTGTTACCATATCACCTTGAGGAAATCCCTCTGTATCAATTTGTATAACTCTAAGTCATTATTTTCAATGGCTGCATAATAGACCATTATATGGGTGTACCGTTTTGTGGAACATCCTCTCTTGATGGAAATACTCAGTTATTTGCAATAAAAACGCACTGATCATGAAATGAGTTGCTATGACTCACATACTGCATCACGGAGACGAGTCCCATCACGTAGTTATTGCAATGATTTAGAATAATTTTAGTATGAATGTATTCCTGGCAAGAAAAAGGATACTGATGCTAGCCCCTCCCAACCACACCTTCAGCAGCATCTCTTGGGTGATTAGTGACGGTCCCTGTGCAATCACCTACTGCTTTGTAGAATGAAAAGTGGAGGAGGAGATGGTGGATTTATAATTAGCCAATAATGCAGCTGTATATCTTTAACGCCAAGACACTGTTTACAAAGTGGAAAAATAAACAAGGTTTTGGCATGAAACCCTAGTTTCCTTAATTGAATTTGAAGTCTTTTCTTTCGATTATTCATTTTCTTTTGCCTAGACTCAAAATTCTATTACTTAGTATTCAGATAATCAGTTCTGAGGCTTGAACGTGTCTTCCAAATCTCTTATGTTATGTCCTTGCCAACCTGGAGCACTTTGTCTTCCCAGCATGCTCTTTCCTCATTTGGGATATCCCTTCATCAAGCTCAAGGGCCAGCTTCTTTAAAGCTTTTGATCCCTGCTTCATTCTCAGTAGAAATCTCCCTTCTTGCTGACTTGTGTTATACAGTACATCCCTTCCATGACGTCTTATATATTCTATTTGGGTTTTGTGGCAGTGCGGTTGCATGTTATCGCTTCTGTTAAATTATAAGCTTGTTGAAAACAAAGCATCGCTTACTCTTTAAATAGGATTAGCATAATGCCTGGCATATATTTTGTTCTCGGTAATGTTGAATCAAATGATTGAGCTAAAAGTGTAAAGTAGATACACTTTCAGATAAATAAATAAGAGTGTAGCTAGGAGGAACATAATCACCCAGCCTAACTGATTGTTAATTCATGGCTAATTAACTATGCTTACTAGTAACTACAGAAAATGTAAATGGTTATTTCAATTTCAGACATACAAAAAATACTCAAAATAATTAATTCATTTAGAAAACAAGACATCAAAATAAATATATTTGATTTAGATGAATTAATTGAAGTACCTTCCTTTAAATTTAAAAACGTAAAAAAAAAAAAAAATCTTCCAGGAATAGGTTAGAATATTAAGACAATGTGCTGTTGTTTTTAATCTATGCTGAAAGCATTCTTCTAATGCTTTCTTTGTTGCATACTTTAACTGTTTATCAGACATCTTATATATAAGAGATTTGCTTCAATGTGCATAATTCCCAACGGCTTATACATTTCTTTTTAAAAAAGAATGTAGGGTGCCCGGGTGACTTGGTCCGTTAAGAGTCTGTCTTCAGCTCAGGTCATGATCCCAGGGTTCTGGGATTGAGCCCCACATCAGGCTTCCTGATCCGGGGGAAGCTTGCTTCTCCCTCTCCCTCTGCGGCTCCCCCTGCTTCTGCTCTCCTGCTCTCTCTGTCAAATAAATAAATAAAATATTTTTTAAGAAAAGACTGTAAATGTCTTGATTAATTATCCAGTCATTGAAAGACTTTTTTTAAACCTGCCTTCTACTTTTGCTTTTTTTAAAGCTGTCTTTTATATAAATAGTAAAAGACCAGAAAACTTGGAGAATTTTATGAACTATACAAACTTCAGAGCAATGAATTTTAAGTAGAAGTTCATTAAATGGCTACAGTCCTATTGAAATCTCTCACAACTAGACTAAGAGGAACCAGATTGGATCATGAAGAACCTAAAGACAAAGCTCATATCCATATTTGTCTGAATTCCAAGTTCCTGGTGTAAAATTGGTGTTCAATAAATATCTGCTGAATCAACTAAGCATGAGTGAATGAGTAAGTGCATGGATGAATGTCGTGCTTCCTGCCAGCCTTAGAATTGGAAGTGACATATGTGTTAGTGGAAGAAAACAATAAGTTTCATCTCCAATTGTTAGAGTCATGTTAAGTCCAGACTAGGTTAGAGCCTGTTTCAATTAATTGTCCAGTGACATTTTGTAACGTATGATGAGTTTTAAATAGGGAGAATTTTTACTTTATGCTTTATCCATCTTTTACTCCTGTGATCCTGGTTGTTTAGAGGCTGTTGGTTCTACTTGGGCATAGTTTGACTTTTGGTCAATGATGATTCAGACGGGCACCCCAAGGTGATTCAGAGATAATGTGCTGCACCTAGGTGACCTGTCTTTTTCAGAATACCTTTTCCAGTTCTGACACTGTCCAGTTTTGTCTAGAATGGGAAGCTCACGAAGTCACAGGGGTTATGGCTGCTGGCCAATAGGAGCTTACTCACTGCACATGTAAAATTCATTCATAAAATTCTAACCTTTATGTGGGAACCCCACAATTGTTGTTAAAAAAAATATAAGGGTCAATAATGAGCATTTCTTTTCTATGCCTTCATGCATGACACACAAAAAATTATGAAGTCTTATTTTTTATTCTAAAATTATCATTATCACTATCACTCATTGGTTGACATTTATTGGCCATGTACTATTTACATAGTGCTGTATTAAAAACTGACAAAAGGGGCGCCTGGGTGGCTCAGTTGGTTAAGCGACTGCCTTCGGCTCGGGTCGTGATCCCCGAGTCCCGGGATCGAGTCCCATGTCGGACTCCCGACTCTGCGGGAAGTCTGCTTCTCCCTCCGACCTTCTCCCCTCTCATTCTCAGTCTCTCGCTCTCTAATAAAAAAAAAAAAAAAAAAAAATCTTTAAAAACTGACAAAAGGACATCATTCCTTTGAGAGGATTCAAATCTAATCAGGAACATGTGACACATAATACAAACAAGTGAAAATAGCAAAACGTTTATTTTTATATCAAGTTCTAAAGGAATGTGTCTAAAGAATTATTCGTGATAAGACAACCACTGTGATCTTAGGGACTACATTCAACTAGGATCACTCTTGTAAGTGCTGTGGGAATTTTTATGAGTGGTCTTAACAAGCTGTCACAATTCTTACTTCTGGGCCACATCTAGGAAAGGTCCCACCACCTTGAATTCTGCCACCTGGTTGCAAGGGTAATCATTAGATGGGAGCCACTTTGAATTTCTCATATTATACTTACACATTTTTTTAAACCTACATATTTTTCCTTTTTTCCCTTCGTATCAACACAAGAGAGAACTACCTGACATTGTCATCCTTCACTTGTACTTAGGTTCCAGTCTCTCCTTCCTTCACTGGGAGCTCTCTTCTCCACCTCCCTTATCCCAGTTCCTTCCTGCCAACATTTAGGTATCCTCAAGTCAATTTCTCATCTCTAATAAGAGAATTCCTCTCAACTTGATTGCATCGTTTATCTATTACCCTCTTCTCCTTTCTACTCCACCTTATTTTTTTTTCTATTTTTTAAGATTTTATTTATTTATTTAACAGAATGAGAAAGGGAGAGAGTGTGAGCACAAGCAAGGGGATCCGCAGAGGGAGGGGGAGAAGCAGGCACCCCTCTGAGCAAAGAGCTTGACATGGGGTTCAATCGCAGGATCCTGAGATCATGTCCTGAGATGCTTAACCCTGTGAGCCACCCAAGTGCCTCTCTACTCCACCTTAAAGAACAGTTTTATTCTCTTCACTTCTCAATAAGCATCTCCTCTTCAACATATACTTTTTTTTTAACAGAATCCCAATTTTTCCCCAAATATGTGGTGACACTGAATTCAGGGAAAGTTATCCTATTTTCTACCAGTGACAATTGATTTAGGAGAGGACACGTTACCTAGTTCTGCCTAATAAGGAGAACTCTGATAGAGTGCTATTGTTAGGCCCTCTCTGCCCTCGAGTGACTTGCATGAGAAGTGATGCCTAAAGCTCTGATAGTCATCTTAGAAGTAAGGAGAGTCAATGCAACACACTGGTTGAGAGCATGAACTCTGGAATCCAATGTTCGAATTCCAATTCCTCAGTATGCTGTCTTATGACTCGGGCAAATTACTTAATCTCTCTGTGCTGACCTTTCCCAATGATGATAATAATTTTAACTCCCTAATGCTTAAGTGAGGCTTAAATAAGTTAACTTTTCTGAAACAGTGGGACTGGTAGAGAATATTTCATAGATACTCCTGAGAACAAAAACCAATAGAGTGAGGAGTAGACAGAAGGGGAAAAGTCTGGGTTCTGGAGACCACTATCAGTTCACCAAGCTACTGAACTATCTACTTCCAGATTATTTGTCTTGGAGATAAAAAATTCCTACTTTTGAAGCTACATTTAGTAAGACATTCTGTTATTTTCAACTAAAAGCATCCCAACTGGTATGTCTCACTCTACTAGTTTTCTTTTTTATATATTTCATTTTTCTTTTGTCTCGTTTGAAGGTGCCATGAGCTTTCTCTATCCCTTGCCTTATAAGCGATTTGTAATTGTTCCATTGGTATGCCCACTCCCCAGTCATTTCATCAAATTTCATGGCTTCAATTACTATATAAGGACTCCCAAATATAAATATATAATACAGATCTCTCATCTGAGCTCTAAACTC
This sequence comes from Nasua narica, assembly GCA_028533885.1. Lineage (NCBI taxonomy): Eukaryota > Metazoa > Chordata > Mammalia > Carnivora > Procyonidae > Nasua > Nasua narica. The sequence continues at coordinate 42,721,432 of CM052814.1, forward strand.
TTATAGAAAATGATTATTGTATCTCCATAGATATATCAGAGGCAACTCAAATTCAATATTTTCAAAACTCACTATCTCTCTTCCCATCAGTCTTCCATTCATGCTTTCTTCCTTGGTGAATGCACCACCATACCTCCAGTAGCCAACGCAACAAATTTGGGTATTATCCTTAATTCCATGTCTCCTTTATCCATTCATATTCGAATCAAATCTTGCCAAAAAACTCCCGGCACGGAGATGACTAAAGCAGGGGCAGAGTGAGCAAAAGGGAGAGACTGGATGGAGATTAGGTCAAGGAGGTAAAGTATGGCCAAATCACAAAGGACTTCTAGACTTTTGGGTTTTTACTTGATGAAATGGGAAGCCATGGGAGGAGAAGTGGGTTTTAAACAAAGGCATAACATACTCTGCCTTCTTTTTTGATAATAGACTGAAGAATGGTAAGGACAAAAACAGGCAGACAAATTAAAAGGTTATTAAAATAATGCAGATGAGCAATGAGAGTAGTTTGGGCAAGGGTTTAGATGTTAGTAACAAGTGATTGATTCCATTTTGGACATATTTTGAAGGAAGAGTCAATATGATTTGTTAACAGATTTATGTGAGATGAAAGAAAAAGAGAGGGAGCAAAGATTACATCAAGGTTTTGGTCCTGAGTAGCTGGAAACATGGAGTTATCGTTAACTGAGATTGGGAAAGATTACATGAAGAGCAGATTTGGGGAGGGTGTGTTAGATGTTTATGTTGGAATATGTTGTTTGAGATGTCTATTAGTAATCTAAGTGGAGTGTTTGAATAGACTATTCAGTAGACAGTTCTGGATTCGGGGCTGGAAATATAAATTTGGAAATCGTTAGTACATAGACAAAATTTAAGATAATGAACTAGATGCATAATCAAGGGATTGAATGTAAAGAGAAAAGAGAAATCGTCTAAGGATTGAGCCCAGGAGTATACCAAGATTCCTCACAGCCTCTGAGGAACAAAGGGAGATTGGGTAAGTAAGATAGGAAAGCCAGGAGAATGTGGTATTCTAGAAGCCAAGTGAGGAAAGCTGGACAAAGATGTGGAAATAAACAACTATGTCAAGCCTGCTGAGAGGTCAGATAAGATGAAGATTGACTACTGACCACCAGTTTAGCACCACTGAGGACAATGGTGATCTACGTTAGTTACATTCTACTTACTTTATTTTTTACTTATTTTTTTATTATGTTCAGTTAGCCAACATATAGTAGTCTATCATTAGTTTTTGATGTAGTGTTCAACAATTCATTAGTTGCATATAACATTCTACTTACTTTAGTGTCTCATTTAGATTTTTACCTCTTTGGGGAATTCCTCTGTGACCTGAGTTAAGAACCCCTTAGTGTGCACCATATCACACCAGTCATTTTACACTTATCCTAAGGTTTTAAAGTTGCCCTTTTACTTATCCATTGTCTCCTCTAAACTACATATTCCTCAAGGGCAAAGACTTGAGTGTGATCAGTGTTGTACCTTGCACAGTAACTGGCAAAGAGTAAGGATGATATTTGCCAAATAAAAGTTAATTGCATTACCTCTCATTTGTGCCAGAAAAGGCCATCCCTGCCAGGTTTTTTTTGTTTTGTTTTTTTGTTGTTTTTTTTAAAGGGTGGATAACAGGGAGTAGCCAGATCTAGTAAGTATCAGTGACTCATCCTTGGATGACAAAGACTAAGGTTTTCACCTCGTTTGGTTTATTTCCGATTCAGAGAAGCTTGTTATGACAATCCAAAATGAGCTTCTAATGGAATATTTAGGTGTGCCGTTTACCTGAGGGCAGGAGAACAGCCCATAGCTAGCTAAGCAAATTAGTGAGCAGGTGCCATTAGTCAGCCGTGCCCACCTCAAGAATACCTTATCAGTGGGGTGCCTGGGTGGCTCAGTTGGTTGAGCGGCTGCCTTCGGCTCAGGTCATGATCCCGGAGTTTCCGGATCAAGTCCCATATCGGACTCCCGGCTCTGCGGGAAGTCTGCTTCTCCCTCTGACCTTCTCCCCTCTCGTTCTCAGTCTCTCTCTCTCTAATAAATAAATAAAAAATCTTAAAAAAAATTTTTTTAAAAAAAAGAATACCTTATCAGTGGATGGATGGCTCATAATTTTCCTAAAGTTTTCACGAAAGAGGGGTTAACCAAGGGAATAGGATGTGTGTAGTTCAATTCTACAATCTACTAACTGAAAAGTTGGCCAAGGCTTCATTGAAACCAAATGTTTTTGTGGAAATCAGGTATTATGAATTGGTTTCCTTATTATTTCTAGAGATTTATATCTTATTTTTTGTCTTTCCCTTTAATGTGTAAATATTCCTAAAAATAGACTATAGGACTATTATAATAGTGATTAAGTTAGCAACTGCATAATAATGTTACTGATAACCAAAAGATTCAATAGTATTGTAGTAGGTCATTTTGATTTTCAAGAAAGTATATGGTATACACTAATAAAGAAAACTAGTCCAACTTTAGGTTTTGTTTAGAGGACTTATAGACGACTGGTTAAGTTAAATTTATTTCTATAAGAGCAGAACTTATGCCACCGCGCAGTGAGGTGGAAGAGACAGGGTAACAGCCACAAACCAAAACACCTGCAACAACAATGTAAACTCTGACCTTATTATCAGAGTTTAAACCACTTAGCGTAAAGTAGCCCTCCCTAAACCCATCCCTGTTCTATTATCTATACTTTTTTCAGACTTTACTCCATCAAAATGATCTCAAGTATTTGCTTGTTATCTGTCTCTGTGGTCCTCTTACTTTTCTTTTTCCCCCCGAGTACTGTTGCTTTATAAAAACAATGTTTTCTGAAAATATGACCTCTTATTGACTCCTCTATCCCGTATGTCCGGAATGCTGCTTAATATGCATTAAGTGTTCTGTAAATATGAGTTGAATGAATGAGGAAATAAATGAAACAACTACTCAAATTATGCTACATATAGTATTGCTTCTTTCAAAATGCCATTGGCTTCTGCAATAATACTGGAGAGCAATATGATTTTGTAGCCACTTACATAGTAACCTCAAGGATTTTTTTAATTGAGTATTGATGATTTATTAAACATTTAGGAAAACTTCACTATCTTGAACTGATTGTCCACTTTAAACTGTTTTGAAGAAAAACATGTATTCTTTCACATTTATGACATTAAACAGATATTTTACCAACTTAGTGCCAGATTCTATGTCAGACGTCAATCTGATAATCAAAAGTAATGATCCCCAAAGTCTGGTGATAAAACAACACCCTGAAAGTCTTAACAATACAACATGACATGTGTTAAACTAGACAAACTTCTACAGTGCTGATCTCATCTTTGTTATTCTTTTCTCTTGATCACTATACTCTAGCTACATTATCTCAATCACACTCTTCTTATTCCTTAAACACCCAGTAGATTCACACTACAGTACCTTTGCACTTGCTTCCCCCCAAATAAGAATACCTGCCTTCCACTTTTTTGTTGCTGACTCCATCTCATTACCCAGGTCTTAGCTCAACTGTCAGCTCAAGGAGGCCTTTCCTGAATACCCTTTCCTCCACCCTGCCCCTAGCTATCCTTTGCCACATTGAATTTTTTTTTCTTTATCTTTAAAAAAATAATAATTTGATTTTGTGTTTAAATTTTATTTTTTGTTTAAGTACAGTTGTTCCACCATGTTACATTAGTTTCAAGGGTACAACTTAGTGATTTGACAAGTTTATCCATTGTGCTATGCTCACCCCAAGTGTAGCTCCCACTGTCCTATTACATCACTATTACAGTATCATTGACTACGTGCCTTACACTGTGCCTTTGATTCCTGTGACTTACTTATTCCACAACTGAAAGCCTGTATCTCTCCCCTTCTACCATTTAAGGATTTTTTTAAATCAGCTAATACTTACTTTTCTCTATCTCCAGTCCCAAATGCCTCCCCAATTCCAATTTAAGTACTCCAAGAAAAGCATCTCCAACTTACCTCAACATCTTACATTATTACATAGCTGTGAAATTTGACTAGTATCTCAATTTTCTTCCTTTCTTTCTCTTTCCTCTCTCTCTCTGCATTCTAACCTCCTCTTGAATCTATCCATCCGTCTTCTATAGCAGTCAGGAAATTTGTCATAACAAATGCAATATGGTTATCTAAGATGTTAATAGGGGAAACTGGATATGCAAAAATGTAAATTCCCTTACTATCTTGGTAACTGTTGTATACATCTAAAACTATTCTAAAATTTTAAGAAAGGTTATGTTAATAAAAACTACTAAATTCTAGCTTGTGTTCAGGGTGCCTGGGTGGCTCAGTCAGTTAAGCATCTGCCTTGGACTCAGGTCATATCCCATGGTCCTGGGATTGAAGCCTCCCCAGGCTCTCTGCTCAGTGGGGAATTTGCTTCTCCCTCTGCCCCTCCCCCACTGCTGATGCTTGTGATTTCTGTCTCCATCTTTTAAAAATCTTAAAAATAATCTTAAAATGTTAAAAAAAATTCTATCTTGTTTTCTACAACTTTGCAGACATACTTGTCAAGATATTATAGCCTTTCTTAACCATGTTTCTATGGTAATCAGAACTTAAAAGTCTGTTTTCTTGTGATATAACTAATGTAAGAATCTGGTACATATACCTCAGTAAATGTCCATGAGTAATGAGCGAATTTAAAAATTCTGCATGGATTAGCATATTTTATCATCCCAGGTTTTGCATATGAAGCTGATTGCTGCCCTTTTTCTAGAAACTATGAGAACATTAATAAAATCCTGATTTAACATGCTATTTTACTATCTTTCCGATACTTTGATATGTTAATCCCTAATATGGTTAAGTCAATAAATATATTTATTGATGAAGAGAACATTGTTAGCTTTCCTTTTATTCATTTCTCTTGTTGAATTTGCTACACGAACTCGTATTTTTTTTAAAGACTTTATTTATTTGAGAGAGAAAAAGCATTAGGGAGCATAAGCAGAGGGAGGGGCAGAGGGAGAAGGAGAAGACTCCCCACTGAGCAGGAAGCCCTACAAGGGGCTTGATCCCAGAACCCTGGGATCATGACCTGAACTGAAGGCAGACAGACAACCAACTGAGCTACCGAGGTGCCCCCATGAGCTTGTATTCTTAATGGAATATTTTAAATTCAAAAAGTAGTAAAGAGCGATTACAGAAATATCAATCCAGACAAAACTGACTCAGCATTGATGTATATAATCCTGTTGATGGACCTTAATGGTCATTTGTTTTTTAGAGAATTACATAAGGAATAAATATTATAGATGAGAAAAAAAGACAATCACTGAAAACTTACATTTTAAAACCCCATCTGTGAATTAACTGAATAGACTTATGGTGTCTTGAGATGGTTCAAGTTAGTAAGATTTTGAACCTCAATTTTGGCCTTCGATCATAAGTAATTTTTTGCTATGATAGTTCTTTTTCATTTATTTTTTTTTTCCATTAGCAGGAACTTTCAGAGGAACAATTATTTATGGTTTTAAAATTGCTGGCTTGCTACTATTTATATTCATTAACTGCTAACTCTCAGGGAATATGTGCCTCAGGGAACTGGGGTAATGGTCCATGCTAACCAAGTACAGTGATAAAATGTTTGACAAATAAAACTTTCCACTTCTACTTCCCTTGTAGGAAGTTTATTAGCATTTACAACCACCATGATGTTAGGAACCAACACTTATTAGAAACCACTTTGTGTAGAAATACTTCTGGCTTCATGCCAACTCTTTAGACTGAAAAGACCAGTTGGCATTAAGTACAAATGGACTTTATTCTCATCTACTAGAGTCACCTAGACCTTAATGTAGGAGTGATTATAGCAGTTACTAGTTCATGAGAGAGCCACTATTTTCGAGACATTTCAGGAGTCTTGGTGAAAGACTTTGCTCATACAAGGTTCTAGATGAAGAAGTAAAAGGTGTTGATCATATAACAAAGTGGCCAGGCTTTGATCTGAAAGTAAATGGCATTTTTGTTGTTGTTATGAAAGAGAAATTAAAACATGTTACCTTCATTCATCTATTAAAGCATCCATTTACATAATAGATATAAAATCTATTACTAGCAAGTTTAAAGATTATGGACATTTGAGAAAGTCATTATGACTTTCTGAGTCTCCTTTACCTTATCTCTAGGAATTGAGGGAAAACTATAGAAATCTCATAGGTCACTATAAGGAAAAATTAAAAAAAACAATGTTAAAATGCTCTTAAAAATGTAAAGCACGTGTTGGGTGTTCTTAATGATCTATTATCTAGTAGATCGAGAAGGATGAGAAAATTGGTTTTCGTCTTTTTTTTTTTTACTACTTTTGCCACCTAACCCCTATGAGTACAATACCAATAAAAAAGATTGCTAAATTGTTTTAATCATGAACAAAACTTCCCATTGTTAGTCTCTTTCAAGAAAACTGAAACAAATGACTCAGTAGAAACTTCTGTGTTTTCATTATTTTCTTTGTTATATACAAGTTGTGGGTTTGCAAAGACAGCAGGTACTAAATATTTAGCTTAATACAAGGCCTTTGAATTAGTATTTCGTTTCAAACTGTTCTGCATAATTAGTGCCAAATTAGACTTTTTATTACCTATTCGTTTCTCCATTTGGATTTCGGAATAAGAACCAAACTCCCTTTTTCGAGTGTGTTTGTATGTGTCTGTGTATGTCGTGTGGGTTTGAGTATTATACAAATATTCTTTTTTTTCAAGCAAATGATCATCCACTACTTCCAAGAATTTGTACTTATCATTATTAAATTAACTTTAAGAACAATATTTAAGGATGAAAAACAGATATCTTACTGTAAAAAGAAATGTCTCATAAATTCTTGAAAAATCAAAAGTTCTTTAGTCCTCATGAGAACTTATAGACTCTATAGAGGTTTATAAAAATCACCATTTCTGGCATTAATTTAGCAAGAGTTTTAGGTAAATATAATTTTTGAGTATTAATTAACTGTATTATTCAATTGTCTTTTTTTCCCTTCAAATGTTGAATACCGTCCATTCATCAGCCACAGACTGACCAAATCCCTATATTCATTTTGTCTACATTTTGCCCATCCAACACAGATAAGGAAAATCGTGCATTTTTCCTGGTTGGGAAACCACCTATTTGTCTGATATTTATTTCTGAAAGTAAAAATAGAGAAATTTCAAAACATCAGAGTCCTGCAAATTATATAGCTGAACTGTTTATAATACTGCACTAAAATTGTTCAGTTAATAAACATATCTCCATTAACTGCTAAGTTACCAAATTCATACTACTCAGCAGCACAGTAATGCTGACTAATAAAAACCAACATTTTTAATAAGCAGTATGGTATTCTATGATCTGGTCATGAAAATAATCAGGTGTTCACATGCCCCGGGTGAGTGCTAATAGGTGCCTCCCAAATTCTTGCACCACCTTTACTTCTCCTGGGACAATGAGTTAAGGGTTAGAAAGAGGGGACAAGGGGCACCTGGGTGGCTCAGTTGGTTGGGCGACTGCTTTTGGCTCAGGTCATGATCCCGGAGTCCCGGGATTGAGTCCCATATCGGGCTCCTGGCTCTGCGGGAAGTCTGCTTCTCCCTCTGACCTTCTGCCCCTCTCATTCTCTCTCTCTCAAATAAATAAACAAAATCCAAAAAAAAAAAAAAAAGAGGGAACAACAATGCGATCTGAATTTTTAATCTCTTTGCCTTATCCTTTCATAAACTGAGGTCAGCCTGTTGATCTTCATTTGATAAGTTGAATTATGCCTTTGGAGGAGAGGGCCATCATCAGAGTGGTATCAGACTCAGGTTCTAGTTTTAGTCAAAGCTTTTAAAATCAGCAACTGGTTGAGAAAATTAATTGGTTACTACAACACGTTGAAAATTTCAACCAGTTTATTGATCACCGAAGTTCTATTGAAAGTATGAGGCAAGTCTGGATCAAGAAATATGATACTCCAACAAACCCATGTAACTGCCTCTAGTCCCTAGGTTGTGTTAGAATTCAGGCCTAGCACTGTTCTTCTCTCTCCCAGGAAGGGAAAGCTATAGAAAGCATAAATCCTGCCTGCCCTCAGATGCTGGCTTCACAGAGAAAGCATACACGTGGATGCAACAAGAAAATAATTAAGACCGAAGTTACGTATTTCTCTCTTAAGGACAATCAAAATTTAAGAAAATTGAAAGATAAATGTGGGGGCGCACCAGAAAAAGTTTACTCAAAAAGTTGGATTTTAAAGGTCTCAGAGTGAGTAAATATTAGTCAATGATTCTCAACCCTGGCTGAATTGCCTAAGGATCTTTTAAAAAACTACATGGGCCTCACCCTCAAAATGTCTGATTTAACTGGCCTGGGGTGTGGCCCAGGAGAGTTTTACAAAGCTCTCAGGTGATTTTAATGGGCAGGCAGGATTGAGAATCTCGGAGTAAGACAATGAAGAAGAAAAAAAGGAAGAGGCAAGTAGAAGTTTAGGAACATGTGCCAATCCATTCACCCATTTACTCATTCAATAAAAACATTTATTGAGTGTCTACTTCATGCTCGTCATTGAACTAGGTGGTGGGTCAAAGTAAAATAATTGAGAAACAATGCTTGGGGTTTTCCATCTAGTAAAGAGATTCATGTATAAACAAGTTATTACAATGTACCGTGCGTGATACTTCACATAATATTACAGGACAATGATTATCTTCTGTTTGTTGCTTAGTGGACAGGTTCACAATTGGTAGGCAAATCAGAATTGCCTGAGGAGCTTTAAAAAGTAATGCTTTCTGGGTTCCATACCCAGAGACTCTGATTTCATTGGTTTTGGAACCCAAATTTAACATAAAAACACAAAAACAAAATGAAATACTTCCCTGAGTTATTTCGATACACAGTATTAGGTGAGAGGAGCTGGCAAAGTAGAAGTAAAAGGTGCGTTCAGGAGTCAGGTTAAATTGCCAGACAAAACAAGGCTTAGTGAAGCCTTTATTTCAAGACAGAGGAGCTAGAAATCACTGCACTGAAGTTTCAATGAACCAAGGAAAGGGCAATTTGTAAAAATGTTTTCTGGCAACCCAAGGCATAATGGAAAATGGGATAGAATTCCTGAAGGCAATTTATCATTACACAGAGTGGCCACAGGACACACAGGAAAAAAATTTTTTTTAAGATTTTATTTATTTGAAAGCGAGCGAGCAAGCTAGGTGATTAACAGAGGGAGAGGGACAAGCAGACTCCATACTGAGCTTGGAGCCTCATGTGGGACTCAATCCCAGGACACCAAGATCATGACCTGAGCCAAAATCAAGAGTCAGACACTTGGACGCCTGAGCCACCCAGGTGACCTCCTCCCCCAAAAGAAAATGTTTTAATTTACTTTAAAATAGAAGGAAAAAAATTCTGGATCAAAGAAAATGTTGTAATAAATAATATTAACATACTGTTATTTTGTTTTTACCAGCATAATCATAAAGTAAGTTTTTTGGTGTTTTTGTGGGGGCTGGGGGAAGATTGGTAAGGGAGGCAAAGGTCCTCCAAGATAAAAGCGCTTAGGTCAATAGAAGTCATAATGCAATCCTGGGTTAAAGGAGGACACAGTCTCAACTAATTTTTAATTTCTATTAGATATAAGATTTTTACAAACATTTGCTTTCTTATTCCTCTAAATTATTTGCACTTTCATTGTGCAGAACCAGAATGGAGGGCCAAATCTTTTATCTTCTTAGAATGCTTAGTTCCATGTGACAGATAGCTGATTGAACGAATCAAAATTTTTGGTTTCAAAGGGCCATATACTTTCAAAGGATGCATGGTTTCCCTCTCTCTGGAGGAAACTCTTTTGTCCAACTAGGGAACCCCTAATTATGCTTCAAAGCTTAAGACATTTAAATTTGGCATGTTATCTTCTCTAGCCTCTCCTGCCACCCACCTAAATTAATCATTATGACTTAGCAATCCATCAATATTTGGTTCATCCACTGGTATTGCATACTCACCATGCACTGCAGTTAAGTGTGGGTCCGTCCCTTCCAATGTGACTTCAACATCCTGGTTTATTCACTTCTGTGTTCTTATGCTAGAGCATCATTCCTAACATACAAAGGTATCCCCAAATATCTCCCCATTGATGTAGTAGATCAATATTAAATGTCATACTCCACAAATTTGAACCATTCTTTGGAGAAAAGTTAAGTAAATGAAGTAAAGTTCTGGATAGCAACATTGTCTTAATGAAATCAAATTCTCGAAGAATTCACTTTCCATAGGTTAAGATACAGACACGTCACAGTTCTTGATAGATCTCAAAGAATTTTTGTCTTTTATACATTCACAACTGATAGTTCCAAAATACAAAGAACCTCAGAAAAAAAAAATTTGTTTCTTGAACTTTACTTTGACAAGATTTTGGACATTACAGCATATGCTGTACTTCTTCTCTTCCTGTCAGAATTGGAAGATGTATAAACCCGCACTGGCCACACATCTGAAGAAACTTGAAGAATGTAAACTAATCACTCTAAAATCTATGATAACTTTTCTCATAAACTTTTAACAGATCCATCTGTTCACACTTAAAATATACTTCCTTTATCTCAAGTATGATCAGACCAAAGATCTGGCTGTTCATTTGTATTTTCCAGGAAGCCCCAGGTTCTACAGTGCTATTTCAGCTGGGGCACTTGTATAAAACCTGGTTAGATTAAAGAAAGAGGAGTATTTGAATTATTTTTAATCTATGAGCTAATTGTTTTCAATTTAGTCCCCAAAGAAGTATATTCACTCTAAAATGGACCACCACACTTGAATCTTATTATGCTATTTTTACCTCTCCAGAAAGTAATGTTATTGCTTTTTACTGTAACTTTGAGTCAAAGATCATCTCCTCAAAAGAGTAGTTACTGGGAGTGAGGAGAATGTGTTCACTTGAGTAATCTTATGGGTTGCTATGGAAAGGGTTGGGGCATGGAATAGTGGGAAAATGTCAGGTAGAAAAGCATTATATGAGATGATGAAAATAGGAAAGATTTGGATGTTCCCAAAGAACTACACTTGGACAGTAAGTGTGGCAGTCATGTATGTCATCATGGAATTAGCTGACCTTTAGGTTCCAATAGAAATTTGGTATCACATCAGGTCTGTGAGAATGGTAAGGTTTTTTAGGAAGAGCTGGAGTAACAGCTCAAGGGTGTTTTCTGAACTCAACTTGAGAGAGGAGAAAAACAGTCCATGACCCCAAGAGGTTCAAGTCTACTAGTAATGACTGCAAGTAAAAATTACCAGGCAGTATGAGGAATGATTCCAACAGAGGGAGAGGAAGAGTAGGTGGCCCACTGGACTCATTGGCACAGTATTGTTATGGAAATTAGGGCATTCTTGATGTTAAAGGGAATTATTAATCTTTTGTGAAGGGAATTAAACAGACTCAGAGGGGAGACATAGAGCTAAGTGACCTTGGAGATCATTTTTTAGGTGAAAAAACCAGCATGGAGCAGTGGTTAAGAACACGGACTCTGTATTGGAATTTGATTTCTACCACTTATTATTTAAGCCTTCTGTGTCCAGTTTCTTTAGTAGTAGAGCAGAGGTGATACATACTGTCTACTTTCTTGCTATGAGAATGAACATAACTAAAATGCTTAGAACAGTGGCTGGCATGTAATCACTGCTCAGTAAGTGCTACCTGTAAGTACACTGCAGTTGCATATTGGCATTTGCAGAAACTTGGCTAGGCACTGGCGGAGAGAGACTAACTTAAGATTTCCAGTGCTTTCCCATTCTGGCCTTGGTGTTTATATATGAGTTAAGTAATATTTAACTGGTTTTGTTATTGTTTTGCTTTTCTGTTTGGTTTGGATGGTCTTATAACTCACTCACTGATTAGAGGAATAATTAGTCTTTCAAAAAATCTTTTTCTCTTAAGATTGTAGAAGCTATCCTATTTGTATCAGTAGCAAAACTGACTGAAGCAACCAATATACTGAGATCCCTGCATGTTGAAAGGCCATGGCTACTAAGCCTTATTTTGGGGCTCTCATAACAATTGGCAGTAGACGTCCATGCAAGGGCAACCTAGGCTCAAAATACCCTCTGGCTAAACGGAGTCTAGCTGAGAACAGTTGGCCTGTCAGCTCTTACCCCTGGGCTCAGAATCTCCTGCCCTTTTAGAAAATGTAGTTGAATATTGACTTCAGACCCAAGGCCACACACACACTCCAAAACTCACCCTGACACCTGTGGTCTGTAGGAACTGTCCTAATGATGTGGTTTTGGAATATAGGTGAGGTTCATGGGGTGGAGTCCAGAGCCAACGAAGAAAGAATTCTTCAAAAGTCTTTGGTACAAAATGGTGGTTTGCTAAAGCATGGGGACAGGACCGCATGGGCAGAAGAGCTGCTGCCTGGGAGCTGTGAAGGGTGGCTTATTATATACTGTGGGGTTGGGGGAGCTAAGGAAAAAGGGAGGTTTTGAAAAAACTTTCATATGCTAAAGAGGACCTAGAAGAATGGCCAGAGGCCTTGCCATTGTCAAGGTTGTTTACCCCTCTAGCAAGGCATTAACAATAAGATAGTTGGGAACTTCTGGAGGAACTTTATACTCTACCGGCTTCCGGCTTCCATTACCTGTCAATGGGGTGCCTGCCATATTTATGCTTTGTTCTTTCAAATTGCTGACATTTGTAAATTGAGGGAGACTCGGTCCTGCAGGATTGTGATCTCTGTGTAAGTTTAAAGATTTGTTTTTCCCTTCCCTACCCTTAGAGCAGCCAGGTGTGTCTAAGGAATGTCACATATATCCCATGGTTGTGGGATGTAGCTTCTGCTTTGTCCTCAGCATGCCTTCTGTTCCTTCATCATTCCCCCCTGAACAATTTTGACCCTTAAAACTTTTTAAGGTTGTTGAAGGTGGAAGGTCTCGTCTTCTGTAATGTCTTCCTGCTGAACAGGGGTGCAGAGATGTCCCTACCTACAGATCAACATTGTTCAGCTGGAGAATGTACAGGGGACTTAGGAAAGATGGAGGCAGCTGAATCCAATGCGTTCAACACGTGAACCTCCTTGAGTAGAAAGGGTCATCTGTTAGCTGGAAGTTATTTGACACTAGGCAAGGAGACACCAGAAATAACAAAATACTTGCAAGTATTAATGTAAGAGAGAAGTCTCAATAAAAGATCTTTGAGAGTTGACTTTTGATATTTTTCCTCCAGTCCAGGAGTTTAAAGCAATCATTAAAGGAAGGAGAGCATTTAAAGCACCAATTTGAGCATTCATGATGGGTAGAAACCCAGAAGTATTTTGTGGTAATCCGGACTGTATACACAGCATTCTGTGTTCACACTAGCACAAGTTTTACCTTGTGTAACAGTTAACACATATAACGCCATTCTGTTTTGTTAAACTGCTTTACGTATTTGTATTACGTTAGTATTTAACAGAGAAATGTTACTTTGGGTGTCATTTAGGGCTTTGACCATTTACATATTAAGAGCTTCCATGTGCCAAACATCTTCCGGTCTCAAAGAGGTAACACAGATAGATGGATGCTAGGGGGTCATACCAATAAAACACAGAATAACACGTACACCATCATTTAAATTTGGACAGTTGGCTGGGTTGGTAATGGTTTTAATAATGTGTGTGCATCCAGACAAAACCCAGAGTATAGCAGCCTATCCAACCAGGGGGAAGCCATGGCCACAAATTAGAAGTCACTTACCCATTGGGCCTCAGCCAGGAGCCAGTCACAGAATACTGGGCCTTTCTGAAGTGTAGTCACAATTTCAAGGGCTACTTGGTTTTGGAGGGCTATTCTTTGCATGTGTAATAATTTCAGGCCCATGTTTGGTTGGGTAGTTATGGCTTGATAATAATCCCTTTTTCTTTAAATTGCTCCATGGGGTTAAGACTAGAAAGGCATATTTGGAGTCAGTATAAATATTAACTCTTAAGGCTTTGGCAATTGCAAAGCACAAGTGGGTACAATTAATTCTGCTTTGGGGGCAGATAGGTCTGCTAATAGGGCTGTGGCTGTAGCAGTCTGACTAAGACTGACTATAGTCTACCCAGTTTTTCTTACTTTTTCCATGAAACTATTGCAATTGGTAAACCAGCTGTCATTTGTAATTTTAAGAGGGGCATCTTAAATCTGGTCAACTCTATAACCTCTGACCAGTTACATTTTAGAGAAGTACAACAGTCAGCTCCAGGCATAAGGGTAGCTAGGTTTAAAGTCTGACAGGTTTCAAGTATGATTTTAGGCATATCTATAAGCATAACCTGGTATTTAATAAGTCAGCCTCCTATTATCTATTGGTGGCCTTTGGGTCTTTAAGACATTCTGGACATGGTGTTAAGTCATTATAGTCAGGGGCTTTGAGGCTCCTTTTTCCAGGAGCACTGTTGTATGCTTAGCTAATGACTTTGCAGTTGTACTTCAACAGCGGTAGCTTCTAGGGTAAAATATGAAACCATTAAGAAGCCCTTTTTGTTTAAGGTCCATCCTTAACAATATCCTAATTACAAAGGATCACTGGCAAGTGGGAGAAAACTTGTCAAGAGATAAGGGGATTCCCAAGTGTATCATACAATTCAATCATAAAGAAAGTGGGGTCACCCATTATCTTCGCAAGTCCATAGTTAACCCTATGGAGTGGGGTATGCTTCTGACTTTTGGGAATAATTTCATTATCCCAACCACATAGAATTGGTCAAGGTGCAATTGGTTAAGTTATGCAATCATTGGGGAATCATTACCATTTTCCAGCTGTTTTAATAATCATGTGTCCATCAGGTCCTATTATTATCCCCAAAGAATAAATAAGAAACATGGAAAGATTATCTATATGAGCTATTATGGTAATTTCTCAAGTTTACTTCAAATTGTCTAGTTTAGATAAACATTTGAGGATAATCAGATCTAGAATTTAACATCCACAAAGGTGGGTTACTGAAACAATTTTTCTCTCTACTATAAACCTTCATTTCCAGTGATAGCCAAGTCAGAACTAATTTATTTGAAAAACAAGTCCAGTTTTAACAAACTTGGTCTAATTATTTACATAAGCTCAGCAAGAATAGTGGTTGATCATATAGATTTTTTAGAATCTGCTTTGCAGGAACTTTTATAAGGAATCTCTAGGTTGAACTTTTAGTAGCCTCTCCAGACCAGAAGCCAAGCCAAGTACTTGCCATCATACATGCCTGCAATACCTGTAGATTTGGATGAATTCCTCTTCCTGAGGTCCCCAGAGTATCCTGAGGTTTCTGCACCTGCCAGGAAGTAACATTCTTTACTCAACCTGGTGAGGCTGCTGGGAACTCTGTAAGCAAGGTATCAGGCCAATAGTTCAAAGTGGATTTCCGTCTCCAGGTTTCATAAAGTCAACCTTAATTCCTTAAAGCTGTCTGGTCATATCTGAGTCTATGCATGGCTGTCTCAAACACAACATCCCAGTCAAAAGCCTTGGTAAAATAACCAATGTTTCCAATGGTGTCCTGTTTCAAGGAGAACAGATTCTTATTGAACGTATGCAAATGACTGGGACTGTCATGGAAGAAAAAATACTGAGACCTTTTGAAATTAGATGGTTCAGGTAGAGAGAAAAGTTAAATGTTCTAATCTGCTTACAAATGATTATTTTATCACGTTTCTGTAAGTCAGAAACATCTTAAGAGAAAGTTTCCTTAATCTGGAAGAGAAAAAATTAGAGAACCAGCAATGTTTCAAAGTAGGATCACAAAACTATAATCGTCTTTTTAGTTCATTTAGTCACATGTTACTAGGTTTTGTTCAGTTTGAATGCAGCTTTAGTTTATTCTGGAAATTCTTACCCATTTCAGTGTTAGGATTTTAAAGATCTTGAACGCCTGTATTTATCCTAAGAGTCCTTTTTATGAACTTCCTTGAAGATGAAACTTATTTTACAAGAGAATAAGAACAATTATAAATGACAAAAACTCAAAATGGACATGGTTAGAGATCTGATGAGATAAGAGCTGTCAAGAAAATCAGATTTCTATGATATCTAACACTTCAATAGCCAAAGTATTGAGTGATGATGACCTTACATTAACACACTAAAACTTTAGGAATTGCATATTATCTCTAAAATAGTTATACTGTTTACCCAAATGTAACCTAAGGCTTGTCATTTGTTTAGCAGTACTTCCAGAGTAACTTAGCATACCAAAGAAAAAGGCCTAGTGAGTTAAAGAGAATGCGTTTACAATTTAAATCTTGGGAAGTTTGTTAAAACCTTAGAAAGTTACAGCACATGCCTGAATAGTATAACAGATCATTAAAAAAATTATTTTTATTTAACCAAGGTGACCATCAGAGATTTGAAAAGCAAAGGTGTAGGATTCTATAGGTGTTAGCAAAACTTAACTCCTTTAATATTGAGAAGTTTTAACCAAGTAATGGAAGACAGCTTAGAAGACAAAACATGGAAACTGGTTTTCCGGGCAGACAGAAGAGAGAAAAAAAACCTTTGTTTACCATTTTCTTTTTTTTTTTTTAAGAGATTTTATTTATTTATTTGGCAGAGACACACAGTGAACAGCGAGAGGAAACACAAGCAGGAGAGTGGGAGAGGGAGAAGCAGGCTTCCCACTGAGCAAGGACCCCGATGCAGGGCTTGATCCCAGGAACCTGATGACCTGGGCCAAAGGCAGCCGCTTAACAGCTGGGCCACCCAGGTGCCCCTGTTTACCATTTTCTTATCCAGAGCAGATGAACAATTCAAGAAAACTTGTCTTTTGAACAGAGAAATTTTAGTCTTATACAAGTGTACCTTGAAAATCCATTCATTTCAATCTTAGTCTGTCCTGACCACACCTAAATTCCTTTCCAAAGATCTCCCTTCACAAACCTTCTACAACTTTCCCTGGCATTCAGATTTTGTCCCATGCCATCTTTCCAAACAACCACCTCATTTAGGAAAAATTACTTTCTTTTACCTTCATAAATGTATTCCCACTCCATGTATCTTTCTTATGTATTTCCTACTTTTCTGCAAACAGATTTGCTTCATCAGTCTTAAATACATTTAAAATTGGGGGTTTTTTTAGAAACCTTAGTCTCCAGTTAAGATTAAGTAGTAACCAATTTTTAGACCAGAATTCTTTAGTCGGCAAATTTGTGAATTAGGTAAGCACAAAGCACGTTTACCAACAGATTTAAATATCCTTAGTCCTTTGCAATAAGTCACAAGTACAAACCTACGTTCAGTAATCAATGACTCAGCACTGTATCCTATTTGGAAAAGACCTAGAGGTCCAACGAATTTAATTTCATTTATCATCCAAGCAAAACTAAAGTTTCAGGTTACCAAACAGTTTGAAAGCTATTTTAAAAATTACCCATGAAAACTTTGAGACAGTACAACATTTTAGTCAGCTTTAGGCTAACAAACTGCAACAGAGTAACACGAGTTTGTTTGACTTTCAGCAAACCTTGATTGAATAAAAGTTTCATGTTTAGTGCCGATCACTTTAAAGACACATCTGTGTTAATTAAACCAACAGACTTAATTTAGTTTAAATTCTGAATCATGTTCCACCTAGATCCTCCCCACTGGCCATTTTTACCTGGGACACTGGTGGGGAAATATGGAGTGGGTGGTGGTAAGTTCAGGGGGTGCTCTTCTTCTCTGTAATGGTGAGGGGGGTAGGAGGAGCCATGGTGCCTGAGGCACCTGGGATGGTACAGAAGCCAGTTACACAGGCCACACCCAAGGTGGTACAGAAAGAGAAGGGGGAGGGGGAGACCAAAGAGACAGAGTGCTGCCAGAAGGAAGAGACAGGGTTCCGGGTTCTAGAGCTCATTGGCTCCAACAGGCCAGCAGATGCCATGTTTTCCCACCAAAAAGTGGGGATAGGCAGTCCATGTCAGGCCAGAGAAGACAGAATTTCCCTGTAACAAATGGAGTTTCGGCAGCTGTTTGGGAGTATTAAAGTCCCCATCCTGAGGCAGACTAACCACTGTTGGCTCAGGTATAGCCAGGAAATGGCTATACCCCAGGAAATGAGTGAAGGAGAAGCCCCCACCTCTATTAAAAGGAACACAGACAGAGTCAGAGTCCTCTTTGCTAGAGGGCCTACGTTTCCTCCAGCAACCAGGTTTGGTCAGAGGAGGCCTATTTAGGTCATTATCATCCAATGTCAGGAGAGAGCTTACTAGCCAAATATGTTCTGCAAGAGCCCATTGGGGTGCTGGTGTAAAGCAATGAAGGCCTAGATACAAACAATGAAGGTGCCCTAGGTCCATTTGCCCTGTTTCTTACAGAAGACATCTAACCAATAGATCCTATTGAGGCCATGCAGTATTACAGATAAATCCTTCACTAAATTTTGCAATCCAAATGATTTCCAGTGGGTTAAAAGGCATCCCAAGGGAGAACCCCTGGGGACTGAAGAAGCTTCCATCTCATGATAGAGAAAATACTAGAGAGGGTCCTGGTGTCAAAGCAATCCAAGGCATCCCTTAACAAAATCACTATGATCACCACTGCTGTTAAAGGCCCCTGTAGGAGGGAGGCCGGCTCCTGATGTAAAGACTCCAAGCCCCACATTCGGGCCCCATATGAAAGGGTTTTGGAATACAGGCGAGGTTCAGTGGGGTGGAGTCCAGAGCTGACCAAGAAAGAATTTTTGTGACGTCTTGGGTACAAAATGGTGGTTTATTAAAGCATGGGGACAGGACCTGCAGGCAGAAAGAGCTGCTGCAGGGGGGGTTGTGAAGGGTGGCTGATTAAATGGGGGGGGGGAGTGAGAAAAAAGGGAGGTTTTGAAAGAATTTTCATATGCTAAAGAGGACCTAGAAGATACCAGAGGAGACTTTGTTGAGTTAAGGCTGTTTACCCCACAAGTGAGGCATTAACATTAAGATAGTTGGGAACTTCTTGAAGGAACTTTACACTCTGCCCACTTCAATTACCTGTCAAAGAGCTGCAGGTTATAAGGGCATTTAATTGTACCTACATTTCCTTCTGGAAGCCAGTTTATTGATAGAAATGCTTTCATCTTGTAGGTTGCTAAGACATTTGTAAACTGAGGGAGACTCCGGTCTTGTAGGATTGTGATCTCTATATAAGTTGGTGATTGTGGGGTGTCAGCTTCTGCTTTGTCCTCAGCTTGCCTTCTGTTCCCTCATTACTAAAGGATAGGATACTGTAATTTGAGATTAGCTGGATCCCAGTTAAAAAAAAAATTGCACAATCAGCGTGAGTAAGGAGAGTTTAATAAAGGGACTGTTTACAAACATGTAGGCCATGTTGCAGAAAAGTAAAACAGTTGGTGCAGGACTTTTCCTGAAGCCTCCACCATCCTTAGGTCTGAGGAGAGGGAGAGGGGATGGAAGGAATTCTCAGGACTGAGAGAGTGCCCCACAGGGAAGGCTGCTTAGAGGAGCTGTGGCCTTCAGTAGAGGAATGCAGTCATCTTAAGATGCAGGAAGGAAAAGCCTGTTTTTGCAGTAGGTTTTCTCACTCATGCTGTTCAAATTGTAGGTGCAAAGTTGACTTAACATTTGGAAATTAATGAATATAATTCACTAGATTCACTAACAGATTTCTAAAGATTATATGATCATCTCAATAGATGTATAAAGAATATCTGATAAAATTCAACATTCTCTCCTGATTTAAAAAAAAAAATCAGCAAAATAGAAAGTGAAATGCTCTACCTAATAAACAGAACCCAAGAAAAACCTACAGCTAACATCATACCTGATGATGAAAGATTGGATGCTCTTATTCTAAGATTGGCAACAAGCTGTTGGGGAGGATCCCTCTGCCTTTTAGTCTGCTGGACTAAGAATCAAACTGACATGAGATGGATGAACAGGAGAAAATCAAGTTTAATTTCATACATATGAGTAATCCACTCAGACAAGAAAATCCACACAGCTAACAGGAGACTCATATATGACATCCTGAGCTAAGGAGAGAGGGAGGAAGACCATTAGCAGGAAGGGGAAAGAAGATGTTGGGAAAACAAAGCTTGCCAGGTTCTGCAGATAAGATCCTTAGGTAAAGAGGAATATCTGTTAATAGCTCTCTTCCTGGTATGGGCAGGCAGTGAAAGGGGAGGTAAAGAGCCTTTCCTGTATGTGCTGGGTTTTCATTGCTTTTAACTCAAAATAATCTTCATGCCAAGGTGGCTCATCTGCTCTTGGCCCCTATAGTTCCCTCCTCTGACACTTCCCTGAAGTTTTACACATTAAAAATTGAGTCGGTAAGCTATATGTAGAAGAATGAAACTTGACCATTCTCTTACACCATACACGAAGATAAACTCGAAATGGATAAAAGACCTCAACGTGAGGCAGGGATCTATCAAAACCCTAGAGGAGAACATAGGCAGTAACCTCTATGACATTAGCCACAGCAACTTCTTTCAGGACATGTCTCTAAAGGCAAAGGAAACACAAGCGAAA